>OY986965.1:25091548-25515941 GCA_963920575.1 Narthecium ossifragum
GGAAGGGAGGTCAGGATTTATCTTCAAATAAATCCAACGGTTCTGATTCCATCTAAAACCTCGAGATTCCCACCCAAATTTGGTTCCCGTCCAAAATTCCTGCCCAAAAACACTCACTCATTCATCTCACTATGTAATACCAGCCATCCCATCCCCGTCACTAGGAAAAGGTCCCCGGCCCCCTCTCTCATCTCCCATCCCCCTCTCCCTCTCCCTTCCCTTAAACAAGCTCCACACACCGTCGATCTCGCCCCCCGTCGTTGGCCACGCCCAACCTGCCGTCGGCTATCTCCCATCAACCTCTCTCACTCTCTCCTCCCATAGAAGCTAGAAGGAGATCGAAAGGAAGGGAGAGAGAGGCGAGGAGGACGAGAGATGAAAAGATCCAAGAAGAGAGAGAAAGGAGGCACAGTCGCAATCCAGAGGAGCACGAAGAGCTGGCCGCCCATCTGGTGCTCTCTCAACTGGTGAACTCTGGAATCATGGCGAGGTTGACGTTGTCGGCAACAATCGGCAACATCGAGCTCCTCCGCCTTGACGTCGAGCTCCTCAACCCGGCCATCTTTGCCGATCGCGGCCCAGCCCCCGATCTCCGTCATTCTCTCGCCAAGCAGGTCGTCGCCGCCATCAAGGGGCGGGTGTGTTGGCGGCGGGATGAAAGAGGTTAGGCTTGGATTTGTAACACTATTGGGTTTCGTAATTTTCGAATAAAAAGATTTACGCCTCTAGATATATGGATATTGTAAATCTTCACTTTCGAACAATTGCTCAGACATTAACCAACTTATAAATCACAAAAAATTATAATATCCGTGTCATAGGCACGGGTATTTACTAGTATCTTATTAAGGGAGAGTGCATCCTATCAGAAGGTGGAGAATTGTTTAGAGGGTTTCTCTCTTTTATATCTAAACGGTGGAGGGGAAGGGGTTAGTTAGTGGGGAGGGCAATTAGTGGTGAGAGAAAAATATATAGAGATAGAAGGAGAAAAGTAGTGGTCAGTTACCATGCCAGGCACAGGGGGCCCACTAGTATATATATATGGTAAGATGTTGGAAGAATAAGAGGGCGGTTTCTAATTCGAGCAATTAGGTAAACCATGACGCTATAAGTGTCTGTATATCTAGATTCTATATATCAAAAAGAAGTTTACGGCCACTGTTCCTTCAATCAAGGTATATTATTAGCTCCATATGCCCAACAAACCAGGGCTAAGTGTTCTTCACTGCACCTAACCAGCAATATGCATATGTTGTTCTTCATATTTATGTTTACATGGACAAGGTGAAGCATGAATAAATAAGAGGAAGTATAGGATAGAACAAACGATTGTTGTGCCAATGCCATGTGTCATGCCGATTTCTAGCCTGCAGGATGTGTCAATACTTGGCAAGGACCTCGTGCCGGTAGCAAAAAGCTCTTCTGAGCTAATACATGTACTGACACTGGGTATGTGCCAATACATGCATAATGTCAGTAATCTACTGGCATGATATGTGCCGGTCCACGCCCACCAGCACGGCAATCAGTTGGTAGAAACACTTGGGGAGAAATGCATAAGAAAATTCACTGATATGCTTTGATCATGAAGATGAACTAAGAGAGGGTCCAATAAAGATCAGATCAAATTAGTTAGGAAGGGAAGAGGAAGCGATGAAATGGAAATTTCAAAATGCTTAACAAATATGACATATTCTGTCATCAATTGAAGAGCGAAAGTGAAGACAAATATATGAAGCATCCCTGTAAATGATAGCAGGCTTGACACTATGGTCATGGCCCTTTGATGATAGGAAATACTTACTTTCATAGGATTTGGATCAAGGATTCGTGTTATCAAATTTGTGGCGCCAGGAGAAAACCAAGATGGGCAAGCAAAGTCAGCAGCAGATATCTGCAAGGACAAAAGTTTTCCTTCATTCAGGACAAGAACGAAGGAATCGGACAGAAGAGTGTTGGTAAAAGGCTCACTTTTTTATAGAGGTTCATCAGGCTAGAGTCTTCAAAAGGCAAATAACCTGTAAGTAAAACAAATAGAATGACCCCACATGACCACAGATCTGCAGTTGTCCCATCATAACCTCTATCATTGAGGACCTGACAAGAAAAAGAGAGCATTTTCAGATTAATGCATAACTGAAGACAGTCTTCCAAACTTGTGATAACTATAACCATCAGGACCTCTGGAGCAACATAGTTTGGAGTGCCACAAGTTGTGTGGAGCAAGCCGTCATCCTGTCAATGCCATTAACCCATCATTAGGTGTTGGCAAAACATATGCAAGCAACAAGTACTGAAGAGATTCTAGTGTCCTCTAATTTTTAAAAACCATAAACCACTGAGCCTTCTTATGAGAAACTGCCCTTAGTCGAAATGGGCTAACAGAACCTGGCTATTACTAAAAGTATGGTGACTCAAAAAAATTAAGATTTATGTCAAATGTGGAGATAAAGGACCTTCATGGATTTTTAGTTTATAAAGCAGACAAAAATGTAGTTTGACTTGTTTCAAAATGCTTGAATAGCATTGATACCATAGAATTGTAACTCTATTTCAACCGATAAACAATCATGAGGTACTCCATTTGCTCAAGTTCATTGACCTGGTCAAATATCTGATTCTGCAGAGGGTACGAGATGAAACCACACCGAAACCTTTAATTATAGTTCAAAGTCATATCCTGTAATCTCAAGAACAGAGTAAGTCCTGAATTATTCTGCAATGAGGAATAGATGACTGGAGGTGGGTCATTAATTTGTCCGTGTTTCAAAGTTTCCTTGAATAGATGTAAGATCAGAAGCACACATTTAGAAAGTACTGGAAAGAGGGGAAGTTGGGGATCTGATTGGATCACCTTTCCCGTTGTTTGAAATTCTAATCCGAATATCATTTGCTACAAACCTTGAACCCAAACCAAGCATACATTTATTATCATTAGCAGTTACATAATTTGTTGAAGAAATAAGCTGACCGCTGCCATTTACATGAATAGAATATATGGCATTATTGATTTCATAATTTTCAGCAATCCAAAGTTTGAGACATGATCCGGGCACAAAGAAATCTATGCAAGCAAAGAATTTGACAACTTATAAAAGTACCTTGACTTGTTGGGACAGTGCACTTAATCCAAAATCAGAAACCTTCAAGGTCCCATACGCATCAAGCAGTAAATTTTCTGGCTGCCATGGATAAAAGTAATATAATTTCAGAAGAAAGCTTTGGGGGTTCCTGAAAATGTCAGGATGATTGTAGCAGCTAAAAAGTAGCCTACCTTTAAGTCGCGATGATACACACCCCTGCTATGACAATAGTCAACAGCATTTATCAGTTGTTGGAAATATCTCCTTGCCTCATCCTCTCTCATTCGCCCATGGTTAACCTTCATGTCAAAAGGTTTTAACATCCCCTAATATTTCAGTTACTAAACTTCCAAAAATATACTGATTCTACTAGGGAGGGTATTTAAAAGTGTGCCACAAATGGAAGTATTTGGAGATGCAAATAAAAATACACATGTCAGCACATTGTAAGCAAATAAACCCTTGGTCACCCATGATATAACCTTGTTTATCCAAATACAAACAGATAGGAGCAAAGAGTAACTTACGATTTTGTCAAAGAGCTCCCCGCCTGTAACGAACTCGAGAACAATGAATATCTTTGTTTTGCTGCCCATTACCTGAATAGAAAGAGATTATTTTAAAAGCATATAATAAATGGAGATGGATGGAAACCAATTTTTCTTGATAGTAGCAAAGATCTCGACTACTATAGCTATTCATGAAAAAATGTGAACCACTGTCCCTCGAACTAACACACCTTATACTAGACGTGTGAGATCAAGGACAGATTATTTTAACATGGGGTTGCTGCAAAATCATCCCATAGCTAAATTACACAGAAATGCAAGAGCTGATGCATACTGCCATCACATATATGTTATAAAGAGCTTAAACAGGTTATGGCAAGTAACAACAAGCACATGCACAGAGGCAAAGAACAACATCCGAGCCCACCTAACAATGAGATCAAACATGGACCAAAACCCAGGTTGTGGTTTCCGTTACACAATCACAAAAGAAGTCACAACCTAAGAAGAGAAGGCTTTTCAAAAGAAACAAATTAGAGTTATTGTGATTTGTCTCTTATCAATCCCCATATAATTTTTGCATGGGCTCCCTGCCAGCTTGGCTCACTTGCTACAGCTGACAGCGATTTCCAAACTACTGCAAAATGTGCTAATTTGGAATGTGAAGCTCTGTTCATTGCTTTTGGAATCTTGACATCACGCTCATCATAAGAAAGACAATTACATGTGAAATCTCAATTTGGGCGCCAAAGCATTTTGGATCACTGTTGCCTTCTTTTAGATGTCTCTTTCTCTATAATCAGTCCATCTATTATTATTAGCTTTGATTCACCTAATTTCTTTATAACTATCCAATAAACTGCCACATAGACTTGTGAGATCATATTTATGTCTACATTGTGATATAACATCTCAAGAATAAATGTATGATAGCAAGACCTATGTCCATAAATTTTCATAAGATAATTCCTAAAGTTTCTGTTAATTCGCAAGAGAACATAATTCCACCCCATAGAACCAAGTTCTCCTGAATGATGGTAATTAAAAATATGTGAACACAAACTTTTAATCTGACAAAAAATGAAGCATGAAACATCGTTTTTTTAGATTAAATGTAAACTTTTGTCAAGAATTCCAGTGTCTAGAGTTACACTGCCGACGCTGATCGTGCCAGTGACCAACCTGGTAATCCTTGTCTGTGGTTATAAGTACTTGGCCTACAATTTATGAGGTCAATTGGAGGGAAGGGAGACCTACATTATTGTTTCATCGTTCAACCTAATGCAAATGAAATAACCCTAGAAACTTGCTATAATTGACAATAATTAGAGATAAAGAAGGATGATAAAAGTTGACATAAGGAGCTGCATTTATCTCCAGGGCACCAGTTCTAACCAAATACGTAAAAATGCATACACATATAGTCACGTGCAAACGAATAAATCTAGATGCATATTCTTGTATCGATATAGAGAAAGTGACAAAGGGTTTTCTGCAAGTAGGGTTCACATGAATCATTTGAGGATCATGCTAATGCGCAATATACACTGCTGAGGAAGATATTGCATCTAAAATAACATACAACTATACTATGTATTTTGAAAATAGCACAGCAAAATAAATGCTAACAACGTTAGTATTCTATTCAAGTATCACCTAATCCAAATCCTAGACCATTTATCTTGATTTCAAAATCTTAAGACATACATGTAATATAGTACAAAAAATTCATCTTATGGCACCAATAGATAACTAGATACGTTCAAAACATATGGTTTGCCGTCTTCAAACCACTATAACAACCTACTTTTTTTTTCTTCACAGTCAAATATGAGGCGGCTAAGAGTGGTATATACTGTATACTCCATTCTTAAAATCAAGAAGTGGGAGTTGGATCGCGATTTGATTGGACCGATAAAGTTGAGAGTGACTCTGTGTTCTATTGACACAGGTTAAGTGACTCTGTGTTCTATTGACACAGGTTAAGAAGCACCAGAAGAGGATAGATTTGAATGAAATGGACATATCCATATAAGAACAGCTTTGGGTTAAAATGGCATGGGCTCCTTCACCGCAGAACTTCATACATTCAGGGTCAGCTAAATGAGGTACACTTTTACAACCATATTTAAATTTATGCCAGGGTATGGATGCAACTGGAGCAAGATGTATCTGTGTATGTGTAAAGCATTATTAAAGATGAGGCATGAGGCAAGGACAGGAACTGTGTCTTAGTTTCTCTTGGTTAAATTTGTGGTTGAAAACATATGCAGTTTCCCATCGTTTTTCTACCCGTTATAATTAAGGGGAATCTGAGTACTGGTCACTTTTTAAGAGATCCACCTAAACTAGGAAGTTCAAACCTTCCAATAATGACACTCAATAATGTGTGGTGATGATCTACCACCCTCAAAATTACCTGTTCAAAGCATGCGGACACCATTTCCGGATATTTTAATTAGCTAACAGGCAGTTGCAAAAATTTGCTCTAAACCTATGTGGAGCTTTCTGTTTTAATGCTATGATCTATGTATGACTCTATATTCCCAGAAAAAGGCTTTGATGAACATCGTCTAGCATTTTAGACTCTTGATAAGGCGACAACAAGGTGTGAGCCCTACGAACTTCCCCCTGCCGTCAAGTGCGTTTTTCATGCAATCACAGTGGTAAACTTGCAGATAAAGTGAGTAGATGTAATGATAATGAAAGTTGACATAAACAAATATGAACACATACCCCATATTCCCAATGATAGGTAAGCATTTACAAAACTATGAGACTAGCGGTTTCCTTGTTCATTTACCGCTGACCATTTACTTCTGGCACTGACTGAAGTGATATCACATACCCAAAAGAAGCAATCGAAAAAAAGATTGTGCCAGACTATGTAATTTGCTTTGACTAACGAGAACCTCATGGAAGAGCCTCGAGGCATGTTTGATAGCCTCTGAGCTACAATGATAGACATGAGCCTCATGAGAACCGTTTTGACAATGGCAAAAAGCTGTATCAAGAAAACTTCTATGTACAATAAAGAATTGATGATGTCGCAATAAAGCAACATATCTACACTTCAATGTGAGAGAGAAATGTCACAGAATACAATTAGCAAAGGAAAGACCATGAGGACTACCTCATATATACGAACAACATTAGGATGCTTTATCAACTTCATAGTCGCAATTTCCCGCTTTATCTGCATGAAGATGTAGGAACAAGTCTCAACATGGAAAAAGGTTCAAAGATATTATAAACCATTTCCTCTTGCAATTAGATATTAGCTGTAAACATTCCTTCAAAGATGGAAAAATAAAAGACAAGATGAAACAATCAAGAATCTAAACAAATTTAATGAAGTACGCTTTGTGATGTCCTCGAAATTTCAGTTGCAGGAAATATCACCAAATAAACAATCTACTTCACACATAAGTAAGCCAATAACTTTACCACTGACCCAACAAACGATAACAAAGGGGGAAGTGGGCATGACACTTAAATCTAGCATCTGTATCTAGAAAATGGCTCAGACCAGGAAACTTCCAACAGCCAATATCTTCCCTTATTCTGCATGAATGTAATGAGAACTGGAAAAACTCCTTTATTCCAGAGTTTACTAATATGTAAACCAGGAAAATAGTATTCTTGACAATTATGACAATGAAGGCTAGCCTTGGGAAGTACTGTTTAATTATTCAATCAATATGCAAAGGTATGGTAATATGGCTTATAGCACAATGATGATGAAGTGCAACTTAAATTCCCATTTTCATGTAACAAACAGTAACTTTGTCATGTGCACACTCACAAGTTAAGTTCAGATACTGATTTTTGCTTTTTACAATTAAACAAAGAGGCAAATACAACTTACCAGATACTTAAGAAGAAGGAATAGTCTCTAGTGAATCGATGCAGGGATTAAAAAAAAACAGACCTGTTCAACCATTTTATGCTTGAGAACCTTTTCCTTGTCCAGGATTTTGATTGCAACAGAATCCCCCGTCTCACAGTGTCTCGCAAACTTAACCTTGGCAAATGTCCCTTCTCCAATTGTTCTTCCAAGCTCATACTTACCCACAAGACGCTTCGGTTTGCTCGTACTCATTCTAATATTTTCCCTCTCAAAGTATTCTCCGAGATGTCAGTTTAGCAGCACTCAAGAATGCTTTTACAATTTGGTAGAAAATTTGTCCATTAAAGTCACAGTTAGGACACAAGAGTTTCACCAGAAGGTTGTAGCTGTAACATAGAAAAATAATCGTCACCTTACTCATAGTTTAAGCTAGCACAATCAGATCAGGATGTTAAGTAGATAAAGAATTTGTAATTAGTAGCTAAGAGCATGTCACCACTGAAATTCAGTAGAACACATAGGCCAACCAGAGAAATGAAAACTATCTAAGAAATAATCACTACAATTAAACCAGTTGACTTCTGAAATAAAGCTAATGTGAATCATCGAATTCATAATAAGTAACTATAATTGCCATGTCACATAAGGGAAAGGGAAATGTTGAAGAAAGAGGAATGCAAAATTCTACCATGTGAAAACCATATGTTTCAAGAAAGGCCACAAAGAATGTGCGCGTTACAACCGAGACACAAGGAATTCCAAGATTTGCTAAACACCAAAACCACCCCTCAAACCCCTCTACCAAAAAAAAGCAACAAAGACCTATCCAGTGCGCATAAAACAAGATAATCAAGAATTCGAAAAAGAACCAACTTCTTTCAAATCATCAGAAACAAACACCAACACGCACGTACCACAAAAAGGATGGATAAAAAAGTAACAATCAAGAACAAAGGGAAAGCGAAAGAATGAAAAAATGGGTATCCTTGAAATCATCATCTAGATAGGAAGAGGGGGCACAAGAAGACTCTTACTAGAAACAAAGCAGCAGTTCAGAAGAAGCTAGGGAGGCTGGTCTTGCATGTCAGAGCAGGAACAGCTGAAGGTTAGGCGGATTAGACGAGGAGAGGTGGTGGTGGTGTGGGGGGGGGAGGGGCGTTGAGAAGGGGGCCACCCACGCTACCCAACAACACCTCATATACTACCCTACTCTAGCTCTTTCACGCCAAGATCCTGACAAGAGAGCCTGGCGGTCCGCGTGTTTACTTCCTCTCCTTCGTATCGAAAAACCACGAAGAGGGAGGTGAGGATATCTGCGTTACGATCTAACGTGGCAGATCACGTGGCGCTGACACTGCCACGTTGGTGATCGGCGTGGCAGACATGCCCCTTTATGTCGCTCTCCTCCGTCTTTTGTAGCTCTCATGCCCTAGCCGTTGGCCGCCGCTCCGTGTGGCGGTGACTCGCCGCCGTTGGCGTGTCCCGCAGGGGTCTAACCAGCGTTATTGGTGGATGGCGGAGAGGATAGAGTGGAAAGAGGGAGAACGCGGTCCGATCGCCGATCCCTATGGTCGGTGGCGCGATGGATGCCCGGAGGATGCCGAATAAGAGAGAGGGAAAGAGGAGGAAGGGCGTGGTAGGCCATGGCGGAGCGACGGCGGAGAAGGTAGGGGGGGGAGGGCGAAAGAAGCGGCTGGCGGCAGGTGGCAGGTGGGATCAGAGAAAGGGCAAAAGAGACGGAATAGAGACGACGAGATAAGAGAGACGGGATCGAATTTACCAAGGCTGCCGATGTGGCAGCCAACATGGCAGTATGTTTATGACGTGGCATTTCCACGTCATAGAACTACAGTTCGCGCACCATATTTCCCGCGGGCGTGATTTGTGTTCATGCCACGGATCGGTAGTTAGATACCGAATCTTTATTCTAATCCATCGGTAGATCAATGGATTTATATCTCACTACCGATGGGATGTATCAACGATCGAATCGGTATATATGGACAGTGATATACCGATCAATTGATTTAGTCAATCAGTAATGGTCTACCGATGGATTAGAATAAGAATAAAGATTCGGCATCTCACTGCCGATTCGTGACGTGTGCACACCTATCGATAGACTAGATCAATTAATCAGTATCTCATTACCGATTGAATGTACCAACGATCGAATCGGTAGATATCGGTACTGAGACGTCAATTAATTGATCTAATTCATCGATATTGGGAACTAAAATAAAAATTCGATATCTCACTACCGATTCGTGACACGAGTAATATACATGAATTGCATGTGCCATGTGACCTCACGTATATAAATCTTTGATATAATCGGTGAAAATAGTGACGGCTAATGACGCTAGGATATTCCCGAGTAGAACTCACTGATATTTGCATTACACTATTTCCAAGCACTATTTTCAGCGATTCCAGACTAGAACTCACTCAGTAGTGATATAATCGGTGAAAATAGGGACGGCTAAATCTTTTTTTTAACTCCTATCAAGCACTATTTTCACTGATTCTTTGGTTTGTCCTCTACTTTTTTTTTTCTTTTTTTTCTGGACTATGTTTGCTGAGACAGTGATCGGATATTCCAGACTAGAACTCTGGATTGGAGTTCAGAAGTCAACCACTGACAAAAATAATCGGTGGGAGTGGACGTCTCATATATAAAATCTTAGATTTTACAAAAGTTTATGCGGGATGGATCAAGGACATAAAGTAAGCTCTATTTATTAATTATAGCATCGATGTTGTCCAACGAACGTACTAACTAGCAAATTTCTTTATTTTCTTCTAATGAACAAATTGAAATTTTGTTGGATATCATACTTTGTCCAAGTTGTAAAATGCCAGCTTCCATTTTCAGAAGAGCTTGAGTCGAACCGATGTGGCAACCGAAACTAAGAGATTCTTTATTGATGATAGCTGTTTGATATTTATATTGAATTCATTACCAGCTGCTCGGCTGCTTCTGAGTATGATCAGATCCGATAATACTTCACCAGCTGAAGATCTCACCACACAACACACCCTTTGACAAATATTTCGATGGTTAAATTCTTTTTGAGATACCATGAAAAATGCTACACGCACCAAATTAAAGGTTCCTTCAAGTTCCCAAATGTAGGCCACTAAGGTCATGAGGATTGACCAACTTCAGTTGCGTCAAAAGTCACTTTTAATTTGAAACTATAGCTTCCTAGGAATATTAGAAATATGTGGAAGTCGATGGACAAACCAAGCACTAGCAAATACCGGGGTAGAAAAAGATCACAAGCAATAAAAAATGACACATGATTTTTTAATGTGAAAAAACCCTCACGGGAAAAACCACAAGTCCAACCTAGGACCAGGTAAACAATTCCACTAAAGAAAAAGAGTACCGTTTACAAGTCGACACCAAATACACGCACGCTGCTGTCACACGCACTTACTCGACACCTCGAGACACGGCGCACACTCTTCTTCTTCCTTGAAACTTGTTCACCTTCAACACAAGCACTTATCTTCAACCTAGTTCTTCACCTTAACTTCTCCTTCATTGGACGGCACACCTTTCCTTTTCACAATAGCCGAGGTAAACCCTAATCCTGGATTTAGGGTTGCTTATATAGGCCACAACTTAATCAAACTCACTTAAACCCAATCGGTTGGGTCTGAGTCTAAATAAAGCGTTAAAACTTGCCTATAATACACTCTTGCTTGAGCAACAACCTTGCATACTCGATCAACGATCTCATTCACCAACACCTAGATGTCCTTACTCGATCAAGCAAGACTGTTGATCAACTAAGAAATGCATGTCTCTCTGTTACGTCTCTGAGCACAACCTTGCTCAAGCAAGCAAGTCCTTGCTTAAGCAACCAACTTGCTTGCTCTAGCAACCAACTCTACTGCCTTGACCAAAAGTGATGTAGTTGAGTCCATTCCAACCTGGCTTAACACATAAACCTATAACTTGATCTAGTATATTACATATTCAAATTGAACATGAAAGCAACCAATTTTACATGGAATCGCATTTTGATTCCTTACAACCAGGGGCGGATCCACATGTTGAGGTGGGGGGGCAGGCGCCCCCCTGGAAAAAAAAACCTACCTAATATATATAGAAAACTTAATTGCCCCCCTGCCAAATTAAATTTGACCCCCCCATATAATTTACTTATTGCTTATTTCTGTACATCGAGAAAGAAATTTTTGACGATCATTAGATATTATGCAATACTATCAAAGTATCAAAATTCGGATGAAGCAATTGTAATTGTTTACTTTTATAGCTACGGTAATGTAATAAGATACTTATTTTGATTTTTTTAATTAATTACTTATATATTTTCTTCTACAGTAAATTTTTTCTATTAAAGTCGGCCCCCTTCATATAAATCCCGGATCCGCCACTGCTTACAACTCCCCTTTGGCTTTTCATGTCAAAACACATAAAGAATATTGTAACTAGAACTAGAAAGGAACGAATCACATAGGCACATAATTCCTGTAAAAGAATTCAGCTTTTGACAAGATCAAGTGACTAGTAAGTAATATCAACAAGAATATGATGCAACTCCCCTTGAAGTTGATGAGCATAACATATCAACTAAGCATCAACCGTTGATGTCCAAAGTACATGACATAAGCAAAACATAGAGTAAAAAAAACTACATGTCATCACATTATAAACCCACCACAAGTAATAACTCTCCCCCTCAAAACAAACTCTAAATTCTCCTCCTCAACCATGTACCATGTCCCGCCCCGACACATAAAACCTATTCGAACCGGGACGTGAGGAGACCTACTACTATTCACTTCTAATCTAGAGCGATACATTACAAATTTCACAGTTCATTTGAACAATTCGACTTTCGATGGTAAAACTGTAATTCTAACAATCTACTAACATTTCAAATCTAAATTCAGCATTAGAGGAAATGTGATTTTATAGATTTGACATCATAGTTATACAAATTAAACATCAAGTACATATCTATATCAAAAATCCTCAAAGAGAAAAATTATACATTTAATACAATCCTCAAATTATAAATGTACAACAAGAATATGTCAAAGTACAACTGGACCCTCATGATCCTCAAGCATCTCCTGAAGTCAACGCATTGCCAAAGGTTTGTCCAGTTGGAGCTATAGTAGAAGAGCTAGCGCCTGCACACGTAGCTCGGGGTAGAAGTGAGCAACAAAGCTCAGTAAGGTTTTACTTTACGTCACAGTGAAAGGAAAGGAAACTACAAAGTCTCATGTTCCATCTCATCTCTAGGGAAAATTCATATTACGTCCACCGCTTACTCCAGGGTACGCTCTCTTTGACCTCCATTGTCAACAGTCGTCCCTCTCTACGAGCAAGCGATCCAGCGCTGAAACAATAGGGCGTAGGACACATGGTGATACATAACTTTCTTTAACCCTGAAACTAAGACTGAGACTGGAACCCTAAGGCGACCTCTACACCTCAATCAGAGTAATTGTAGCCAACTAGACATCAATCTCGAGAATACAGAGATTACAACATAATACATTCACGTCCTAAACCTTACTACCCAGCCTTGGTCCTAGAGCTAGATCCGAGCTGTCTGAGCCCTCGAATCGGCGATCAACCCATCGCCCACGCCTAACCTGGAATGCCTCCAATGCATATAGTGCATGCACCTATACAAACATCTAGTCTAGATGTCACTATATGATACAACAACATAAGAGTTCAACATGTTATGCTATAACATAACCAATACATGGTTCGCAACAATTTCGGCATTACAACGCCGGCACACAACGGGCTAAGGTTCTACAGTTATCCAACAAATAACAGTTTAACAGTACAACAATTCTAGCATTCAATATGCATTCAACCAATTTATCAATACAATGGTTCTAGTTAAGGCCCCGACAAACAGTAGGGCTATTAATCAATCAAAGTGGTAGGGAAAACCGTCGGCCCATTTATTCTACATATTCCCGGGAGTCATCACTCTCCCAGTTAACCACAAAGTGATAAAGGGCACACCTTCGGCCCACTTATATTGTCACACCCTGACCCAGAAAACCCTATCCAGGCCTAGGCGTGAGGATGGTACAAATTCTTATCAAAATTCCTTCAAGAGGAAAGATTATACATTTAACCCAAAAACCTCAAAGGATGTCTATATAGTACAACTTGTGTTAATTTAATAAAATATTGTTTCTGCTAGTCCTGAGTTGCAGAATATTTAAATTATAGCTTTACCCACGGAAGTCAAATTGTTCAATTTATCTCTGTTTTCCGCATTCTATTTCGCCTGATTGGATGTGAATAGTAGTAGGAATCCTCACGTCTCGGCCTAGATAGGGTTTTCTGGGTCGGGGTGTGACATATACTATGCATACAATTTAATCAAATAGCCTTCAGAAGATTGCATAAAACATTGTAATTTCGGTATTTAACCCTACAACCGAAAATCCTATGAAGATCAATTTTCTTCATGTTTGTCTTCTGTCAGGACAAGAGATCGATCTCCATGCCTATGAAGATCGATCTTCCACATACATGTCCTCTGCCATGCAAGAGATCGATCTTCATGCCTATGAAGATCGATCTTCCCCATGTAGATCCTCTGTCATGCAACTAAAGATCGACCTTCATATGTCGACAACACATATGAATATTGTTGAAAATTCAATTTCTTGAATTTGATCTACCAGAACTTGTCAGAATTAAATGTAACTTTGCATGATGGTACAATTGAGGGTGGGGAATCTAATGGTACCAAGAAATCAAACTTATGACAGGTAAATTTCAGATCTAGGCCAAATTAGTCAAAAACTGACAAAACCGATGAAAATACAATCGTCCGAAGAAATACGAAACTGGTTTGGTAGAAATCTTCTAAACATGCCATTACACTATAATACAAAGTTTGGAAACATTCCAACAAACAAAACCTCACCAAATGAATAATAAATCAATTCTAGGTTTACCAATTCATTGGAATTGGGTAGAAACACCTATGTGTATAGATGAGCTGACAATCGACAAATCCCCCGGCTTTGATCGCTCTAGATCCGCCTCGAAAATCCGCAGCCAAGTGTTCCAACCGGCAGCCAAGAGGAGAGAGAGAGAAGGAGAGAAAGAGAGAGAAAAGAGAAGAGAGAGAAAGGCTAAGGGGGTATTCATAGAGATCTGAACTGATCTCGGCCGCCCGATTCAGTCTCTCCCGATCGAGCTCCAATCTTCAAACCCCTAAGGTTCTAATCAATCATATATATCAATCCAATACAGTGTGTGCACTACGTGTCTGTGAAACTGACCGCCAGGGCGATAATTTTACCAAATTACCTCTGGGGTCCAAAACAGCAATGCAATCGCCCGATCGCACCCGACGCGAAACTAGACCCTCAACCTAATGCGGTCGGACCGGGTCCTCACAAGACTCACCTTCACGAGCTATATCCATGGCCTATAGATGTCTCTAAAAGGATCACTCTCACAAAACTAGTCCAAAGGGAAGCAAGAATCGAAAGACCTAATCTAATACCAATTGAAACTATAGCATCCTAGAAATACCAAAAAATATGTGAAAACCGATAGACAAACCAATCACTAGCAGATACCGTGGCAGAAAAAGATCACAAGCAATAAAAAAATGACACATGATCTTTTAACATGGAAAAACCCTCACGAGGAAAAATCCTTACGAGGAAAAATCATGGTTCCAACCTAGGACAAGTAAACAATTCCATTTAAGAAAAAGAGTATAGTTTACAAGTCAACACCACACTCATGCACGCGCTACTATCACACGCACTCGTATCACCACGTCGACTCACTCCGATATATAAACACACTCTACTTCACCTTCAAGATGCACCGATCACGCTCGATCTCGACTCTCTCTCTCTCTCTCTCTCTCTCTCTCTCTCTCTCTCTCTGTGAATACTCGAAGGGTTAATCTACTCAATCGTCCAATGAGGTCCTTGTATATAGAAGTTACTCCCGAACCCTAGTTCATGAAAATAATCAATTTTACATGGAATCACATTTTGATTCCTTACACAATTTGGTCAGGATACATTATAGACACGTAAGAACAAGATCAAACATATCCCCACATAAAATTTGGAATGATATTACTCTTTTCTTTGCCTGATCGTGATTGTTGAGATATGTGGATGAAGAGGGATCCAACGTGGACCTGCAACTGTGGATGAGCTAATCAGCTCACTCGTGGAATGCTAGTAACCTTTTCTTTTAAGAGACCTGGGAAAACAACAGAGAAATTTAAGCAGATATTTTGGAGGTTTGGCCCAAAAAAGTCATTGAGGAGGATATTGAGGTGTTTCCTCGCTTTGGTATATTGATCCGCCGGCTGGTTTGTCCTCTTAATTCTTTCTTTTTTTTGGTTCTCTCAATTAATCAGAAAAGAAAATAATTGATGGTGACTGCAGTATTTCGAAACGATGTAAATAATGAAAACTGAACTTTTTATTATTATTAGTTGAGTATTTTACTCTAGCTTTGGACGGAAATGCCCTATATCTTCAACAAATTTGAGGGCTAGGAGATTAGTTAAACATGACCAACCTATTAGCACCACCATGTACTACCACTTGAGTGACTCGTGGCAGCTGAAATTTGAGCCCATGTCACTTGGATAAGATTTGTGATTTCCAGTACTGAGATGACAAATCTCGAGCCTAGGAGATAGCAACTTATTGCATAAAATTGGTTTCAGTTTCGGAGTTTCTATGTGTTTTGGGTCCAGTTTTGAGTCCAATTTCCAATCGATTTTCACCGACATATGAAGTGTTTTGAATTTAGAAGTAGAAGTTTTTGAGTAACTCGGAGAACTTTCAAACTCCTAATCGAGTATAATGTTAAACCAGTTCAAATAGTCCCAACTGGATGAACATATATACATCTGAATCATATTTAACAGCTTAATACATAACCATTTGAAAACCTTCTCCAGTCAAAACCAACCTGGGTCTGAGTCTGATCCTTCAAATGTCCCCATCTATCTTTATTTTAGGCTACCATGTGCTAAGATATCTCTTTGTGTGTTGCTTTTATAATTATCTTGATAGTGATAACACGACTAAAGATAATTTTGTCTTTTAGGATAACAACTAAACTGATTTAATTCACTTCTCCCCTGTTTTAATTAAATACTTCACACGTTGGGACATCATAGCTCCCTTGAGCTCACGTGTTGGAATATTAAAAGTCCCTAACCTATGATGCAGGCTAAATAAAGTCATGACGATTGTGATGTTTGGGTCTATTTCTCAACTTCAAATCACCAGAAAACATGTTTCACGTAAATTAGTATAGGGCCATTTTTTCATTCAACTAACTTCGTTTCTAGTTTGTGCTCGTACAAATGAAGTGGCCCATGGTATTCACATTGGCCCAAAGTCTTATTAAGTTTGTTAGCTACTTGGGAAGTTGGTATCAAATAAAAAAAAAACTTCAATCGAGTTTTAGAAGAAGAGACATGCGGGGGGACAATCATTTGCAGGGGTGCTGCTGTTTTAGTGTTTTGGATGGATCTTGGAGGAGGCTTATGCCATTTTGAATGCTATGAGGTGACAAGAATCTTAACAAAGAGGACTGTCTCCGCCGAACCACCGTACAGTACTCGATCTAGTCTCTAGATGAGTTGTTGCTTTCAAGTAGATGATGAAGAATCCCTTGCTACTAAACGCAAAGTGGACTGATGCGGCTTTCGCTAGAGATCACAGGGGATGCTGCTGCGGCTTGGCTTGGGTATATGTGGCTTCAATGCAAAAGGGGAATTTTTTATTGGAGAATTGATTTGGTGGCAAGGCAAGGGAGTGGAGCTCATGCCCCGTCGGTGGTTGAAGGTGAATTATTGGCAATAGAGGTGGCTGTGAAGATGGTGACGGCTCGAGGGTTGAGACATGTGATTATGGATTCTGACTCCAAGTTGACAGTGGGATTCGTTAATGGAACACCAGCGTGGTCATCGGATTTGGAACGAGTGTTTAAAAGAAATTTGGTTGGTGGGGGCGAGCCATAGTCGACGCACTCTTGTTATTCACTATTCATATCCCTCGAATAAGCAACGAGGTGACTCAGTGGCTGATGGGATTGCTTCGCCTGCTTTTGATGAGCCTCAACTGCACAAACAGATCCTCTGTGCTCTGTGATCCTCCTTCACAAAGGACAATGTGGAAAAGAGTGTTTCGAGCTAGCGGATCTCCAACCAACTAGTCCACGACTCCACGTAGCCCAAACGGTTGAAAGGAGCCATCACGCGAGAGGAGAGACATCCGGGTCCCGCCAAGGGGAGCGCACGCCGCCTCATGCGGGGCGACCTCACTCGTCGGGTACATGACATCCATTTGAAAGCCCACAATGGATGGATGCGATACTGCATGCATGATAGACTGAGCTTGCTTCTATCAACAATCATGATATTTGGAGCCCAGAATGATGGCTGGAGTGCCGGGACACACAAAGACTAGATAAAAAAGATTGTGTATAGTAGTTTGATTTGTATCAACAATCATCGCCAAAGATGATGAAAGAAATGTTGATCATCCCCAAAAGTTCTCTCAGAATATGACGGCCCCCAAACAAAAATGAACTGGGATAACAGGGTAACAAAATTAATAGCACGTTAAGCTACACACCAAGCAGCTAACTTTGAATATTGATGTCAGCTTCCCTAGGAGTAGAACTCGTGTCGTGCTAGTGCGACCAACAATCAGGCATTCATGTAAACGAGACAAAAAAAAAAAGGCATCAATTTTAGTCTTTTAACATGAAGGGATGAAACCAAGAATCTCTGATGTACATGCTTAAGCCGCTTCTCACGCAACAGATAAACCCCTCCTGCCAGGGCAAATCTTGATAGATATGAAAAAGACAGATAAGAAGGCAATCGCTCCTTAGTATAAGAGACCTAGTTCTTCCATGGTTCAAGATACTCTATTCGATACAGTTTGGTACAGGGACCTGAGCTGAGTATTCCACTTATCTATGGCAGTGTAATTCTTCATTCCCTTCGATCTGTGAAAAGGATATTACCAGAAATTAAGCTTGCAACTCATGCAAATAGCTAAAATAGAGATATGAGGTGGACATTTAACCTGTCGCCGCGCTCTAATAGCTTGTTCACTTGATCAATATGGCCTTGAATTCGATTATCCAGAATCAGAGAAACCAGTAGCTGTTCAACATCTTTTTCTGGCACATTGAGTTCCTGAAACAGCAAATGCACTTTCGCAATATTTCGCAATGACCATACATAGAGGTGATGCGTTTTCAACAAAAACTCGAGCCTAGGAAGGCATTTTAGGCGGGTACGCTATCAAACAAGTAAAAGGAAAAGTAGGATTACTTCCTCAAGAGAACCTAGGAAAAAGAAGTACGAATTTAAACCACAGAATAGAGCATGATTGGTAGATACCTTAGACATAGCTGTGAGAAGAATGAACACCTTCAAATGGAAACCAAACTCAAAAGACATGACAGACAAAATATTGGCCTCATTTTTAAATAAGTTCAAACTGCAGTTGGTCCCAGTCAAGATATTGGCCTCATTTTTTGCACCAGTCCACTTTAATTACTCAGAAAAAGAGAACTGACAACATAATTCACCATCTTTTTCTTCAAAAAAGCTACTTATCGACCATTGGCATGATGAACCCAAAACCTTTGTCATTACTCCCAAAATCAAAGGCACTTGCTGATCAGAGTTCTGAATTTTAAAGCAAATTTCCAACAAGACAACTATGCAGTTTTAGGACTTGAAGCAGCATTTTTTATCTGCGTCATGAATATGGAATATACTTTTAGAAACCAAACATATGTGATTCTACATGCAAATACATTGCTAATGAACAGAAGTCAAACAATAATCACCTTTGAAATAAACGGAATTCTGATTCTAGTATATGGTTTGATAAGCTTGAGTAAAACTTGTGTTCTAATGTTCTTCAGGAGATCCTCAATGTAATTACGGATGAAGGGATCATCCATGATTGTTCTTCTGTTGTCCTGCAAAACAATTTTCCAACACCCAGGATTTAGTAATAACCTAAACATCAGAAGACTTAAAAACGTCATTGAAGTGGTCTATTCAAACAAGAAAGTTAGGAAATAGACCTTCAGAATTTTCTCAAACTCCAAGATCTCATTCCTTTGATATGCTGCTATCAGATTTGTCATGGCTAAAATTTCAGGGTCATTTTTGTACCTGCAAATATGCGAAGTGATGACCACAAGAGGGGAGAAGGGAAAGAGGCAAAAACAAGCTCAAAGGAAACGAACAATATTCCACATAAAAAACTTACGGCTTTGCCTCTTGCCCATCAAATGGATTCACTTCAGATTGCATAAGCATGTTGGCCAGAACCAAATATCTGGATTTTGAATTTAACAAAAATTGGAGTG
Source organism: Narthecium ossifragum (assembly GCA_963920575.1). Taxonomy (NCBI): domain Eukaryota; kingdom Viridiplantae; phylum Streptophyta; class Magnoliopsida; order Dioscoreales; family Nartheciaceae; genus Narthecium; species Narthecium ossifragum. The sequence continues at coordinate 25,111,412 of OY986965.1, forward strand.
TGTAAAAACAATTAAACCAATGCTAGGATATATGAATGAAGGCCTATAGCAAATTACTTAAGGCACTGAATGCGGCGGTGATTTCCAGCTTCGTCATAGTTCTTGAATGCGTCAAAAAAATCAGTAGCTGCTGCTTCCCATTGCCGCTCAGCCATATGCATCTTACCACCACACTCATGGATAATGCCCATTATTCGCGGATGAGGTATTGCTGATTTTATAGAAAGAGCATTCCGATACAGTTGCTGCAAGTACCCACAAGGCAGAAGAGTGGAATCTTACAACATCTCTTCAAAAATGAAAAATATTATAAGTAAATGCAAGGTAAAAAAGCATTAATCCAATGAAAGACAACAGTCCACTGCATGACTAATTGCCCAATATCACGCTCAAATTCAACAGGCATAACTGCAACAGATGGCCCACTTCGCAAGCTGAAACAACACACTTTTGCATTCTTGTGCCTAATTGTGGAGAAAAAACTTCTCATCCCTTTCATCCATCAAAATGATTGATGGAAAACAAGTTAATTAATAAAGCAGATGGCAGGCTGCATGAAATCACACGACTTAATACTCAAACATTTCTGACTCCCCAGTACCATAGTATTTAGAAAGTGCTATCAAATGTAACTGGTTCTCGAGTCTAATATCATCTAGCTCATCACTTCAATTCCAGTCTTCAATGACTTCATCAAAAGTTACAAATGACATGCTTCCCACTTCTGTTCTAAACACTTTCTTTAACTCACCTAATAGTTTGAATTGATTTTCAACCTTTCCTGAAGAACTCCACTCAACAACCAGATGGAAGAAGCACCCAGGTTATCTTTAAGAAAATTTCCTGGACCTTTTTAACAACTGGATTCCAGCATTCTTTTTCATGAATAAAATTGATCTAGAGGTAACTCTATATATCAAAAACCTTGGAGCTGTTCTACTCTCCTTTTCTACCTTCATATGAGTCTCATATTGTACCACTTATAGTGTTGTCACGAGTTGCACAGGAAGATGAAACAGGCTAGGTTTGCAGCCTGATTAAGGCAAGACGGACTTGTTTATCAAGATCTCCAGCACTTATCATTACTGAAAATAGTCTTCGACATTCAACTAGTTTGGCATATCCCTTAATGTTGGAGTTGTCTGCCTGGAATTTCTTTTATTATATACTTAACCTACATAGAGCAAAGTATGCCCGTCCAATCTCCTCCACAACACAAATATCAAATGTCCATGTTTAGAAACCATAGCCAAGTTCACCTCTATATATTGTAACCACCATAAGCCCATAAATGGCCATGCAAAAGGTTGGCTCTTCTGCACTTTCAAGCAAAACATGCAACCAACAAGAACCAATAAAGTCTTCAGCCTGATAGTGAAAACAGGGGGAAAAAATAGTTCAAAACTTGAAGCCAGAAGTGACCATCCATGCACGAACAGTCTTCCCTCCCAGAACCTAAACAAGGTTCAAATAATACTCTGAAAGGGGTTTAATATGTTTTTTGACCTTGGCATTCAAAGAGCTGATATAAATAATAATCTTGTGAGAGAGCATAAATTTTCTACGTCTCTTCTTTCTTCAGTTGCAAACTAGGAAACCAAGTAAGGAACTTGAATGGTGTAAACAAAACAACTTCTCGTGCTTATGATAGATTCAAAGTTGAAGGTAAAAAACCAGCATTTTCTGCACACCAAACTAAAGTGCATACCTCATATTTACAATGCCCATTATTTCCCAACAATTCATAATTATTATTTTTACTATGATGTCCAATATCAAGCAATAGACCCAAAGTTTTACCAAACCACCATGGTTTAAATAATAAGTGAGTAGAATAATATTATCAGTAGCTATCAGCAGCAACTCATCATATATATTCGATGTTGACTTAAAGCTATGAGTGTTAATGGGTTTTCTCAAGAACTACGAACTCACATCTCGTTTCCAGAGAATGTTCATAAAGTAGTGAAGACAAAAATAATAAGTTAGAGGGTACATACCAGCTGAATTTATTAGCAACAAATGTAGGAAAATTTGAGCATTTAAAAGACAAAATCACACGAGTAAGAAGAAGGCATGCCGATCCTACCTTGAGTTTTTTGTTGTTCTTTGTTTCGGTATACATTTGGATCTCGATAGCATAGACCTCCAGAAGTTGTGTACCTTTCTTCTGGTCATCAGTTCCATCTTCTCTTCGACAAGATTTGTGAAGTTCTTTCAATATCTGAATTTAAAAAACAAAAATCATTGCATCCAGCATGAAATGTGAATAAATTATTTAAACAAGGCATATTGGAATGTACAATAACCTTGTTCATTCTGCCATATTCACCCATGTCAAAAAAAATCTTGCACAGTTTAAGATTGGTCTTGAACCAAAGCCTCTGCAAAATTTTAATCATTGCGAGTGAGCAGCACAGTGGAAAGTATAAAATGTAGAACAATGAGTTGATATAAGATGCTTTAATGTGAGAATAGAAAGGCTAATCTGACACAATTCCCTAACCTCATTCTTTGCCTCTTCAAGAACCCTCAAGGTCATTTGATAGAAATCTTGCAGAAGGGAGTAATTTGGGCTTGCCGATCCAGAAACGAAATCCATAATGTTGTTTATACACTTTTCACTGTAGTTACGTGTAACAGCAGACTTGATGTATGTTAACATCTCCTTGTAAGCTTCCATCATCTCTTTATACTTTCCTATCCGATAGTAAAGCTTAACAGTTTGCTTCAAAGCTTTGAATCCCCTGATTGGTAGAGAAGAATTCATCAAATAATCACAGGATAACACAAACAAAATAAGTCTTGATATTCTACCCAGGAAAAACCTTATCGTTGAGAATTCTAACTGACTGAGCAATTTTATGTCCAATCAATATATTAACAAACCCTGATATCAAATGACCAGTCAGCTTTTTTAGGTGAGACAAAAGTAGTAATCAATGGACTCAATAAGAGCCTGAGGAATGAATCACCAGTATCATTAAACAAGGAGGCAAACCTAGAGACAAAAAGAAGCTACTTAGTGCTGCCCATATGGATGGAAACCATAAATGTGATTTGGCTTGAGACACATGACGTTCTGAGATGCTCACCACTCTGCTTTCTCGGGTTCCATGCGAACTACTTCATCAAAGCCAGCAAGTGCTCCCTCAGGATCAGTCTCCACTAGACCTGAAACGCAGAAACCACAATCGATGCAAGCACCCCAAACGAAAAAGACCCAACAGGTCCGTGACTTCTTCCATTCATGCAAAAAAAGAAGCAAGAAACCAAGTCTCCATATGTAAGAGCCTAACCTTTTGAGTTGTAATATTGGTTCTCTATATCGACATCCTGCTCTTCCGGTTCCTCGTCCGAGTACTCGAACCCATAGTCCTCCATATCCGCATCTAAGAACACCAAAATCCACGACAAAAACAAAAAAAAATTTCAATCACCTCATAGAAATAGGAACGCGCATTTCTCCAATAACACCGATCATAGACGATCGTCCACACTAGAACCTATGAACTCGATAATACGGACGATACGCACTAAGGGTTTCCGATGGCGAGATGAATAAATAGGGTCACCCATATAACATAGCATAATAAAACCCTAGACCCTAGCGAGGGCGACGAGATCACGTACCGGAGCCCATGGCGAGGTGCTACTCGTGAGCCGGGGCGAGAAGCCGCGGCTACGGCGACGGAGCTCGAGCTCGATAGGGTCCAGGCGCGAGATGAGCGGAGGCAAGCCCCAGTGAAGCGAGAGAGAGAGAGAGAGAGGATCGAGAGAGAGAAATTAAAAATAGCTTAATTATATATATAGGGACTTTGGCGTTTAATTTTAACCTCGGATGGTTTACTTATTTAATATATATGTTTAATTGTTTTAGGTATAAGTTCTTGAGCGATAATTTACTTGTGTTTATTTCCTTTTTCTTTATATATAAAAAAAAGATTTCTTATGAAAAAAAAAATTTCATTTATTTCTTGTGGATTGGAACATTTCTTTTTCTGATTAAAGGGCTGTTTATAAATCATATTAAGGGGTCATAATTTGACATAATTTTGCTTTCTTCCCTTTATTAGCTGAGCTTAAGCTTATTGCCCAGTCTTAAAAGTCAAATGCACTTAACAAACAGTGTTTGTCTTGGCGCCATAAGTTTCATGTAATAAATATAACTCATGCTGTAGATGGCGAACATAGATTACTATCATAACTAAATTTGTGATTTTCACATTAGAAGTGACAAAGTCATTAAGATACGCACCTGAGCACATAATTTTGCACAGGCTGCTTAATGCTCACAAATTTTATTCTCAGATGCGACTGCGTGCTTAGAAGAAAGTAGGCACGTTTCATCTGCTCTAATGAAAGTGATTACCAATTATGGAGTGAACTCGGAGGACAATTATTGGGTTGTGTAAGCGCAACATGATCAAGGATTTATAGCAAATTATTATAAAATGTAGGTAGTCGTCAGCTAAAGTTAGGAGCACTATTAATGGGCTGCATAGCCTGCATTAGAACTAATGAAACAGGGTTCGCACTTATTGCCTTGTTGGTCCTAGTGAAGCTCCGAATCCGCATGACCCCTTCCATAATCCATTAATATCTCATCATGTGGAGACATCTTCGCGTCAAACCCCTAATGGGTCCAAAACCCTGGCCCGGTTGGTATGGGGTTAGAAAAAATGAGGTTAAGGGAAAATAAGGTTAGAAAAAATGGGATTAAGGAATGAGATAGGAAAAAGTAGAGTGATGTTGGTAGGTGGAATGAGGATAAAATAGTAATGATTACTTATGCCCCATTTGGTAGGGGATAAAAGTTATTATGGGTTAAGTAGTAATGATTACTTGGGATAAGGAAAAAGTAGAGAAGAGTAGTAGGTGGAATGGGGATAACTTTTTATGAGTGTTTAGAGATAAAGTGTGGAATAAGAGGAATATTTCACCCTTAACCCGGGATAAAAGTTATCCCGGGTTAACTATCCCCGTACCAAACGGAGCTTTGGGATGTGTATGGTACCGGGATAAGAGCCAAACAGCTCTTTTATCCTGGGATAGGAATCCCAGGATAGCATGGGATTCTAATCCCGGGATAGCACCTATCCCGGGATAAAATTCAACCATCCAGCCCAGCGCATTTCCCAAGGCCAGACCACGCTCCTCTCCATATCCCCTTCCTCCCAACTTCCAGCCAGTGAAGGAGATCAGCCGCCCTTTGCTCACCACCATCCACCTGCGCCGACCCCCGTCACCTCCGGCGTCCTCTCCGGCGTCATCTCCGGCAACGACCAAGACCACCACTCGCTCTCCCTCTCTCCCACCATATCTCACATCCAACACCCCACCAACCATCCCCAATCCACCTTCTCCATCGTTACCAACCCGATCCACCCTCCCAAGCTCCAGCCAGCCAGATCCGGTGGAGATCCACCCGCTGCATCCGTCCTTCGCCGCCCGCCGTCACCTCCGGCGTCCTCTCCGGCTACCACCAGCACCACTACTCTCCATGTCTCTCTCCCACCATCTCTCACATCCAACACTCCACCAACCATCCCCGATCCACCCTCCCAACCTCCAACCAGCCCGATCCGGTGTAGATCCAGTCGCTGCAGCCGCCCTTCGCCGGCCCGCGTCACCTCTGGCGTCCTCTCCGGCTACCACCAGTACCACTACTCTCCCTGTCTCTCTCCCACCATCTCTCACATCCAACACTCCACCAACCATCCCCGATCCACCCTCCCAACCGCCAGCCAGTCGGATCTGGTGTAGATCCAGCCGCTGCAGCCGCCCTTCGCCGGCCCCTGTCACCTCCGGCGTCCTCTCCGGCTACCACCGGCACCACTACTCTCCATGTCTCTCTCCCACCATTTCTCACATCCAACACTCCACCAACCATCCCCGATCCACCCTCCCAAGCTCCAGCTAGCCAGATCCGATGGAGATCCATCCGCTGCAGCCGTCCTTCGCCGGCCGCCGTCACCTCCGGCGTCCTCTCCGACTACCTCCAGCACCACTACTCTCCCTGTCTCTCTCCCACCATCTCTCACATCCAACACTCCACCAACCATCCCCGATCCACCCCGCAACCTCCAGCCAGCCAGATCTGATGTAGATCCAGCCGCTACAGCCGCCCTTCGTCGGCCCCCGTCACCTTCGACGTCCTCTCCGGCTACCACCAGCACCACTACTCTCCCTGTCTCTCTCCCACCATCTCTCACATCCAACACTCCACCAACCATCCCCGATCCACCCTCCCAACCGCCAGCCAACCAGATCCAGTGTAGATCCAGCCGCTGCAGCCGCCCTTCACCGGCCCCTGTCACCTCTAGCGTCCTCTCCGGCTACCACCAACACCACTACTCTCCCTGTCTCTCTCCCACCATCTCTCACATCCAACACTCCACCAACCATCCCCGATCCACCCTCCCAACTTCCAGCCAACCAGATCCAGTGTAGATCCGACCGCTGCAGCCGCCCTTCGCCGGCCCCCGTTACCTCCGGCGTCCTCTCCGGCAACCACCAAGGACACCACGCGTTCTCCCTGTTTCCCACCATCTCTAACATCCAACACCCCACCAACCATCCCCGATCCACCTTCTCCATCATCACCAACCCGATCCACCCTCCCAACCTCCAGCCAACCAGATCTGGTGGAGATCCAGTCGCTGCAGCCGCCCTTCACCGTCCCCCGTCACCTCTCCGGCGTCATCTCCGGCTACCTCCAGCACCACCACTCTATCTCCATCTCTCACATCCAATTTCCCACCAACCCAACACCCATCCACCCTCTCCATCGTCATCATCTCGATCCTGCCTCGCGACCTCCACCCAGCCAGATATATAGTTTTGGCACCAGCGGCTGCAGCCGCCCTTCGCCCATCGCCGACGCTGATCTCGCCGTCATCGCCCGCTCGTCCAACCTTCCTTGACAAACCCACCAGCCCCAATCCATCCAGCCGGCGGTTCCTCTCTACCTCGAGCCAGCAGAGCGTCTCTACCTCCAGTTGTTGCGGGCGGCCTTCGCAGGTCGCTTTCCATCGCCGTCGACACTCGTCACCTCCGGCGTCCTCAAGCGCATCACCATCGCCGATGCTGATCTCCTAGTCATCGACCGGTCCCTGCCTTCCTTCCATGAGCTTTCTCCAAGTGCTGCTGCGATGGCTTTGGCACCTCTGGCGTCCTCATGCGCATCACCATCGCCGACGCTGTTGTCCTAGTCATAGCCCGATCCCTCCCCTCCTTTCGTGTGCTTCCTCCCGTGCTGTTGGGACGGCTTCGGCACCGTCGGTCTCACTGCCCTCGCTCTGAATGGTAAGAACTGATCCAGAGCCGATTTGAAAGATTTGGTCATTAGAGATTTCTGAATTTTCTTGTTTCTTTCCAATCTCGCTTTGGTGGTGGGATATTGATGGATGAAATGGAGTCAAGAACCTCTGGGTACTCGATTCTGAACCTGCGCCATCCCCATCAGCACCCCCGACGGCGCTCCTTCCCGGGCCGATCTGAGGTTTGAATTCCTCACTCGTCCTCCCCTAGCATGGTGTATTACGTGCATAATTCTGTTTGAAGTATCGTTCTTGTTGAATCTTTGAGATGAATGTTAGAAATGAATGTTTCATGGTTTAGTTTAGTGCAACTGTGTTAATGCATGTATAAATGAAATGTTGGAATGAATGTTAAAATGAATGTTGAAATGTTGAAATGAATGCTGAAATGTTGAAATGAATGTTGCATGGTTTAGTGAAATTTGTGTTAATGCATGTAGAAAGTAACTATAGACGCGTGTCAATGTGGGATGATTGCAGCATTTGCAATTTCACTTTCAATTTTCCTGTCGTTTATGTAAATCGCGTCAGAAGTATGTCGATGAGGGGCAACGAGAACGTCGATGCAATGTCGAGGAAAAGTAATTGGATTGAAGCTGAGGACGAGTGTTTGTTGGAACTGCTTAGGACATAACAATTGAACGGTAATATGTCACAAGGGGTTTTTCTGAAAAATGCTTGGAGGGATGTTTTGCGAGAGTTTAACAAGACTATGGGCAAGGCTTTGGATTTGGATAACTTGAAGGGTAGATGGAAAACATTGAAGAAAAGGCATGCGGTCTACAAAGAGCTCTTGCTTATAACTGGATGGGGTTGGGATGTGCCGACGAATATGCCCACCGCACCAAATAATGAGGCTTGGGATGAGATGATTATGGTATATGTTTTTAACCGAATGCTTCATAAATTAGTATCAACTATTAGGACAGGACATCTATTGAATTCATTTTCATTCATGTTTTTGATGTTGTCCAGAATAATAGAAAGTTCAAGGCCCTCAAAGGGAAGACTTACAAGTTCATGGAAATCATGGATTTCCTAACTTGCAAGAATACCGCCAATGGTGAGTATGTTGAATCCTCTGTCAATAAGAGAAAAGATGTAGATTCAGAGAGGAAAGATGTAGATTCAGAGAGCACGACATCCTCTGATACTCCAGCGGATGCCCAATCCCCTCCACCTCGATATCATCCATCACGTGTGTCTCGGATGCAGAACAGTGATGATATTGCATACTACACGATGAATTCCATGCCGACGTCCTACGCGGATGCAACGTGTGAACCATACCCCGATGTCCCAACACAGCAAGTCACGCCAGAAGCGCATCCTACACATCGGGGTAGTTCCACCGGCGCCGATGCGTCAGGTTCTTCCGGAAGCAAGCGTCGTCGACAAGAGGTTGAGAGGAAAGGTAAAAAGAAGAGGGGTGATGGCGAACGTGATATTACACACGTTATTGCCCAACAGTTGCAACGCAAACTTGACATGAAACAAATGCTATTTGATAAAGCATCCGAATACTCCATTCAACGTTGCATGGATATGGCGAAGGGCCTGTCTATTATGACAGATGACAAGTTTATTATGTTAGATGTGGTCTTTAATAAACAGTCAGTTAGGGAGTTTTTCATGTCTCTTCCCAGTAATAATTTACGGGATATGTGGCTACAGAAGGAAGTCAATAAGCTTTTAAGCCGGTATGAGTAGGTTGTTTTCTTATTTATAACTCTGAACTCTTGTCTTGTTCTGTTTCTCTCTGTACTTGAATCATATGTTGAATTGTAGTTGGTCTTTGTCGTGATATTCGAATGTGATGTATGTGTTCTTCAAGCATTCATGTAGATGTCCAGAATGTTTTCATTGTAGAAAGTAATCATATGTTGAATTGTAGTTGGCATCGTCGATTGGTTAGTTTGTTCAATTATATCCTTAGTTGTGTTACATTGTGTCCTTGATTTACATGGAACTTGCTTGCATAATTATAGTCTTGATATGAAAATAGTGGTTAATGCTAACAATGTGCCTTGTTGCTTTGATGTTGCATACTGTGATGTTATCTATGCTATTCTTTTCAGAAATTCTCTCCCCTTGATAAGTCACTAATTATTCATAATTAAACCCCTTAAATTACCTTTGTTAGGCTTAGAGTGGTTGTCTTTGACGTCATATTGCTTGATTTCATGTTTAAGTAGGTTTTGGGAAGAAATACAAGAAATTCGGCTAAAATGAAGAAAAATATAGCTCCGTGGACCATTGGGAAAATATTCGCCAGATATTCTCTGAAACTCCAAATATTCTGAAACTTTGGGAGATTGTAGAAGACTCAGAGATCTACAATGATTATGTTGGACACATTGCGAGATTCCTGATGGTATGATGACAGTTTGAAGAATAGTTGAAGATTCACAAACTGGAAAGCTGCACCGTCGATGCTGAAGAGAATATTCGCCAAATATTCTACATTAATTAGAATATTATGAAATATTTTGAAGATGATAGAAGACTTCCAGATCTAGAACTTTCCTGTTGAAGACTTTCTCAGATTCCGAACAGATTAGCTTCAGAATTGATTACAAATCGGAATTCCGAGTAGGAATTGAAGAATAAGGAAGCTGATGACGTGGCAGTTATTAACCCAGTCAAACTGGGAAGTCCGATCGATGGGTTTGAGTCCGATCGATCACTCTGATGACGTCAGCAATCCAGAAATTAGGGAAATTAGAGTTTAACCTCTGTTAGGACTCCTAATTCCGGGGTGGAGGGTTTCTAATACATAAGGGGGTTATTCCAGCCGAAAATGAGAATCTTTTGGAGCACTTTTGGAGGAGAAGGTTAGGGTTTTGAAGACAGCAATCTTTTCGCGGGGATCAATGGCTTCATCCTCTGCACCTATGGCTGATTTCCAAGAGATGAGTGGCTAGTTTTCTTGTTCTTAGGAATACCATGAAACCCTAGTGTAACTTTTGATCTTTCTTAGTTGGATTTTTGTGAACTTCTCTAAGTATAATCTCATGAATATGATTTTAATGATTATAGAGTTGAAGGAACAGAGTTTCGTTGACGTATTATTAGTCCTACATGATGGTTGTACTTGAGTGTAGAGATTCATGAGATAGTTTGCATGTGGTTTGTGATTTACCTTTGAGATAATCTATGCTACGTGAAGATAAGTCATGCTAAGGTCATTAGGAGTAGAATAACTTAAGATAATGGTAGGACCGAAGATGATTTATGCCAAACAAAGATAGGTTATGTCGTAGGGAACATAAAACCTTCTTTTAGGGATTCGTGTGAGCTTGTAGCCATACGATCCATAATGCTTAGAGAAGTGATCAAGATGATAACTATGGAAGATTAAGAGTGAAACTAGGATGGATTGTGTATTTCCTAAGACATCTTTTTCCATCTGATTAAAACCTTAATATTTTCTTTTGCTTTCTTAGATAGTTTCAGTTAGATCAATCTATCATTGAAGTGTTTGGTTTAGATCAAGAGTTTTGAGAATCGATTTTGGTTTTCCTAGTAATTCCCTATGGTTCGACTCCGGATTTCACCACTAGTCTACGTAGTAGTATTAGTGATTGAATAAGGATATAAATTTAAGATTTGATTGAGGTTAGCAACGTTTTAACGACAACGTTCGCGAGCGATCAATTTTTGGCGCCGTTGCCGGGGATTTTCGACGATTAACCAATTGATTTTCTTTTAACTCATTTTCTTTGCTTCATTAGGTTTTTATCTTTCTTATTTTTCCGTTTCTTTATTTTACACTTTTTAGGAATTCTCTGACAATTTTCTGGAATTTTTGCAGCATTAGAACGGATTTTTCTTGAAGAAAAACACAACTCGGCAGACACCTGGTGCGATCGGTCGGACTTGAATCCGATCGATCGGACTGCGCCATCTGCTTTGAAGTGGACTTCGCGTGAAGGAGCTTGTGGCCTGGAGCGACCGATCGACATGGAAACCGATCGATCGAAACTGCGCAGTCAACTAAGCCTTTTTGCTTCAATTTTTTTTCGTTTCAATTGTTGTTTTCCGGGTTTTGTCCTCTCCTCCGAATCTTCTATTTTCTTTTTCTCTGTTTGTGTGTGATCTTGCATGCAAGGTAGACGATCCTTAAATACCCCGCTGGAACCTTTGGATCTAGAACTAGAGACCACATTCTGAAAAGCTAGAGCCTTAGGTCAACAATCTTTGAGTAACTTGCAATCTATTCACGAGACCTTTGTCACCATGGCTGAACATGAGGGACATGTCATCAACCCTAATGCTAATATGGGAAGGGAGGGTAATAATAATTACAATGGGGGGGTACAACGTGTTCCTTTGAGAAATCACTTTTTGCCCACTGCCTACACTTACACTCCTTCCATTGATCCTCCTGCAATCACAGCCTCACACTATGAGATTAGACCCCAAATGATTCAAATGTTACCACACTTTCATGGTTTAAGTAATGAGGACCCATATGAGCACATTCACAATTTTATCGATACCATTGCTACACTGAAAATGGAAAACTTTAATGATGACGCCTTTAAGTTGAAACTTTTCCCCTTCTCTTTGAAAGATAAAGCTAAACACTGGCTTCAATGTTTACCTCCACGCTCAATCACAACTTGGGACCAACTTCAAGAGGCATTTTTAAGGAAATTCTTCCCCATAATTAAAATTGAGAAATTTCGGACTGAAATCCTTACTTTTGTTCAATATGATGATGAGTCTTTTCATGATGCCTGGGTTAGATTTAAAGACCTTTTGAGAAAATGTCCTCATCATGATATTGATAAGTGGGAATTAACTCATAAGTTTTATAGAGGCCTTAATGAAAGATGTAAAACTAGGGTTGAAGCTTGTTGTGGGGGTATTCCTTTAGATAAAGATGATGATGAGCTTTGGAACCTTTATGAACAAATTTCCATTGATTCCCAACAACAATACACAACCCCTAGAAGTCGGCCTACAACTAAAGGAACCTTTGAACTTTCTGGATTAGAAGCCATTACTGCCCAAATAGCACTCCTTAACAAAAGGTTTGATAAATTAGAAGTGAGTCAATCACCTGCACCTCCACCATATCAAGATCAACCTCAAACATGTGCACTATGCTCTAGTCTTGAACATCACATTACCGATTGTCCACTGGCTCCATCGTTTCCTGAATTTGTTCAGGAGCAAGCAAACGCGACGTATGGTTTTACTAAACCTGAAAATAATCCGTATTCAAATACTTATAATCCAGGTTGGCGAAACCATCCCAACTTTAGCTGGAGACCACCCCAACAGTCTAGTACTTTCCAAGGACAGAGTACTTCTTCTAGTGCTCCCACAAATCGGTACCCACCTATACCTTCTGAAAATCCCAACCCAGGGTACTCTACACAATATCAACAAGCGGCATCTCAACCTCTTCCACAAGCATCCTCTGAGCCGGCTTTGGACACGATCATAAGTACACTTGCTAACATGAATGCTAGTATAAATAATATCAACACTAACATGGATAAAATTGGAAGAACTGTAGACTCACATTCACAAGCCATATCCAAAATAGAAACACAATTAGGGCAACTAGCCAACACGGTAGCCAAGAGAGAAGATGGTCACTTACCGAGTCAACCTATGACTAATCCTATGGCTCTACACCATATTGATAACCAGAATTTTGAAAGTGCACAAGCTGTAGGAACCTTAAGGAACTGTAAGCAAGTGGATACACTTCCTGATACTGCCCAGAGCGACGGATCGCTCTCAGATCCTACCGATCGGAACTATTCCGATCGAAACTATTCCGATCGATCGGAGACTAGTCCAACCGATCGGTCTCTGCCCCCACAGCAACCTGATGGTACTACTAATCAAGTGGATCCAAATCTAATTGATGAAAGTGAACCTGACCCACGCACATACACACCTAAAGTGCTTTTTCCTGAAGCTCTTAAGGATCCCTCCTCCACATACCCCAAGAAGAAAGCTGTAGAGGAAATCTTAGAGACCTTCAAACAAGTTAATATTAACATACCCTTATTAGATGCCATTCGACAGATTCTTTCGTATGCCAAATTTCTTAAAGATATGTGTACGCACAAAAGTCAATCAAAAGCTAAGGTATCCAAAAAGATTTTCCTCACTGAGCAAGTCAGTTCGATTCTAAAACATGACACACCGCCAAAACTCAAAGACCCTGGTACCCTCACAATACCTTGCTGCATAGGAGACTATCATATTGATGGTGCTCTCCTAGATTTAGGTGCCAATGTGAATCTTTTACCATACTCACTTTATAAACAATTCGGTATGGGGGAGCTTAAACCCACATATGTGACTCTGCAATTAGCTGATAGATCCATCAAGACACCGAGAGGTGTCTTGGAGGATGTAATAGTTAAAGTGGATAATTTCTTCTTTCCTGTTGACTTTAATGTCTTGGAAATGGAGCCTGCTATTCACTGCAGAAAATATGTGCCAATCATCTTAGGTCGACCCTTCTTAGCCACGGCGAATGCATGCATTAATTGTCGAACTGGTGTAATGGATGTGTCTTTTGGAAACATGCGTATGCGTTTGAATATTTTTAAAACTGCAAATATGCCCGAGCCAGATGATGATTGTTATGCTATTGATATGTTGACTGATTGTGTTGATACATCTTCACATGCTATGATTGCTGATAATATAGATGGCATGCTGACTGAATATTATGATATTGAGAATGATATTGCACAATCAATTGATGACATTGGAACACACATGCTGCCTGGACCGATTCATCACTCCTCGGAGCGATCGATCGCACCATTTCCGACCGATCGGTCTGGTTGCAGAGGGCTGCAACGAGGCTGTGCCTTGGGTGGTTGAGTCGCTTCCACCTCTCTCTTCCAGCCCTGCACCTACTTCACTAGAATCACCACCTGAACTTGACCTTAAACCACTTCCAACAACACTAAAATACATTTTCCTAGGATCAAACTCTACTCTTCCCGTTATCATCTCTTCAACATTATCTGCCGATCAGGAGAGTCAACTTGTTACGATTTTAAAAGATCACAGGAAAGCCATAGGTTGGACAGTTACGGATTTAAAAGGTATCGACCCATCTATTTGCATGCATTGAATCCATTTAGAAGATGAGTCTAAAACAATTAGAGAGATGCAACGTCACCTTAATCCTAACATGAAAGAGGTAGTTAAGAAAGAAGTGGTGAAACTTTTAGATGCGGGTATCATATACTCGATTTCTGACAGTAAGTGGGTCAGCCCTACCCAAGTAGTTCCCAAGAAATCAGGACTCACAGTTGTGGAGAATGAGAAAGGAGAGCAGGTTCCGACTCGCCAAACTACGGGATGGCGAGTTTGCATTAATTATAGAAAACTCAACGCCCTCACTAGGAAAGATCACTTCCCTTTACCATTCATTAATCAAATTCTTGAACGCCTTTCTGGTCAAAGCTTTTATTGTTTTCTCGATGGCTATTCAGGGTACAATCAAGTTGCAGTTGATCCTAAGGATCAAGAGAAGACAACTTTCACTTGCCCTTTTGCAACCTTTACGTACCGAAGGATGCCGTTCGGCCTATGTAATGCACCTGCGACTTTTCAAAGGTGTATGATGGCCATCTTCTCTGATATGCTTGATAAATTCTTAGAGGTCTTTATGGATGATTTTTCTGTGTTCGGCCCTTCTTTTGAGACTTACCTTGCCAATCTGACAAAAGTCCTTGACCGATGCATTGAAACTAATTTGGTTTTAAGTTGGGAAAAGAGTCATTTTATGGTTCAAGAGGGAATCGTGCTTGGACATACTGTTTCTAAAAGAGGTATTGAAGTTGATAAAGCCGAAGTGGATTTAATTGAAAAATTGCCCCCACTTTCTTCTGTGCGTCAAATTCGGTCCTTTTTAGGTCATGCAGGATTCTATCGTCGATTTATCAAAGATTTTTCAAAAATTTCAAAACCCTTGTGTGAGCTTCTCGCCAAGGATGCTCCTTTTGTCTTCGATGATGCTTGTTTAAATGCTTTCAAAACAATCCGTGACCTTTTAGCTTCTGCTCCCATAGTTCATGCACCTGATTACTCCTTACCTTTCGAACTCATGTGCGACGCTTCTGATTCGGCTTTAGGAGCTGTTCTTGGACAGCGGGTGAATAAAAGTCCTCATGTGATTTATTATGCTAGTAAGACTCTTTCTGACTCACAATTGAATTACACTACAACGGAAAAGAAATTATTAGCTGTAATATTCGCATTAGAGAAGTTCAGACCCTATCTCTTAGGTTCCAAAATCCTGATTTACACTGATCACGCCGCTTTGCGGTACCTTTTAGCTAAAAAGGATGCGAAACCTAGATTGATTAGATGGATCTTGCTTTTGCAAGAGTTTGACATAGAGATAAGGGATAAGAAGGGTCCTGAGAATGTTGTTGCTGATCATCTCTCACGGCTTCCTTTGGAACACATCACTGATAGGGTCCATGTTAGTGCTTCATTTTCAGACGAGGATCTTTTTCAGATAACTCGCATCTCGCAGCCATGGTACGCACACATAGTCAATTATCTTGTTTCGGGAAAAATCCCAGACTCTTGGTCTAAAGACAAGAAAGATAGATTCTTCCCTCAGATTCGATATTATATTTGGGAAGACCCTGAGCTTTTTAAATATTGTTCCGATCAGATTTTTCGACGATGTGTTCCAGAACTTGAAATCCTTGATATTCTAACGTTCTGTCACACGCTTGCGTGTGGTGGTCACTTCTCTGCAAAGAAAACTGCTGCAAAAGTTTTGCAATGCGGTTTTTATTGGCCTTCTATATTCAAAGATTCCTATGCCTTCTGTAAATCCTGTCTTCGATACCAACAAACTGGAAACCTATCACGCCGTGATCAAATGCCACAAACTCCGATTTTAGTTGCCGAGATTTTTGATGTCTGGGGTATTGACTTCATGGGTCCCTTTTCACCTTCCTTTGGTTTTCAATACATTTTAGTTGCTGTTGACTATGTTTCAAAATGGGTGGAAGCCATAGCTACCAAATCGAATGATCATAGGGTTGTGATTCAATTCCTTCAACATAACATTTTTTCTCGATTTGGTTTTCCTCGTGCGATCATAAGTGATGGCGGCTCTCATTTCTTAAATCAATACTTCAAGTCCCTTCTTCACAAGTACTCTATCAGTCATAAGGTAGCCACCCCATATCATCCGCAAACTAGTGGCCATGTAGAACTTTCTAATAGGGAAATTAAGCGTATTCTTGAAAAGACTGTCCGTCTAGACCGAAAGGATTGGGCAAACAAGCTTGATGATGCACTCTGGGCATATCGCAAGGCTTATAAAACACCAATTGGTATGTCACCATATCGATTAGTGTTTGGTAAAGCTTGCCATCTGCCTGTGGAATGGGAACATCGTGCGTTGTGGGCTATCAAGAAATTAAACTTTGATTCAAACGAGATAACTGCACACAGAAAATTGAGCATAGTTGAGCTCGAGGAACTTCGCAATGATGCTTATATAAACTCCAAAATTTACAAAGGTAGGACAAAGGCTTTTCATGATAAGCATATTTCAAGAAAAACCCTTGTCGTCGGACAAAAAGTTTGGTTGTTTAATGCAAAATTGCGTCTTTTCCCGGGTAAGTTACGCTCCAGGTGGACCGGACCCTATATTATCACGCAAGTATTCTCACATGGTGCCGTAGAAATTCAGGACCCCAGCACGAATGAGATTACTAAAGTTAATGGGCATAGATTGAAACCTTATGTGGATGACATTCAACACGTAGACATCATTGAATCCATTATTTTGACGGATCCAGACGATAACTGAGTTTTTAAGGACGTCTAGCAAAAGACATAAAATTACGCGCTTTCTAGGAGGCAACCCAGTTTTCAGAACTTTTCCTTAGCTTTCTTAATTTTCAGGATTTTTCCATAATTTTCTTCCATTTTTCTGGTTTTTTCTCGAATTTCCTTTATTTTCCTTGATTTTCCTCTCCTCCCGTTCTCTCTTTCTCCCGCAGCTCGTCGTCCCGGCTCGTCGGCTCGTCCCCGAGCCGACGACCACAGCCGCCCATTGCAGCAACTCCGGCCATCCCCAACCCCTGAAAATACTACTGAGACCTCCGCCAACCCTCCACCTAGTCATCCCCGTCTTCCTCTTCCCTCGACACTCTCTCCTCCGACGCCGGCGAGGCCCTTGGCCATCGTCTTCACCATCATCCACGGCCGTTCACCGGCCCCAAACACCTCCAAAAGCTTCCTTCAACCTCCACGACGATTCCGCCACCATCACATTCTTTCCTTTCCGCTGGGATCCTCGGCTTCAGCCTCCGACGACACTACTGCTCCGACAACCTTCATTCCACCGTCTGGAAGCTCAATTCTTCAATCCAACACCATAGGACCATTCCCCATGCCTCCACGATCCTTCCTCACCCCTTTCCATCCTTGATTGGAGCTCCGATCATCGGAATCCGATTCCGGCGATTGTCTTCCTCCGAGCCGTTCACCTCCGATCAGTCACCTGGAGGCCTCAATTCCTCGATCCGAGCTTACCGGCGACCTCCTCAAGCATCTACGATTCTTCCTATAACCTTCCCGTCCTTCGGCGACGATGTTTCCCCGTCGATCCATCGCCGGCGAGCTCTCAGCCGTCCGTTGGCTGCTAGCACGATCCAGAGGCTACGGTGCTTCAATTCTCGATCGGACGGTTTCGATCTTCAATCAGGATAGATAGGATGGTTGCTGAAACTTTTAGATGCTGTGCATGGATTATTCGATGTATTTTTATATTTTCTTGTATTATTTTTATATCTAATGTGGATGAATGTTTGTACAAGAGTGATATATGAAGCAGATACAAAGGAGACTCTGTCGAAATTTTACGAGCTATGCCTTGTAAAATTTAATTGTTGAATTGTGTGATATATTACTTGATCTTTTGGAAAGGTACATATTTCTGTGGCAGGTTATGGGGAAGAGGGGCGTATTTATTCTATTATGGCGATGATGGGTATATATAAAGCGAGAGAAATCTATTTTTGAGGCTTTCATACTGGTTATCTCTACCCTTTATTCATTGCGTTATTTTTATGACTTAGTGTAATTGGGGACAATTACATTTAAGTTGGGGGTAGCATTATAAATTTCATGCTCATATTCTTTTTCTGGTAACAAAATATTATACATCCCTTGAATTATGTCAAAAGAATGAAATTATGATATGATTTGACAAAGGTGCATGTTTTAGAAATTTATTTTATGAATTATTCTGAGACTTATATGTCATATAAGAAATAGTAAATTTCTGCTATGCATGATGTTATTTCTATACTTTAACACTTTTACCATGATCTAAGGATAGCTTGACATATCCTAATGCACATGTTCACTTTCACATGTTGATGAGTTGAAATTAGATTCTAAGCATGATACTATGATAGATTATGATCTTATACCATGTTACATGAGAAGTATGTAATTGAAAAAAAAAGAAAAGAAAAGAGAGTTTTATATGCAAAAAGGGTTTCATACTTAG
Source organism: Narthecium ossifragum (assembly GCA_963920575.1). NCBI lineage: Eukaryota > Viridiplantae > Streptophyta > Magnoliopsida > Dioscoreales > Nartheciaceae > Narthecium > Narthecium ossifragum. The sequence continues at coordinate 25,130,276 of OY986965.1, forward strand.
TAACTGGGCAATGTGCCTAACAAGGTGTATTGTTCGCGTAAAACAGTTAAAATTCCTGGAAAAAAATGACTAGTTATGATTTGTAGCCTTCATGGTTTGAGCATTATAGTCTGAAGAGTGTTCTACACTTAGTGCCCTAAAACCGTCTGATTTGGGAGTCACTGGCTTGAACCTCGTTACATGGACCATGAAAAAAGCTTAAGAAATCATAACATTGCACATGTCATATATGAAAAAAAAATGAAAAAAAGATTGCAAAGTGGTGAATGAAAATATGTACTTGGCCAAGTTCGTATTCTTAAATGGTTGAAGTGTTTGGATATAATTGATACTTTGAAGCATGTGGAACCCCATTCACACACAGGAGTGTTAAAGTTATTTTTAATCATGATTAAATATGTTGAAGTGTTGGAAATATGTTATGACATGTTTTGATTTACTATGTTTTATGTGAATATGAGTTGAAGGGTATATTTATGGATATTATTTCTATTTCATGCATTAGAGTTGATGAGTATTATGATTGATTTCGAATGATATATTCAATGGAATGTATAGATGTTTGTGGGTGTCATCCTTGAAAACCCTCAGGAGACTATAACTCCTCCACTGGGGTAACCCAGGGGTTTAAAGGCTTGTTGCACATGCTAAGTGCAATCGTGAGACCTACGAAAGTGGCTAGTTAGATTTATTGCTTTCTTTTTATCTTTTCTTTGCTCGAGGACTAGCAAAGTGTAAGTTGGGGGGTGTGATAAGTCACTAATTATTCATAATTAAACCCCTTAAATTACCTTTGTTAGGCCTAGAGTGGTTGTCTTTGACGTCATATTGCTTGATTTCAGGTTTAAGTAGGTTTTGGGAAGAAATACAAGAAATTCGGCTAAAATGAAGAAAAATATAGCTCCGTGGACCATTGGAAAAATATTCACCAGATATTCTCTGAAACTCCAAATATTCTGAAACTTTGGGAGATTGTAGAAGACTCAGAGATCTACAATATTTATGTTGGACACATTGCGAGATTCCTGATGGTATGATGACAGTTTGAAGAATAGTTGAAGATTCGCAAACTGGAAAGCTGCACCGTCGATGCTGAAGAGAATATTCGCCAAATATTCTACATTAATTAGAATATTGTGAAATATTTTGAAGATGACAGAAGACTTCCAGATCTAGACATTTCCTGTTGAAGTCTTTCTCAGATTCCGAATAGATTAGCTTCAGAATTGATTACAAATCGGAATTCCGAGTAGGAATTGAAGAATAAGGAAGCTGATGACGTGGCAGTTATTAACCCAGTCAAACTGGGAAGTTCGATCGATCGGTTTGAGTCCGATCGATCGCTCCGATGACGTCAGCAATCCAAAAATTAGGGAAATTAGAGTTTAACCTCTGTTAGGACTCCTAATTCCGGGGTAGAGGGTTTCTAATACATAAGGGGGTTATTCCAGCCGAAAATGAGGATCTTTTGGAGCACTTTTGGAGGAGAAGGTTAGGGTTTTGAAGACGGTGATCTTTTCGCGGGGATCAATGGCTTCATCCTCTACACCTATGGCTGATTTCCAAGAGATGAGTGGCTAGTTTTCTTGTTCTTAGGAATACCATGAAACCCTAGTGTAACTTTTGATCTTTCTTAGTTGGATTTTTGTGAACTTCTCTAAGTATAATCTCATGAATATGATTTTAATGATTATAGAGTTGAAGGAACAGAGTTCCGTTGACGTATTATTAGTCCTACATGATGGTTGTACTTGAGTGTAGAGATTCATGAGATAGTTTGCATGTGGTTTGTGATTTACCTTTGAGATAATCTATGCTACGTGAAGATAAGTCATGCTAAGGTCATTAGGAGTAGAATAACTTAAGATAATAGTAGGACCGAAGATGATTTATGCCAAACAAAGATAGGTTATGCCGTAGGGAACATAAAACCTTCTTTTAGGGATTCGTGTGAGCTTGTAGCCATACGATCCATAATGCTTGGAGAAGTGATCAAGATGATAACTATGGAAGATTAAGGGTGAAACTAGGATGGATTGTGTATTTCCTAAGACATCTTTTTCCATCTGATTAAAACCTTAATATTTTCTTTTGCTTTCTTAGATAGTTTCAGTTAGATCAATTTAACATTGAAGTGTTTGGTTTAGATCAAGAGTTTTGAGAATCGATTTTGGTTTTCCTAGTAATTCCCTGTGGTTCGACTCCGGATTTCACCACTAGTCTATGTAGTAGTATTAGTGATTGAATAAGGATATAAATTTAAAATTTAATTGAGGTTAGCAACATTTTAACGGCAACGTTCGCGAGCGATCACCCCTCTCTGTGCCTCTGTAAGTTAGTGGCTATATTGGTTGTTGCACTCCCCAGATTTTGGATTATGGTTCATGCTTTAAGGTAGGAGTTGGCATGACAAATTGTGTGATGCATGCTAAATTCTATTAGTTTGGTATTCTGTTTCCTTAAATTGCATGTGATGGAGCAAAGTACGCTCCATGCAGGGCAAGACTTTAGAGCCGGGAGGCAAATGGCTCTATCATTACAAGAATCTGAGGTTTGAGAAATGGGTTGCTGAATTATAAAAATATATCTCTAGGATTAATGCGAATAAAGTGTGGCCATTTTTAGTGTCCTGTTTCAGAGTACACAATCCTAGATGGCCTATTGAATAAGTGTTAATGATGGCGAAAGATGATCTTCAAAGAACCCAATTGTAGCTGATCTTGAAATGTGATTATTGCTATTTTAGTAGTAGCTTAATTAAACACTGCTTACTGTAATATTGACAGATTTCATGTCATCAATGTTTTCTTATTATGCATGTGATGCCATGAATGGAATTGATAGTGGCAGACATGTCAACATCAGATGCAAAGTCCTTTTTAAGTGGAGGGCCCCTCACCATGTTTCAATGCCGGCCATTATGGACACCATGTCACCATTATTGTCATCATGCCAGCAACCATTATTATATCCACCGAGCCAGCAAAAGCTCCTGCTCGGGGACGGGACATCGCACTGATGGTTTCCTCCTCTCTATATTAAGCTCAATGGGAGCCTTCTTCGAAGTGTATGTAGATGCATGAAAATGCTTGGAAAATTGTAGAGGCTGCCATATCAGCGTGGGGGTCATTCAAACCAAGGTCCGCATTCGAGGGGTTACAAGCATTTCAAAGGTGTCCCTTCTAATCTAGTTTTTCATTTGGGATTTTATTGATATTCTCAACCTGTGGATTTTATTTTGGTTTGTCCTCCTAATCTCGGCATGTTGTAAAGAAAGTTGTATATGAAATCATTGATGATATATAACAGTTGCATTCATGTTTTCAAGATTTCATGCTCTCTATATTACAAGCATTCATAAATACATGATATCCCGGATGATATAAGGTTCCCTGTTCTATACTACCAGCATTCATGTTTTCATTGTAGAAAGTAATATTTTATGCTTTATCATGACGGTACAGAAATGAATCCTCAACCCGTCGAAAGCTCAACCGAATCATCAGATGAGGAGGATATGAATCCTCTATCCTTGGACACCTCATCAGGGTCATCGGATGAGGAGGATCTGCTGATTTATCTTGCTCTAGGAAGTTCTTCGCGGCAGAGAACCCCCGTTCCTTGCCGCACTAGGCCTTTCACAGGACATCAACTAGTCGAAGATATATTGACGGGCCACGAGGGTAGATGTCAAGAATGGTTTAGGGTGTCAAAATCGGTGTTTGAGGGCTTATGTGGTGCATTGGCGGATAGGGGTTTAATTGTTGACACACCGCACATTACGATGAGACAGCAAGTTGCAATTTTTCTTCACAGGATTGAGCATGGAGTTTCCAACAGAGTGTTAGCTGATATATTTCAGCATTCTGGAGAAACAATAAGCCGTCATTTTAATCATGTGCTAAAGGGTATCGTCGAATTGAAACATGTTAACATGGAACTCCCCGATGAAAATGTCGCCATCGACCCCATATTCGAGGCGAACTCCTCTTGGGGCCCATTTAAGGTAACAATTTATATTATGCAACGTTCTACTCACTGACATGTTCAAATGCTTCCTAATGTGAATGTTAGAAAGTATTTGTGTAGAATGTTGTTGGGGCTATCGATGAGACACATATTCTTGCAATTGTACCCTTGGAAGAGCAGCCAAGGTTTAGAAATCGCAAGGGGACAACATCACAGAACGTAATGGGAGTCGTGTCCTTTGATCTCCAATTCGTCTACGTTGTCGTTGGATGGGAAGGTTCAGCGGCGGATATGCGAGTCCTAACTTGGGCGCTTGGCCCCCGTGGCCAGTTCACAGTACCACAAGGTATTGAGCCTCGTTATCTATACATGTATATTTATTTGCTTTTGCAAGCGCTAATCTAATGTATTGATCCCATCACATTCAGGAAAAAAAATTTTGGTCGATTCCGGTTATGCAAATACAAGGAAGTTTCTGGCGTCATACAGAGGATTACGCTACAATATCAGCGAATTCCAAAACGTCCGCACATGGCACCGAGCTAAATATGCGAGTAAAAGAGAGATGTACAACCTTCGTCATGCACAACTGCCAAATTACGTTGAAAGGGCATTTGGCGTTCTCAAAATGCGGTTTAAGATATTGAGAATAATGCAGCCATATCCTTTCGAAGTGCAACGAAGAATAGTAACGGCGTGTTGTGTAATCCACAACTATATTATAAGGAATGGACAACATTATTCCTATTTATCTCGAGGAAATTAGAGATCGGGAAGTCGAGTACCAAATGTAGATGGAGATCCACAGAATATGACTAATTTAGATGAGTCTCATGCGGGGGAATTATTGTGTGATCGTATTGCAACAGAACTGTGGGAGAACAGAGACTAGTGGAAGAATCAATTGGTTATCTTCTTAACTACTATTTGTAGGTGGTCTTCCAACTTGCGTAATATTTAATTTGTTTTTCAACTATGATTCATTTCTTTCATTTCATAAAATTATGATTATTGATTCTGATTCAAATTCAAACTCTTTTTTGGATGCAGATGAGTTATTACGTCGTCTATCGCAGTAGTCGGCTGGGCATTTATGCGACCTGGCATGAGTGTCATTCACAAGTTGACAAATATCGAATTGTCTCTTATCACAAGTTTCGCTCTATGGATAAAGCATTGCAGTCATATGAAGATTACATCAGATCTCGTTATGAGGAATCCAACGATACAGCTCATCCAAAGGCTGACATGGCGGCTTACGATGCGATCGATGGGGCACATTTGAAGTAGTCTTCGAATTATCGTACTGTTGTCTACGTAGTTGCTGCTTACTTTTTTGTCCTTCTGGCTTATTTTTTTTTCCACTGATGTACATGGTTTAGAACTGGAAGGTGGCTGCTTGTTTACTGCTTTTCAAGTGTATGTAGAATATTATCGTTTGTTTGTGTATCTGGTTATAATATTTCATGCTTTAATCCGGATAAGACTGTCGAATATTTTATTCTCAAGTACCGGTGAATATATGCATTATAATATTACTGGAACGAGAAAATATTACTACTTAAATTATCATATTATTAAGTAAATGATTAAAACTAAGGTGAATATTATATGCATTAGGATATAATTAATTAAACTACCAATATGGCCCACCCCGTTACAAAAGTGTAATTTACTTCTTTTATATATTATAATAATATATCTTAATATAATATGGTTATATTCATATAAAATGGGTTCACATGGGGATGCATTGATATGTATGACCATGCCATGTCATCATGCTATGCCATCTGGCAATGCGATCCTTCTTTATGTCTGTTGTAGGTGGAGTCCACGAGTATGTCGTTGGTGGCCACGGCGCCGACGACGAATGCCCTCAACACCGCCAAACCATACGACCCGGTGGATGACGGGCAGGCATCGATGCCGACGATGGCGGAGGAGCGGGCGTCCACCGGAGATGGGAAATAACGGGGTGTTGATATGAGAGGAATTCACTTGTGGAGGCGTCGAACAGGACGGGTGGGGTGGTAATATTATACTTTAATTAATATATTATATACTATCATATTATTAAGTAATTTATTAAAGCCAATGTGAATATATTATGCATTGTCATATTATTAATTAAAGTACCTTTTTATTAATTTACTTTCCACCTCACCAATCCCTATTCCTATTCCACCTTTTTCATCCAAACACCATTTCCTTATCCCAAGTAATCATTACCTCCTTATCCCCACTTTTTAACTAAACACCAAAGTGGAATAGCTTTTATCCTGCATACCAATCCCTATCCCTTCTAATCCCGGAATAGGCTATTCCACAACCAAACGAGGCCTCGGTGCCAAACACCAAACAGTGGCTATCCAAATATGATTGAGATTTGAGATTGAGGCCCGCAGACCTGGTTGCATGTTGGGTCGGGTCACTGTTTTGTCCCCTAGGACAGGTACCATATAAGCTAAGAGCTTCGCGAGAGGTACCACATCATATCCAATGGCTAACACAGCCACATAGGTTCTGTGCTTCTAAAAAATCCAGATTACTTTTTTTTTCTGTGTTTCTTTGTCCAAAAAATCCATTTTTTTTGGGCTGCTGTTTGAAGGGGAAAGAAAGAAAGGAGTAACTGGTAAGTATCCATTTAGTTCATCTTGTCTCTTTGAATTTTTATATTCGTTCATCGAATCATAGAGTAGACATTGATGTTTCCGCTTCTTTCACTCAAGATTGCAGTTTGAGGTGAAACGAACCATATCTCAGTTGTTTGGTTTAGTCATTTTTTTGAAGAAAAAAAAAACAACTGCTCTCTTTTTGGCTATTCTGATGACTTATGCTAGCAAAGGAAAGGTTTGGATTAGTTTTGATAAATTTTACAAGTTCTTGAGCAGTAAAGGGATCTGCAAATGATTTATTTATTTACCAATTGATGTGAAATAACTTAGAATTTTTGGAAATCATCATGGTGATGAACCGATGATGTATTTGTTTACAGTCCTCAATGAGAAGAAAAGATTAAACTGGGTTTAGATAATAAAGAGGAAAGAAATGGTTTTGAGCAAGATGCAATGCCCTTGAACATGAGCTTGAAAATCGAATCTCGTCTTAGAGCATGCTAATCCAAGAATGTCTACCGTAATGTGAAATAGAGGCACAGAAATTCTCACATTTCTTGCATGCATGCATGACTTCCCCAAAGTTCTTCCTTTTTAGGCTAAATAACCAGAAGTGTTCCCTTTTATGAAGTACCTTTCTGATGTGGGATTTCCCTGATATGAAAGAGTCCTGTTTGGGTCATACCATTATCTCCATACTACCATCATACCAGCAGATGATATCTGTTCTCATCCAACCGGTTGAGATCATTCTTATCAGAATCCAAGTCAGCATTTGACCCAAACGGAACTGGATATGAAATGGTGAGGCATTTGAATTGAACACTACAGACATGGTGATTGCCCATTGAGCAAGAAATAACCGACCATAGTGTTAGCTGTAGGCTTAGTTACGATATTTCAAGTGCCACTTAGGCTGTTCATAACTTTATGCGGCCTCTATTTTCAGCTTGAAATTGGCAGCAGGAAAGAGCCAATGGCCGCAACGATTTCCTTGTGTACCTTAATTCCTCTTTGTTTAGGAAAGCAAATTGCTCCAAGGTACCATGGTTTGATGCGTGCGATTCAGTTAGGAGCTTCCAATCTTTCAGCTATCCAGAAGAGCAACCAGTACTATCTTCAGCAACAAGCAAGAAAATCTTCCCATGGGCTTCTTGTGCTAGCTGCTACTGAAGGCTCTGCTAAGCCGAAACAATCGGATGAAAAAATTCCTTCATGGGCTAGACCTGATTCTGATGAGCCTCCTCCTTGGGCTCGTGATGAATCTAAAGCAAGCACTTCTCAGCCAACGTTCAAGATCCCTTTTTATGCTTATTTGCTTGCATCAGCCTTCACAGCTATAGCAGCGGTATATTTCTTATCTTTTCAGCTTCCTTTCTTTGAACTCATGTTGCAAATTATTCAATGTATGTGTGCTAATTTTCTGCAGATAGGTTCCGTTTTTGAATATGTGAATCAGAAACCTGTTTTTGGGGTTCTGAATTCTGACAGCGTATTCTATGCTCCATTGCTTGGGTTCTTTGCTTTGACCGGAATACCTTCATCTGTGAGTTTCCTTTCTTTGTCGTGATCACCTTCTGCAATTTTTACCTCTGAAGGAGATTCTGACATCTAAGAGAATGTCCTATAATCCCATTTCATTGTAGGCCTTTTTGTGGTACAAATCTGTCCAAGCTGCTAACAAAGAGGCTGAGGAACAAGATCACAGAGATGGTTATCTTTAGAAGTCAGGCTCCAAAGCTTGTGTTTTGCAAGACCTGTACACATGATCTATCTTGCTAACATCATATTATAGTCCTTGTGAGGCTTGAAAAAAGCAGCTCAGCAAGGTTGTTTCTTGCTTTTCTTTGTGTCATAACAAATTGATTGTCTATTTGGAGCATGATAAATATAATAGCAATGGAAGCCCAAGTGTCTTTCCTTGTTCTAAGAGCTTAGAACTAAATAGGATTGAAAAATGTTCCAGTGAGCCAAAGAACTTAGGAAATGCAGTATTATTCTATGAGAAACATTTTTTGGACATGTCATTTGTCTCAGGCAACACCAAGAAGGGTCTGATTACATTTGGGTCTGGTGGTAGAGTGCTGGGGCACATGCCCGTGTGTCTGTCTTCATTCCTTCATGTTGTGGATCTGGAGGTTATATCTGATTACGTTTTTCTATAAACTTGAGTTCCTTATATCTATTCTCCTATCATTCAAGGATTTTTGGACCGTCTTTTTATCGTGATCAAAGTCTGCAATTCTTAAAATACAAAGTAGAAATGGTAGTATTATGCGCCATAAAAAAAAACTTTATCTCTTTCTGGTAGTTTATGACCATCATCAGCTTACATTTGCATAAAATTCCTTCCAGAGATGTGTTACTTCCTCAACAAATGCCAAAGTGAGGTTTCTTCCAGTAGACAAACGTTTCTTATATTCCATCATCTGTTTCAATGTCTAATTGCGTGGTATGCCTTCGTATTTTGGTTTCCTGTTTTTAGTGATTTTTTCGAACCGTCTTAACTTGATGTCTAAGGTTCAATTCAGATAAACAACTTGTATGAGTTGTATCATCAAGTGGTTTAATGTGGACTTTTAGACACCAAATCCACCCTTTTCTTCAACATAGATATAGGATGACTGCATACAACTCTTTCTTGCTTTCCAGATTCCGTAATGGAAAGCTAATTACCTGTTTCATGGCTGCGTTTATATTCCAAGAAGATGCTGTGACAATATACAGGGCTTCATTCAAATTGTGATTAAAAACTGTGACCGAATCCGGTCACATTTCTATTGACTGAAATAGTCTGCTTCCCGGTTGTAAACATAGGCTGAGCTTGGCTCACGGGTGAGTGCATGGTATAGTGGCTAAAGCTCGTGAGAGCAAGCGTGGCCATGACCGGGATGTAGGGATCGGCCCAGTAATTTGTAGAAATTGAATCACCACTTTGATGCAAGGAGCAACGACACAATATCGACTATGAAATCTTCCTGTTGCATCTACTTCAATCTAGTCTAAAAACCCAGTGAACCGAAAAAGCTAAGATGAAAAAAAAAAAACAATTTCAAACATTATAAGGAACAAAAGGAAATCTAATCTTATAAGACATGGTTTTCTTTTATCTGACGGCCCACAAGATGCTAGAAGAGTTTTATCTAGCGGTCAAGAAACACCCCCACCACATGAGTTCAGTTTTATCTGGCGGTCAAGAATCTCTTATCTTTCTTTCTTTCTTTAATCCAAGTAAGCTTTGTTTGCTCCTTGACATGATTGTACATTACAGTCTTATTATTTTAGGCATGCCATTATCCTTTTGACATGCAGAAGTTTGCGGCATCCGCATAAAGACGGAGATGTTGTATTTTTTTCATTAAAATATATAAATCATGGATTAATCATGATCAATCAATTAAACCATGTCAGGAGCACGGGAATCCACTAGTCTATTATATAAAATCAGCTTTTATGAGTCACAATCTGACTCATCTATTTTCTCATACATGGCAGCTGAGTCACAGAGAGAGAATGAGAGAGGGGGATACGTGGCCTCTCAATCATAGAGAGGGGAGGAGAGAGGGTAATGGGGGTGGGTGGTTATGATGTAATGGGGGTGGGTGGTTATCCGTGTCAGGTGGCACGGGGCCCACCTAATATAAATATAGGATCGGAATAACTTCATCAATGTAAAGTCCACCACACCGATATCAAAGTTGAAACATGCTGATAGTTACCGAAATGTAGATTAATGTTTCAATGTTTTGATTTAAAACCTATCAACTTCCCTTATCAAGTGATAGGTTTGAAATCAGCGCTTCAAGTTGTCCCGGCCTTCATTATGGCCACGACAAATATCCCTTTGGGGGTGATTAGCCGTAAGGAGCGGATTTGTCGGGATTTTCTATGGAATGGTAGGAAGTCCTATTTTAATGTTGCTTGGAGAAAGGTTTGTATGTCGAAAGAAGCAGGAGGCTTGGGTGTTAGAGACTTCAATACATGGTAACAAGCTTTGAAAATGAAAAGGGTAGCTTCATTCCTTGAGCCTGGCCGAAATGTTTGGAAGGAAGTCACGAAAGCAAAGTACCAATGACAGGAAGTCTTGTCTTCGTGTCGGGATGGCATGGCGATCTCTATGCATTGGAGGCATATCTGTATAGGTACCGATGCACTAAGGAAGACACTTGTTTGGTCACCAGGTGATCAGAGCATATTGAACATCATGTATGATGCTTGGTTGTCAGAGCTACCTCTTTTGCGATGCCCGAAAGTGTTTAATGTCTATGTTGGCTTGGAAATGGTGGAAGTTGGGGATCTTCGTATTGAGGGAGAATGGAATAGGTCTGCACTTCGCACATCTTTCAATCATCTTCTCATTAACTCGGTGGTGGAAATCCTAGGAGGAAGAGGTCAAGGGGATGTTTGCCGATGGCCACTTGGTAACTCAAGTATGGTGACCTCGGCCTCATGCTATTTTGTTGAGACACATGATTTATTCCCACGACGTTGCTTGGAGGAAAAGATGCTTGACAAGAATTTGGAGATCCCCAGTTGGCCCACGGATTCACCATTTCCTATGGCGGGTATCTCATCGGAAGCTACCAATACGCAACTCTCTTTAAAGACTGCGGTTGACATCGGAGAGGGACTGACCTCGTTGTGGCATGGCACGTGAGACTGATGATCACGCCTTGTTCAAATGCACATTTGCTTCCCGCATGTATTCCCTACTTGCATTGAAGGAAGATTTCGTGCTACCCTCGTGTTCATGACTGTGATCCAAGCTCTACCATGGCATTTGTGTCTGGAGGTGCTAGAGGTGTGACCAGAATGGTGAAAACCCTCATAGGATATGGCATGTGCTTATTATGGAAAGACCAAAACAGTACGGTGTTTGGGGAAGCTGGGGACTTTGTGGAAGTTGTGGTGTGTAAGGTATGACGGATGGTGCATGAGTTTCTCTCCATATGTGATTCTGGGGCTGTTGGTGATATACAACGTAAATGTCATGTACTTTGATTCTGTACCGTTCTTATATATTTCGAGAAAATGTAACGCAATGGCTTATGTTGTTGCACCGGTTGTCGTCGATTGAAAATGGAGTTTGTCTGGTTCAGTGATTTAGGCTGCGCTGCTTGGAAGCCTGAGCTAGGACCATTATTTGTAACTTCTTTTGTAATTAGCATAAGGGCTCATCTCATCGAAAAAAAAAAATGCCCTTATCAAGTGAAGCAACAATACCAACAACAAAACAAAATTAAGAAGCTAGATGGTAAGAGATACTTGGTGTTGATCCAAATGTGGGTCTATGAGAAAACAACCATGTTAGGAAAGCAAGCGAACAATTCCAACATACAAATGTTGGAGCAACCAGTCAAATCTACTTCTGATGATGAGAAATAGCAGAACTTCTACAGGTTAAAGCCATGCTTCATCACCTATTGAGCTTATTAGACTTGTACCAAAAAAATGGAATGTTAATACTGTCGGCACACTCCGCGGACACACGGAGCACTACATAAGTACTATAAGGTGTGCTCTTATTTCTTAATATAGTTATCTTATTTATAACCCATTGCTTGTGGACTATATTTATATGTTGTCTGTCGCTTGTAGACTATAAATAAGTATAAACTTACCCCTTACTAAAGATTAAGTTTTTAGGTTGATTAGTGAAGTTATATGGTATTAGAGCACATGCAAGAGAGTTTGAATCCAGCTCTCTAATCCGCTTAAATTTAATATGCAGGTTTTGGTTTTGTGGTCACATGTGAATATTGAATTTAAGAAGAATGTTATAAATATCTACAAGCTATTAGTAGTTGTCATTCTTCTTCTCCACTCTTTCTACTTCAATAGCAAGTACAACAATACTTAGATGTAACAAACTGAGTAATTCAAGCGCATTAGGTTCTATTATATTTTTACATAATATAAAGATATAAACTCACCACTCCCTATCCAAAACATTTGGAATGATTGACGAACTTAATATGATATCATGGCAGATGTCGAAGCAAACCAAGACAAATATGGTTTAAAGCATCGATCTCTGCACCTGGAACATGTTAGTTTCACCGTTTCACCAATCAATCGAAAAGTAAAAACCGATAGGAAGGAATATTTCTATATATTTTAACACTCCTCTATATATAAGTCTCAAGCATTTTAATAGGCTTGGATGGCTATTGATTGGCACATTTTTTTATGGTTTTGTTATTGATGTTTATGAATTGGGGAGATGATGATCAGGTATTTATATTGTGGCTTTGGAGTGCCTGTTGATTAGTAACCAGTCACTTTTCAATGCATGTTTAATTGATGGTTTTGTTGGTTTATGATTTACTGCTGCTTATTATGTTTATGGGGAGATGATCATTGATCCTATGTAGGCTTGGATGGGTGTTGATTGGCACCTTTTTACTGGTTTTGTGTTATTGATGCTTATGAATTGGTGTTTATTGGCACCTTTTTACTGATTTTGTGTTATTGATGCTTATGAATTGGTGAGATGATGATCAGTTGTTTATATGGTGGCTTTGAAGGGCTTATTGATTGGAAACCAGTCATTTTTTCATTAATGCAGTTTAATTGATGGTTTGGTTGGTTTATGTTTTACTGTTGATTATGATTTATGGTGAGATGATGATTGCTATAAGTTTGGAGGCTTGTTGATTGGCATCTTTTTTGCTGGTTTTGTTTTATTGATGTTTATGAATTTGGGGAGATGATGAACAAGTGATCCTATGGTGGCTGGAGGGCCTGTTGATTGGCAGCAAGCTCACTTTTCAATGCATGTTTATATTAATTGATGGTTTTTTTTGTTTATATTTTATTTGCTTATTATATCTTGGTGAGATGATGGTGAAATGATGGTATGGGGGAAGTGATGATCCAAACATGATCATCGAGGAGGAGTGGCATGGTAATTTGGATGCTAAATTTGTTTGGCGACCAATTGTCGTCACAAGAGGGCAATGATGATCCAAATTCTAAGCCCTTGTGTTTTTGTACATGACTAAAAAATCAAAGCGTCTTGATCAGAAGCAATATTGAAGAGTTGTATATATTATACAGGTGTATGTATGTACAACGAATCAATTTTTATTGTATATTGTTGTACTGAAGTTTGTATGTATAAGGAAACACATGTTATTGTATAAGGGTTCGTTTGGCACCGTCGGATCCCAGTGGATCCGCGGGGCGTCCTCTCGATTCGAGCGGACGCCGGGGGCGGAATCTGCTCTCGCGGATCCGCGGTATCCAAACAGCCCCTAAGTTGTAATTCTGAAATCAACGCTTTTATGTATTATACAGGTGTTTTAATATACAAGAAAAAAATATTGTTGCATAAGTTGTACTTATGAAAATCAAAAGTTGTATGTATTATACATGTGATGTGTGAACTCTTCATTATTGTAGTTTTGAAAATTAAAAGTTGTATTCATGGATATATGTGAATAATTACCGTGTAAAGACCGATAAATATACATGTTGTATTTTGAAAACTACAAGTTGTACTTTTCAATTTTTGTCGAGGTTGTACTTTTGAATTTCATCCATGTATAATAATATGAGTAATTTTTGTTCTAATCTTGAAAAAATACAAGTTGTGCTACTGAAAAAATATAAGTTGTAAAAATACAAGTTCAATTATCATTTTTTATACTTGAAGAATGACAATGACCATACTTGCTGATTGAAAACCCAAGTCAATTTGATTTTAGAAATATATGCCATATACATAGCACAAGGGACTAAAAAATAAGAAGCATATATGACACATATATTACACAACCACATTACGCAACTGGGCAATTAAAGTCAAGGCTTTACCCAATTTAAATACTTTATACAAATAATTACTAAAACTAAATACTATATTACATCATCATATGGTGAATATTCATACAAAAAGTTTTAAATACATATGTTGCATGTAACAGGCGATATGCTCACCACTGGCAGTTGGGGCTGACAATAACCCCACTCCCAGCAGCAACCAAATACTTGAACTCAGAAAATTCCAGAATTCAGCCTCCACTCCTGCACCAACCAAACAACAAAAAAGTGTCAGAACTATTAGAACTCAACATCCACTTTAGCACCAACTAAACACCAAAAACTGACAGTCCGTTATAGATAAACTTACTCACCAGAAAGTAGGGGTGTCCAAAAAGCCCAATTGACCCGGCCCGGTACGTGTCCAGCCTGAACCCGCCAAGGTCGTAGCCCGGTCCGGCCCGAGTGTTGGCCCTGCTAGACCGGGCTGATCCGGGTTCAGGGCCGGACCAGGGCCCCTTGGTCAAAAACCTGGTCCGGCCCGGCCCGGTCCGGGTTTTAAAGAAGCCCAACAAATGCCCAACCCGGTCCGAAGCAACCCACCTGGGTTTTAAAGAAGCCCAACATGGCTTCTCAGTCCTCCCTCGTCTCTAGTGTCGCGACTCCGCCCTCGTCAGAGCTCCGTTGCCGTCACTCGCAACCCACGACCAACTGACGCGCCTTGATATGTGTCGTTAATTAAATCAAAGGCGAACAAAACAAATTACAGAACTACTTAGTTAACTACAACATAGTTAGTAGAAGTACGGGTCGAGTCCTTGAAGAATTGGATGGTCGAATTACAAATGCAATATAGTCAATACAATAGTTGGAAACAATTGGATTGATTATTTGAGTTTTCTAACTAAAATATTCTAAAAGCAATTAAGGTGGAAATTTATCAAAAAAGAATTCCTTGGAAATTCCAATCCGAATTAGGGTCTAAATGTTTTCTCTATGAATCAAGATGAGTGTCACCTAAATGAGATGGTCAAAATAGGAGATCGACGAGCGTAGGGTTAGTATCGCTTGCCGCTAATGAGACGTCAGGTTAAGATCATCTCATCGCGTGCATAACAAGGTAAAGATCCATGATCGAGGCTCTAATTCGATCATAGCTTAACAATCGCCGGACTAAGGTCATATCGTTGGCAAAGGATCAAGGCTTTGTATGGATAAGGTCTTGGATTGAGATGGGTTTAATACCTCAATCCCATCTCTCATCTAAATCAAGAATGGTGGGTAGGATAGCTTTGGCTTGGGGTGGTTCTAGCACCTCAAGATCCTATCCCTATATCAAGGATTCATACCCTAGATTTGGCTATGGTTCTAGCATAGCCTTTTCTTTGAGGAATTAAATCAAACATCTAGTAGGCATCATCTTATTCTCAAGCAATTACATGCAAAAAGAGGTATTCAACCATTCAATAATGGAATTCATTAAGAAGTATGGAATTACATGTGAATTCATACAAAAACCATCTCACAAGAGTCATTATACCAAGAATCAAAAGAAAAATCTAAGAGAAAGCCCTAAGACATCATGAAATTTCCAAGGAAAAGGGATTTAGCTACTCATCTTCGGTAGGATATTCATGGAGGAGGAGGCTTTACCCATCTTCTCCATCAAAATCCACCCCTTGAAGCCCTAAATCTCTCTCTCACTCTAAGGGGGAAGAAGGCTGGAGAAGGAGAGAAAATAGATGGGCAAAGATCCATAAATAAGAGCCAAAACCCCTATTTATAGGCCCCAAGTCATGGACCCTCGGATCAGATCTAAACCGTCCGTTTTTACCCATCAGCCGGTCTTGGATCGATCCAAAATAGGTTTGGATCGATCCAAGATGTCAAAATTTGAGTTTCTAACGGCTTGGATCGATCCAATATGAGTTTGGATCGATCCAATATGTAAAACTGCAAAACTGGTCTCTGGAAAGGGTTGTGGACCGATCCAAACTGGTGTGGATCGATCCGGAATAAGTTTGGATCGATCCAG
The DNA here is from genome assembly GCA_963920575.1 of Narthecium ossifragum. NCBI lineage: Eukaryota > Viridiplantae > Streptophyta > Magnoliopsida > Dioscoreales > Nartheciaceae > Narthecium > Narthecium ossifragum. The sequence continues at coordinate 25,146,662 of OY986965.1, forward strand.
ACTGGGTTTGGATCGATCCATAATTTTGGGATCGATCTAAATATTCTGAATCCATCCAGACTGGGTCTGGATCAAGTCTGGATCAATCCAGACTTGGTCTGGATCAATTTTGAATCCATCCAGACTTGGTCTGGATCCATCCAGACTTGGTCTGGATCCATCCAGACTTGGTCTGGATCCATCCAGACTTGGTCTGGATCCATCCAGACTTGGTCTGGATCCATCCAGACTTGGTCTGGATCAATTTTGAATCCATCCAGACTGGGTTTGGTCTGGATTCAATTCAGACTGGGTCTGGTTCAATCCGAATATGACAAATTTTGTGTAATTTATGTCTTTTAAGCCCGGAATCGATGCAACTCTCTTTGGAAACTCTTGTACCTGAAATAACATGAAAAGATATTAGAAATGCATTGCTTAAGAGCTAACAAATCCAAATTAAATGGATGAATTATGCATATTTTATGACTCATCACAAACCCTCAACCCGCTCGCAACCCACAACCAACCCTCAACGGTGGTGGTGGAGCTTCTGGGATTTGTCACGAGCTGTGCCTCGACCTCGCCCGAGCCGGTTGTCGCGTCATTGCCGCCGCATCGACCGTCTCCAATCCGTGGTGGTGGAGCTTCCGGGATCAGCCGCGAGGTGTGCCTCGACCTTGCCTGAGCCGGTTGCCTCGTCATCACCGCCGCGCGCCGCACCGACCGCCTCCAATCCGTGGTGGTGAAGCTTCCAGGATCAGCCGCGAGTTGTGCCTCGACCTCGCCCGAGCCGGTTGCCGAGTCGTCGCCGCCACGCGCCGCATCGACCGGCCCCGATCCGTGGTGGTGGAGCTTCTGAGATCAGCCCCGAGTTGTGCTTCGACCTCGCCCGAGCCGGTTGCTGCGTCGTCGTCGTCGCCGCATGTCGCATCGATCGCCTCCGATTCGTGGTGGTGGAGCTTTCGAGATCAACCACGAGTTGTGCCTCGACCTCGTCCGAGCCGGTTGCCGCCCCGCCGCCGCGCGCCGCATCGACCGCCTCTGATCCCTGCGTGAAGAGATCAACGCCTCGGGCATCCGATCCGTGGTGGTGGAGCTCGACGTCAGCGCCGGGAGCGACGCCATGGATGAGCTCAGGGAGACGGAGATGGATGATCAAGAGTATAGGGTGTGAGGATCTGTCCCTCTACTCCTGGATCGACCGGCTGGGTCGGACCCGTGGCTCGTTTGATTGTTTCGCGTCGAGCGCGCGATCCGGTGGATCGCATTGTTTTCTTGGACCGCAAGGGCAATTTGGTAAATTTGGCATTGTTGGTTTGTTCCACACCCGCGTGGTGCACACACAGCTCCAATGTTTGATTTACGTGTTTAATAGAACCCTATGCGGGCTTGGGATCGAAAGATCCAAGCTTGGGCGCCAGAAGACCGTTTTTGGGGCAGCTGGCGGCCCGTGTGCGATCGATCGCTCCTTGGAGCGATCGATCGGTCTTGTGTCGGTGGTCAGTGTGGCCAACGTGTCCAGATAAGGACGCGAACCGACTTAACCTGGCCCAGTCCGATCGATCGGACTCGAGCCTATAAATAGCCCGTGACCTTCCCCTGTTTTTCCGGCTTGCTCCCGTCTTCTTCTTCCCCTCCGTTCTCCCTCCTCCGGCCATCTTTTTGGGAGCTTGAAGGCTTGCTGGACTCGTGACAACCAGAGGAAGATCCTTGGCTTGCTTGCACGCCGGTTTGGTGGCCGTACCGCGGGGAATCAGCCGAGGAGTGCGTTTCCGGTAGGTTTTCTACCTACGAGAGTTGTTAAGTGGGTTTCTCTTAGTCTAGCCGTTTGATCTTGTTGTTCTTTGTGTTGTTGGATGCCTCTTGCTTAGTATAATTTCTAGTATAAGTTTCATAGGCTTTGGTTGAGATTTAAGTAGGATTTAAGCATGTTTAACCTCGGATTTTCCGGTTTCTGCTGTTCTTGAAGAACAGCCGGTTTGCGGCAAGTTTTCCGACTAGTACATACATGTTCTTGGGTTGTGAGGAACATAAGAGTTGTAGATCTTTGCATCTACTCTCAAACCCAACTGATTTCATAATTTTCTGATTTTCCTATGATTTGTGTATGGGTGGGTTGCGTTGCAACAAGCAATGGTAAGTTAGTTTTGAGTAGCGGTTTTGATTAGTGTTGTCCTGTTAATCCAGCCATTGGATGTTTCTAGATTTTGGATATGTTGATCCCAGAATGTTGATCTACTTGTGTCTAAGTTGGATCTCGAATCCGACGTCATTTGGATGTCGAATCGATGGGCTCAATTAGCTCTAGGTAGTGGATTTTTTTGGTGTTTTAATAATATTATATGTTCGAAACATATAATATTATATTTTACTGTTCATCAGCGTTTTCGGGGTTGCTTCCCGTTGCAGAAGTCCGCGGTACCATCGTAATGCCGGGATCCGCTGCGGATCGGATGACAGCGGTTGGTAGTACCACTGCAGCGATCCAGTTGGACCGGGGTTAGGTAGTTTGGACCCGGTTTGAATTATGGTGTCCAGTCAAACTCGATGATAGGCCTAGATGACTGGTACACCTGTTGCTTGGTGATTATAGAGGTCGTGTCGGCCTCAAGTCGGATGCTGAGGTGTAGCCGGTGTTCCACTGTGACGACTCTTGAGTAGTGGAGTTACCTACTCAGCGGTGCCATTTTTCGCCTGCAGTGTCGTGGTTCCTGCTTGTGAGTCTACAGTGTTCGCTCCTGCTTACTGAGTGTGACCCGACATGTGACCAGTCTTCTGGAAGACCATGATCATAGGACCTCAGGTACACGTGGTGGGGTTATGGGACCTCTGTATACACCCAGGTCTTACTTGAGGGCGACAATCTTGTGTTTTCCTCTTCCTTCTGTGTGGCGTAGTGTAGAACCCTGCTGAGCTTAGTGCTCACTCCTACCCGGGCTGCGTTTGCAGGTACAGGCGTTCGCTCCTCTTTGGTGGCCCCTACCGGGCACTTAGTCGGCGGTGCGGCGGCGCTAGGCGGAGTCTGAGAGGTGGTGATCTTTTACTGCTTTTTAACCTTGGTTAGTTAGTCTCCTACGGGAGTATAAATGTTGTATTTGAATCTTCCCCTCTCCGAGGATATGTATATTAAATTCACTTGGATTTTGTAATATGGGGTTCGAGGCTTGTAATTTAATTATGTCTTTTTTTAATTGAGGGTGTTTATGATGAATTGCTAGGGAGACCAATAGGGTAGAGGGAACCCTCGCCAATATTTTCCGCGGTTTGTTAGGTTTCGGTTCGCGTCGTCCGGCCCGGTTGGGCTTTCGCGGGTCGGGGCGTGACATAGGGCTTGGCACGGGGTGGCTCCGGCGAGGTGGGCATTGGGCTTGGTGAGCCACGCCGAGAGAGAAGGAGAAGGGGAGAATCGAAGAACAGAGGAAGAAAGATGGGAGAGGAGAAATGGGCTGGCGGGCCGGGTTCGGCCCGATCCGATCCGGCCCAGCCCGGTTTTCAAGCCGGGCAGGGTCGTACTGGGCCGGATCGGGTTGTAGGCCTAATTGGCTCGGTACTGGCCCGGCCCGGTTTACCCGAACCTCCCCGGATGGACACCCCTACCAGAAAGTCACTCTACTACAGCCTACTCCTTTGCAACCAAACAAGCTCTTAGTAGGCGTTTGGTTGCTTGCATCAGTTGATGCTTTGCATCAGTTGATACATTGCACTAGTTGATGCTGCACCAATTGATACAAGTGTTTGGTTACTTGTATCAACTAATGCAGTATTAACTCATTTTCTATTTGGTTGGTATGTATTGCATCAGTTGATGCACCGGAGCTTCAGATTTCAACTCCGACAACCAACTCCATGGATCTCTCCATTCGACTACAACCACCGTCTCCATCTCCCCATCATCCCTATCCTCCTCTAGCACTATTTGCCTCCTCCCTGTTATAGACCCGAGCACCACCCTAACCACCTCCATCTTCTCTGATGATCCAGCTGGCCAGTAGTGGTTGGGTGGCCGCGAGGGTCGATAGATGGGGCATTTGCCGATAAAGAGGCGACGGCTGAGGTCGTGGGGGTGAGCTGGAGGTGTGGGAAGGGTTGGATGGCAATGGAAGAGGGTAGAGGAGGGATGGTGGTGGTCGTGGTGAGGTTGTATGGCAACGATGATTCACCGTGAGATCCTTCTTCTTTCAATCCATGTTCTCCCATCTCCGATTAAAGCCCCTCCTCCCCACTTGACTTCCATCCCTAATCCCAACCCCATCGTCGTCTCCTCCAAACCCAAACCCCAAATTTCAAGAGCCTTGCGATGAATGCCACCAACTCATCCCTAATCCTCCAATCGAGCCCTAGTCCGAACGAAACCCACAAATCCGTCGACGAGCCCATGAACGAGTTCCTCTCGCGCTTCGCGTGAGCGATCAAGCCCGAGCTCGATGCCGCCTCCCCTGGATGCTCCCGTGAGACCCTCGAAACGATGCTCCTCGTCGTATGCCAGAAGGTTGCCACCGTTGTGGACGGCAGCAGCGCCGCCACCACGGATGACTCGTTGGAGCTGAGCCCGGAGCTATGGGAGGTGGTGGTAGCCTTGGTTGGTGACGGGGGGTGGCCAGAGAGGAGAGGGGAAAGGAGGCGAACGAGCTTGGATGAGGGGATCGGCGGCGATCCGGCGTTGGGAGGGCTTGGTTGGGCTCAGCTTCCTCGAGAAGGAGAGGGTTGGTGGGCATTGCCGTTGATGGATGGAGAGGGTCGGCTGAGAGGGATTGGGGAGGAGAGGGGAAAGGAGGGATTGGGGAAGATATCACGTGATGCATCAACTAATGATCGAGGAGGAGATGGGAAAGGAGGTATCGGGGAAGATATCATGTGATGCATCAACTGATGCTGCATCAGCTGATGCAACTAATTTTGTTGCATCACCTGATGCTGCATGAAGTCACATTTTTACATTAACTAATGCAACATCAGTTGATGTAGTTGGTCAACCAATCATGGGTTTGGATCATGCATATGTTGATGCAAGCAACCAAACACGCTCCCAGTAATCGTGACATCTACACTGGTGGCTATCTACATTGGTGGCTATATGAACATTCTTTCTTTTTTTTATTTCCATACACCATGTGGCTGATTTCTAGTCGCACTGCCCATACTCATATCACCCTGAAAAAAGGTGTCCAAAAACTGTTTTTCGTATCTCTCGATCAATATAGGGGCGTTTGATAGCCTGCATAAACTGATGCGTGCATGGTTATACCGAGATCATCCAACCAATCACACCTCGTCGATCCACGTGGCTTCGCCGGCCATGCCATGTCGCTGGACATGCCTGCAGGACAAGCTGGCTGCACCAGGCTAGCATAATTGGGACCACCATAGCTTCTTTTTAAGATAGGTGTGTGAGCATGGAAGGACATTGGTTGGAACCTTTGCGCAGATGTGTACCTGGTCCTTTTTAAGAAGTGTCTTAACTTGATGTCCAAGATTCAATTTCCTATAAATAAGTTGTATCATCCAGTGCTGCTTTCATGTGAACTTTTCGACACCAATCCTCCCTTTTCTCAACATCGTTATGGGTGGGCATTAATGTCCCAAGAAAGAATGCATAAAGATTGCCACCCACATTCATCAGGACAACTATTTGTGCATTGGGCATCATAATCATTGTACACTTTGAATAATACTGTTCACTTCTTCTTTTTGTTTTCTCTTCTTAGAATATGAATTGAAAAAAGGTGTATATTAAATTCACTTTATTTTTATTTTTCAATTTGGAATCGTTCTGGGCTGTTTGGTTCGTTTAGAGTGTAACATGGACTCGGATGAGTGGCTCCACTCCGATAACTTTTTCTGTTTGGCCTAGTGGACTGCAAAGTAGAGCCGTGGGTGTGCAAAGGGTCGGTTAACCCATTTGGGTAAAACACCCGATCCGAGTCTTAATGACGGGTCATGAGATGGTGAAAAATGGATCGAGTCGAACTCGACCTGTTTTTGTATTAAGCTTTTCATTAACGGATAAATCCGTTTTACTTGTTAAAATTAAAATAAGTTGGAAAATGACATATGGTATTAAATCAAGTTGAGTGATCAGCTTATATATCATACATCAGGTTCAATTGCTGGCAGTCATCCATCTTTGACAACCACTCTACTGACCCATGCCTTTATTCTCGAATCAACTCGAGAATGCTTTGTTATAATTTATTAGTTTGATGATGTTTTTGGTTGAATATTGCATTAATGGATTGTATCTTAAAACCTTTTTTTTTTTTTTTTGCATGTAGCACAACTTAGATTTGGCAGCTTATCTGTTTAATGGATTATTACAAGTTAGATTCGTCCGTGGCTCTTTTGTGTTTAGCATATCAAATCTGTAATGATATGAGAAAAAAATTTGATTACATGATTGTCTACTTTGGGATTAAAACTTTATCATTTTTGTTTTTTGGATTTGGATTCTCTACTTTGATTTTAAGTATTTTTGATGGATCGTGAGTTCATGATTTGAGAAAAAAAAATGAATTAGATTGCATATTTTGCTATTTTCCATGTGATCGATATATTATAAATTCATAAACGGGTTAACATGTACCTATTTACCCACTTACCTCTTAAAAATAACATATTAATGACGGATTACAAGGGTGTGCAAAAATAACAAATCAGATCCAACCCGACCCATAACCCGTGACTCGACCCGTTGCACACCTGTGAGTAGTGCTACCCCACTCGGCCATCCAAAGCAACGAAACAATCCCTCGTCTTTTTAGGAAACAAGTCATTTTAATATAAAATATCTACTTATACCAAAAATAAAAAAAATTAATATGTAATATTTGTTATATGATTTAAATATCATTTCTTGTCAATCCGGTGATAAACATCTTCCTGTCAAGTGTCAACTTGAGTTTTTAGGTAATCAGTAAACAATACTTTTCCATAGTATTTGCACTATATTATCAAAGCCGAATAAAAATAAAAAATATTCCAAACCAAATTCGGGCTATTAAAAAAAAAATCTAAGCCCTCAAAATGAGAGCCTTAAAAACCCAATTTGGAAATTTTGTAGTACTTTGATGGGATTCAACCATGGCTGCAAAGAATGTCGTCTAGATTAATCTCCACCCATCACTTAAAGAGTTAAAGGTGGTCCGGTCAAGCTCCAATAATTCCCAGGTAAAACAATTTTGGTCCTCATCCAGTCGTCCCTACTGTCTCCGCTATCCTCACCCGGTCTTCAATGAGCTATTCCGGCATCAGAAGTCACAAGAGGCGTACAATTACGAAGTCATCGGCGTGCAGGTATCGATATCTTAGAGTAATGGAACCCGTTAGAAACGCCCGAAAACAACGGGAATAATTTGCATACTTTAATGTTGGATAATAATTTTGACTATTTTTATATGGTCGCCGGCTTTCTCACGGTCGGTATCATCTCGCGAGTCTTTGACGAATAGACCAGATTATCGTCTGGCGAGATATCGAACTAAATCGATCATAGCATAGTACCCACTGCCTGGATTTTAATTATATTTTGGGAGTTGCCAGGGTGTTTGTTATTGTGCTGCGCATTTGGAGGGAATGATGTGATTTCATCAACTAATAGATCCGAGTCAAAATTCAATCATGGATTGGCTAACGTATATTGGATTTCTATTTTGACCTCTAGATCCTGAATCAAAAACCTCTTCGCCATCGGATATATGTTTATACTCTCTCCGCACCGGGGGGCTGTTGTAAGATCGATGATTCAAACTCGTAGATTTTAGTATTTGACTTGATTGTATCAGATGATTAAACGAGTTAAATTCAGACCAGCGATTGTGTAGACGTAGAATCCCAATTGTATGTGGTAATCATGAGAAATTTGTAGCGTCGATGAAATCAACAATAAGATCATAGCGTATGGTTGAAGCGAGCGAGCATGTGCTGCTATTCAACTCTATTCAAACAGTCTTAGTACTGTATCATGTGATACGAACTATAACGTATATGTGACCAAACACGAGCGTGTTTGGTTGGGCTGAACCTGTGATGCTGCCTATGAATGTCAAAAATGGCGATACACCCGCTTCGCCGGCGTTAGTGCCGGCGTTAGTAGAAACGGCACTAGGCACTAGCCTGGCTCGTTGAAGTGAAGTACCCATTTCGCGCAATTGGTGACATTGGAGTATTAAATAAGTGTACTCATCTCATGAGTATATTATATATAGGCGTGTTGTAAATCTCTTTCTCTCTCCTCGCGTTAAAAGAGCCGTCACAAGGAAACGGAAAACTAGGCCAAAGTAAAGGAGAAGACCGCTCAGAGAACATTTTAGAGAGAGAAGAAGAGAAGACTAGATAGACATAGAGATAGAGAGTATAATAGGAAGAGGAATTTTTGCGGGAGAAGGGTCCGACGACGGATGTCTCCGCCTCCACCACCATCTCGGTCGCCCTTCCAGCCGTAGCCCTAATGGAAGGTCTAACCCTTTCGAAAACTCTCTCTGTTTAGTTATCTCTAATTTGAAAAAAAAGATGCATTCTTGTGAAATTTTGGTGTATTTTTTGTTTCTGGGTTGATTTTTGTTTGGGTTTGTTGGATCTGTGGCTCTTGTTTTTGTGTTCCTTTGGTGTTTGGTAGAGGATGCGACCTCGATTTGTTGGGATTGGGCTTTTGATCGGTAGGAGCTAGGGCATGGGGGTTCTTGTTGCTTGGGCAGATGAACTAGTTCTTGGGCTTACGGGGTTTTTAGAATTTTGCGAGTTTTATGGAGGAATTGTGATTTGAGACTCGGAAAGTTTTGATTTTTATTGGACCCATTATGGTTCAAGTACCTTTCGATGCTTTGTGGATATTTGAATTCATCTAGGGATTATATTTCCTTCTCGCACTTTGTGCGCTTTTAATTTTTCCAGCTCAATTTCTAGCACATTTGTAAGTATTCGGCACTTTTTATTTTTATTTTTTGGTACTGCAAATTGCGTGACATAATATCACTGTTACCAACCTTTGCGGTGCCTCTTGGACACTTAATCATCACTGCTTGTTAGATTAGTTTGTTTAGAATCTTTCCTTACCTACTTAGATGAATCCCATCATCAAGGTTCTCAACCAATTCACCAGTGGTTTATGATAGGAGAGTGCTTCCTCTCGTTGAATTTTGCGGTCATGAAAGAATATCAAGTGCTTGAGCATTTGAAATTGTTCATAGTAAAAATGAAAAAGCTTTTGTAAGTACAGGGATAGTGTTGATGCACACCCTTGCGTACCACTTGTGTGCTACTTGCAAATCATCCTTTTATTTTTTTCCCAAGCGAGACATGAGGGCATGGTCTCTTTCTGCATGTATAGATATGTCAGCTGATTCATGCATGCTGTGCTATAATGACTGATGTATTTTGAATTTCAAACTGGACCTATGTTGTGTTCTCACATTTGGACATTAAGTAATTCCTGCTTTTTCCTTGATTATTGTTCCCGTACTTTCTAATTGATTTCACACGCATCAAATAGAGAGAAGGTGCTCATCATAAATGTTCATATTCCACAAGATTTATGATGAAATGAGTCTCAGACTTTTCAGTAGCCTTTCAGATTAGATAGATTACATCATTATTACCTGTATCTTCTAACAGGTGGATCTCCTGATCGAGTATCATCAGGATCTGCGCCCAAAAGGTCCACCGTTTCAGCAGGAGGTCGACCTAGGGGTTCGTCATCTTCGAGGAGGAAAGAATTTCTCCGGAAATTTGTGGATAGTGAAATTTTGATAGAAAATCTAGAAGACTGGTTTTCAGGAATTTCTGAAGAATCAGGTTTCCAGAAGCCAGCCTTTGATGTTCCCTTTGAGCTGACAGAACTTCAGAATTTCGATTATGCACTTGAAGGTGTTTCATTTCAACAGTTGATACGGATGCCAAATGCTCTTTATGCGTCAACATCTGATGCAGTTGAAGCCACTGCACATCTTGCAATTGAAGACTTTCTACATGCAAGTGTCAAGGGCTTGTGGGACTCATTTTGGGGTGAAGAGATGCCTATGCCTCTCTTGGTTGCCTGTCTACATGGTCCAAGTGCCAAGTTTTACCCGGTTGAGAAGGCAATCGCTGGGGGGAAGTTGGATGGTTTTTACGCTACAGCTATAATGCTGAAAAACAGTCGGAATACACATGGTAAATGGGATCAGATTCTGGAACTAGCTTTGTTGAGGCCTGAGATTGGTACACTTACAATGCAAAGTGTCCGGCAGCCTTCACACTCCATTCTAGGTGAAGCATTCTTTTTTGCTCTTCGTGTCATGTTGTCACGAAGTCTTAGCAGATCAAGTACGATATCTAGAAATTCAAATTGTGCCTTTGTGCTTCTTGCTGACTCACAGTATGGTGGAGTGGTGAAAGTGGAGGGTGACTTAAGCAAGATGGACTTGGATACCAGCAATGTTTACGAATGTGCTGCTGATTGGCTCAAAGTGCACGCTCATGTAAGTGTTTCTCCTGGGGATCGGATCTGGAACAAGCTTGGGAATGCCAACTGGGGTGATATTGGAACCCTTCAAATTCTCCTAGCCACGTACCACTCTATGATTCAATTCTTTGGATTACCAAAGAATTCACTTGATGATTTAGCCACTGACCACAGCCTCCGTTTGCAGAACCGTAGGATTGAAAGAGAGCTAGGAGATACACAGGTGAATGGACATGGTTTGTTCCGTTTCCAGCAGCGTAGCATTTCCCCTGAAATTGTTGAAGTTCAAGAGGAATCTGCTAAACTGGAATCTGAAGAAACATTGAAGCTGGAAATTGGGTCAGTCTTATGGTTGGAAGACTCAAACTGGCAAAAGGGTTTCCAGATTAATGAAATTCTGGCAGATGGCGAGGTTCCAATTTATTGTGCTACACCTGTAGAAGAACCAGGAAAGTCATTTCTCTTGTATGTTGGATCCAGTCCTTCTCATTTGGAACCTGCATGGGAGGATATGAATTCATGGTATCAAGTCCAGAGGCAGACTAAGGTCTTGACTCTCATGAAGCAGAGAGGTTTGTCCAGCAGGTACCTTCCTCAGGTTGCTGCATCTGGAAGACTCATTCATCCTGGTCAGTGTAATAAACCAAGTTCTAATGGACACTGTGGTCACCCATGGTGTGGTACTCCGATCCTAGTTACTTCACCTGTTGGTCAAACTGTGTCCAGTATGATAAGGAGTGGCCTATTTGGTCCGGAGGAAGCTCTCAGATGCTGCCATGACTGCTTAGTAGCTCTGGCTGTTGCATCTTCAGCAGGAATCAGGCACGGGGACATTCGTCCGGAGAATGTGATCTATGTGAGCACTGGTGTGAAGCGTCCATTCTTTGTTCTCATTGGGTGGGGCCACGCTGTTCTGGAAGATAGAGATCGACCATCTATGAATCTTTTATTCTCCTCTACACTTGCTCTGCAGGAAGGGAAACTTTGTGCGGCATCAGATACAGAGAGTCTAATTTATTTGCTGTACTTTTCCTGTGGTGGGATTTTCCCTGATCTGGATTCTGTTGAAGGTGCACTTCAGTGGAGGGAAATGTCGTGGTCTCGAAGGGTAATACAGCAGAAGCTTGGAGATGTCTCAGCGGTGCTGAAAGCCTTCGCAGATTATGTGGACAGCATTTGTGGGACTCCATATCCAATGGATTATGAGATATGGCTAAAAAGGCTGAGAAGAACGATGAACGAGGAAGATCGTGGGAAAGAAATTGATCCCTCTGGTTAGATTTCCATGAACCAGCTGTTGAATGTCAGAATAGGTTCATCTGCAAGATGTGGAGCATTGCTGCTCCTGCAAATTGAACTTGGCTCCCAAACATCTTGTTGGTTCCTGAGCTTGTGCTGAATGTTCATTCACGTATCGCAAATTTTAAGCTAGTTTCAAACATCTTAAAATGGAGGAGTCCTTGATTCATGATTGGGCTTCCATCATTCTATTTGTTTGAACTTAGCTTTGGGCGATTATCACGGATCTCAATGGTAGTTGATTTGCTGGAAGTTTGATTAGTTCCAAGGTTTTGGTTATTATTGAGGTTATTTGTAAAGGTGGTTGTGAGGATAAGTTGTTTTGAGTAGATAAGGATTGAAGGAGCTATTTTTTTATGGAGGTAAATGGTCCCTGTAATTGCAGATTCTGGGTAATTATTCTCTTCATGTAAGTATAGTTTGAAGTCATACTCATAGACTTGGTGGTCTACTGTCGATTGTTTGGATCAGCTTTTGAGATATCAAAGAGTTGCTTTTCTGATGTAGCGATATCACTCTGATCTTTTCTGGTTTATCTTCGTGACCTGATCAGATCATCCAACGATATCTGAGGATCTACTTCCCAAGTCCAAGATGACTTTCTTGTCATTATTTTTTTTTCTGTTGTTGTTGTTGTGGGAGAGAGCATGGCTGTGGCCTTTTTTTTCAGTTGAACTGGACTCTTTTTAGTGCTTTTATCATCAACAGTATTCCATTTCTGTAAATGGTTATGTTCTTCAATCGATATCATTGCCTCGATTTGTTTGGAGTTACGTGAGCAGAACATTTACTCTCATCTTGCTGTTGTCAGCTGTATCTTTTCTTTTCTTTTCTCATGAAGTGGATCTAATATAGTGTAGATATTTGTTGTAAGCATTTCTGCTCGTTTTAACTCATATTCGAAATGAAGCATCCATCAAACTTTTGCAGTTCAAGATAGCCATTGATGTTGTGAGTTGAGACTTGAGAGTGCTCAAATGTGAGATAAATAGCCTCGTCATTAGCGGAATGCTACATAGCCTGGTTTGAGTCCTTCGTAGATAAATCTAGCTAATTAGGAAGTGCTAGTTTCTTGGGTTATAAACTTATAATGCACAAGATTCAAAAGCGGAAAAGTTTAAGGTCGTTAGAGAAGACATACATGCGACCACCGTGTGGAAGCATTTATTAAGACCATAAAGTATCGAAATGGTCCACTAGAAGGATGAATAGGTCCACATATGTCACATTGAATTCGCTCCAAAAAATTTGGGGATTCAGATGTGACCTTAGAGGGAGATGGTCTCACTATCAGTTTTCCTTGGGAGCAAGAAGCACATGGATATTCACTAGCCAAAAGAATCTTCTGGTTCTTTAGATTATATCCATGTGAATCTTCAATGATTCGACGCATCATCACCGATCCAGGGTGACCAAGTCGATCATGCCAAAGCATAAAATCACTTGGATTAGTGCACTTCTGATGCATCACAGCATGTGATTCTATTGGTCTTATTTTCGTATAGTATAGACCAGAAGAAAGGGCATGAAGTTTCTCAAGTACATGCTTCTGGCATGAAGCTGTAAATGTGATGCATAAATATTCTATCCATATGATATCCATTACGACATAAATCCTTGAAACTGAGTAAATTTCTTCTGGATTTAGTAGAATATAGTGTATCATCAATAGATAGTTTTGTTCCTCTGGGCAAAACTATGGTTGCTCTTTCGGAGCCTTCTATCAGGTCTGTAGGACCCGATATTGTATTAACATTCGACTCTTTTAATGTTAGCTGTGAGAAGTACTTACGATCTCGGAGGATCGTGTTTGTGGTTGCACTGTCTGCAACACATGCATCGCCATCCATCTGGGAAACAATTAGAGCAATATACGCATTCATAGAAATATGCATAAACTACAAAGCGTTCAAAGATACATAGGGAAAACAAGCCAAGTACATATTAGTAGATATAAGCACACTATAATACATGATTTTAGTAGGTGTCCATCCATTCCTCAGATCCTACGAGGAAGTCCGATACATCTAGAGATGTACCAACCATGGGGTTATCAGGAAGGGGAATATCAGCCAGGCCATCAAAATCTGTGAAGTTCGTTTCAGCACATTTCTTCTTTCCCTTGGTTGTGTGCTGCTCCACAACATGCTTGGGCGCACGACAGTTGCGAGATCAGTGCCCTTTTCCCCCACATCGGTAGCATTCATCATCATTCTTCTTGGAGGTTCAGTCTTCAGGCTCCTTTCTCTTTCTATTCTCTACTTGATCATTCTTAGGGTAGCGAGTAGGATCATTATACCCTTCGCGGTAGTAATGGAATCTATCATTACTACGCCCACGACCACGACCACGACCTCGTCCACGTCCGCGTCCACGGCCACGTCCCCGTGCGTGACCATGTCCACGATGGACATTAGTATTTGCTTCAGGAAATGGGGTAGAACCATATGGACGAGACTCATGATTTTTCAACAGGATCTGGTTTTGTTTCTCGGCTTTTAGCAGGGCATCAATGAGTTCAGAGTATTTTTTGAAGTCACGTTGTCGGTACTGCTGCTGTAAAATCAGATTGGAGGCATGGAATGTGGAGAAAGTTTTCTCAAGTTTATCATGGTCAGATATGGTCTGGCCACATAACTCTAGTTGGGAGGTGATCTTATGGAGTGCAGAATTATACTCACTAATGGTTTTGAAATCCTGGAGGCGAAGGTGTAACCACTCGTACTGGGCAGTGGGAAGAATGATAGTTTTCAGGTGTTGGAACCTATCATTTAAGTTTCTCCATAAGACTAATGTGTCCCGCACGGTGAGGTATTCATTTTTTAGATCATCATGTAGGTGACGGCGGAGAAAGATTAGGGCATTGTCCCTTTCAATCTGCGTGGTTGTATTCCCTTCCTTAATTGCATTCCCCAGATTTGTGGCATTCAGATGGAGCTCAGCATCTAGTGCCCAGGACAAGAAGTTACTTCCGGTAACTTCCAGGGGAAGAAACTCCAACTTCTGGCTAGACATGGTTAGACTGTACAAGAAAGATGCTAGAAATTAATTTAAAGCAAAAGAAATAGCAATAAAATTTTTTTTTGTTTTTTTTTGTTTGGCCCTGGGTTTTTGCGGACCGTAAACCTGTGGCTTTATTCCCCATAAGCCTGAGCGGCCACGCTGGTCAACTCAGACGACCCGGAGGGCTGATAATATCCCACATTAAAATGCATATATAGGGTCCGTTTGGAAGCACATGAATGGGTGGAATCCGCAAGAATCTGACGAATCTAGTGAATTGGCGGATTCCGCGCGCCCTTGTTCCGCGCGGAACCTGCGCCAAACAGGCCCATAGTGAATGACTGATAGGTATCAGAGCATTAAGCAAATACACACTTATGTATCATAATAAAAATTAAGGGTTAATAACATCTTACTCCCCTATAGTTTGAAAATATGTCAATTTACCCCCTATATTTTAAAACGTGACAAAACACACCCTTAATTTATCAATGTGGTCATATTACACCCAATTAACCCCCTATATATGGGGTGTGTTTTATCACATTTGGGTGTAATACGACCACATTGATAAATTAAGGGTGCGTTTTGTCACATTTTAAAATATAAGGGGTAAATTGACATATTTTCAAACTATTGGGGAGTAAAATGTTATTAACCCAAAAATTAATGCATGTACTTCTGGTACTGAAAATGTTTTCGTACTTCAGGTACGAGATTATGTGCTTCAGGCAATAGTGTTTTGCACTTCAGGTGCAGATTAATTGCTTCAGGCACTATAGTAGTAACTTGTGCTTCACGCACCAAGTTGTGTGTTTTAGGCACTCTTTTAATCTGTACTTCGGGTACATCAAATTTTGTACTTCTGGTACAATCATTCTACTATGTGTGCTTCAGGTATTACAATGGTCTATTCTTCATATATAGCTTGTAGTTCAAAATACTATATGATCCAGGTTAGAATAAATGTAACAAGTACAAAATAATAGGTAGTAAGATATACCTGATTGGTTCTCTCTTTTTCTCTATGTGGCAGAGTCTCGTGCTGATAACGTGTTGTGATATATGTCTACTAAAGCAAACTCAGACAACTATATAAAAGAGGGGAATGAATGCTTCAGAATATAAGAAGAGTTGTAAAGGAGAGAAGAGATATGAGATGCAAGCCTTCAGTTCTCTCATTCATCTCTCTATTCACCAGCCGAGAGTGCTTATTTATCGGTAAAATCTCTCAGGTGGTGACAAGCTACATGTTACCAAAGTCAGTCTTCACTCTACAGTATGCATGTGACTTATAAGTATACCCAAATGCTGACATTGGATGCGTTGTCAGTGGTTTCGTGGCGTGGTGATTGTGGTCATCCACTATTGACATTGGATGTACAACAGTATATACATTGATTGGTCTTTACGTTTTGTATCTTATCGGGTTCAAATGGGTATCTATGCAAAGTCCGGCCCAAAAACTCCGATAACTTTTAACACGTGATCTACGGATCTGGCCCGAATTCAAGCCCAATATGGGATACCATGCCGTCCATTTTTTTCTATTCATGTTTAATTTTTCCTATTTTTATTTCTTGAGGCATAAGAAAGAAACCCTTGGTCGTGCTTTTACTTGCAAAAGGACTGAGCAACCTAAGAATCAAAGTTCAAAACCCTCACTCGAGCCCTCCCAAAGGGAATCTTTGTCAATCCATTGATAGATACATAGGGAGACTAGAGCCATGACGAGCATCGGCACGGGCTACGATCTCTCCGTCACAACCTTCTCCCCCGATGGCCGGGTCTTCCAGATCGAGTACGCCGCCAAAGCCGTCGACAACAGCGGGTGAGATCGATAAGTTCCTTTTTATCTTGTTGTTTTTTGTTTTTTTTTTGTTTTCCTAGGGTTAATTTGGCTGAATTGTGGAGTATTTTTTGGTCTGGATTTCTCGCAGGACGGTGATTGGGATCAAATGCAAGGATGGGATCGTTATGGTAACGGAGTCTAAGAGGTGGATCCCTGAGGTTTTTGGTTGGATTTGTGCTAAAGGTGGCGATTTGCGTCGGTTTTGCAGGGCGTGGAAAAGCTGATATCTTCCAAGATGATGCTGCCGGGATCCAACCGGAGGATACACGCCGTTCATCGCCACTCTGGCATGGTAGCTTCTCTTATCCTCGTTTTTGTTTGGGTTTGTTAGTGTCGCTCTTATGCAAAATTTCTCAAAACTTTTCTAGGTTATATTTCTCCTTTGATAATCATTAATCGATAGTCCCTACTGATTCGAGCGAGGAGGGTTGTTATGTTGTTATGGGATACCGGTTTCGCGCCTCGGTAATCTGTAGTACTCTCCTGATTGTTATTTTCGATTATTAGTGGAAGAATGTGTTTTTCTCCGACATAGTAGGAGGTGTAGCATGGATTGTAATCTTTGATGATTTGTCCTTGAGAACCATGTTATCCCTTTGGTCTGGCGTTTGTGATAGTTGTAGCAGTTACGACTTTCATTTTTGGAGGTCAGTTTGAATAGGCATTCTTAAGAAACAAAGGAAATGTGCATCATATTTTTTCCTCCCTTTCATAGTCCTTGTCGGGTCCATTTATATCCTGTAAGCAGTTGGGAAAAAGGTTCAAACTTTAGATTATCAGATGAATCACATGAAGACTTAATTTGGTTGTCATATTCACTGATGGTCTTGATTCTTTCTAGGAGAAGGGACATCAGGGATAATTATTAGAAATTTGCAGCATTTTTAGCATTGATTTTTTCTTGTTGTTTCCTCTCTGCTCCTCGTCCTTATTTAGAATTACTAGAGATCATATAAATGTGCGGCACTGCCAATGTGGGAAGAAGTGGCCTTGGCTTCACCCAGGACAGTCTTGAAAACATGTTCACTTTGTTGGTGGCTGATTTTCCGGTTTTTGTTGGGTACGTCTTTTTTCTGACGGTACCATGAGATCCAATGATTTTGTTTCGAGCTTTTTCTATCATCACTTTGTTCAGTAGAGAAGAATATTTCCTATGAAAACCGAAAGTTAGATCTTTAACGTCCATGTTTTTTTTTATTTGCTGAATATGCATCTAAGTTTGCTTCTAAAACCATTTGGTCTTTCTCCTTATATTTGTCCCATTGCCCATTCCTTCTACTAAAGTCAATATATCATCAAATACAGGCAGTGGCTGGCTTAGCTGCTGACGGAAGGCAAATTGTTGCTCGAGCAAGGTCCGAAGCTGCCAACTATGAAAGGTCAGAATATTTCATTCTTGTTAAATTTTTTTAGTAATATCTTCTTCAAGTAATAGCAATATTTAGCCTGTCACAATAGCATTTTTCATGCATAGACGAGAAAACTGAGATTCCCCTTGATTGTATTGTATAGAGTGTATGGCGAGCCCATTCCAGTGAAAGAACTCGCAGATCGTGTTGCGAGCTACGTTCATCTGTGCACACTTTACTGGTGGCTGAGGTATGCATATTCTTCTTGTCTGACAATTATTGCAGACTGCTCTTAACTTCTACTTATTCAAGCTAATAATGTTTTTGCAGACCTTTTGGTTGTGGAACTATTCTTGGAGGCTATGACCGAGATGGACCACAGCTATACATGGTCGAACCCTCAGGAGTTTCATATGTGAGTTCTAATGAACGACAAGCTAGTTTGAGAATGAAAATTGATTGTTAGCATACTTTCATATCTAAAGAACGTTAATTAACTCTGTTATTAGGTTATCTGTAATGAAAAATTTATGTGTCCATCTAGTCACTTAAAAGTTGTCTTTATGGTTTAACAACTATGTGTGTTCTATATATAGTAGGCTGATAGTAGCATTATTAAAGCTTTTTAATCGCTTGGGATTGACTTCATATTCCATGGAAATAGAGGTACTTTGGTGCTGCGATTGGAAAGGGGAGGCAGGCTGCTAAAACGTAAGCTGATTAATGCTAATGTTTTAGGTTGAATAAACACTCTTTGTGTTCTGAAGGTCATTAAGATGATTTATACCGAATTTTGGATCCTATTGACATTCTCATGTTTTATCCAGGGAGATTGAGAAGCTAAAGTTGTCCGAGTTGACTTGCAGGCAAGGTGTTATCGAAGTCGCTAAAATGTAAGTGCTCTACAATAGTTCCAAACTTATGGTTTGACAGCTGATAAGTTCTTTGATTCATTTTGCTTTGTATGACCTCTTTTGGAGGTTTACAGTTGCGTGCATTAGTTTCGTTGAAGGGGAATTAGTCTAATCATGCTTCATTGGCTTCTTTTTGACTTGGCAACATGATTACTGGCCTCTCTAGTCTTGATGTTTGGCCTTCCAATATTGTGAGTTATAGCATGCAGGCTGATGTAAAGAGAAGATAGCCTCAGGAAGTGGCCACTTAATGTGATTCTAATTGTAATTCAGTCATGATTTGGTTAAAAGTTGGAAATGTTTTCTTGTATAGTTTAAGATAGTTGGGTAGGATTGCTAATTATGATATTTTGATTCGTTCAATATGGTTACCAAATTAAGTGCTTAGGTGCACCCATGCATTGAAGTTAGTCTCATACACTAAGTATGCGGCAAACGAGGTAATTCAACCAATTTTGGTTGGAGCATGTTTTCAGAAAGAAGCTGACATTAAAGATGATTTTTGCCATGACGGATGTAAATTGGACCGTGTTCTATAAGGATATGTGGTGTATGTGCTTGCTGATTGTTGCTGGACTGGAATATGGTGCTGAATAGTCTTGTGAGCTAATTCCTTTGAAGTTGATAAGTTGTCAATTACTTCATTAAAGATGAGCGGTAACTTATAGCTAGGTGATGATTGTGGGTTATGCACCCTCATACATCGCTAGCGGAGGCTAAGTCTATATCAGGTTTTATGAGAATCCTTACTATGATGTCTTATGATTAAAGTCTTAATAGGACATTTCAAGCAGCAAGTTTGTTGACGATTTTGAAAGTCCGCATAGAACACTCAGATTTACACCTGCTTGATCATCTTCTCTTTGCCGTGATGCATAAGACGGTGTCAATAGTGAACAGATGATATTTTGTCCATCTGATACCAAGTATTGTATGTAACTTTCACACTTTCATGTGTCATGCAGAATATATGGAGTACATGATGAGGCAAAAGATAAAGCCTTTGAATTGGAAATGAGCTGGGTCTGTGATGAATCAAACCGTCTGCATCAGAAGGTAATTCATGTCGTCATTGCCTTTGAATTGATTGGAAGTTGATGGGACGCTAAGAAAGTCAGATCATTCTAGTTTTTTTATTTGCTATTTTATGTTGTGGCAATTCTCTGCTTTCACAAGTTGCATGGTTTTCATTGCCATAATGCATGAATTACCAAAAAGAATGCTCTTAGTGTTTGTAATGATTCACATTCGTTGGATTCCACTGAAATCTCCATTCCTTGTAATGATGATTAGAGACGACCAAGTCTAGTATGCAAATCTTCGCGAGAGTTAATCCCTTTAAGGATAATCCTCCTTAACCGGGATCATCTGAGAATAATATAGTTTTTTTTTCTTGTCTACGACTGGAATGTTGCACCACCATAATCCAAATCAGGAGTCAACTCATTTCATTCCCTATGTTGTAGCTTTAAACTTTTCTATATTTCCTAGTATGTGTCCATTGATTATTGTTTCATTTGTTTCAACTGTATCATAATGCCTTTTTCTTATAGGAATTTGATGTTGGTTCATTCTCTCATTAGGTTGATAGTGATCAGTTCAACCTGTTGATTACATACACAACAATTCCCGTCTTTGTTTTTCCTTTTTCATTTTTTTGTTGAGTTTTCACCGAGGAGTTGAATATGGTGCTGATAACTTACACTTGTGATCATTGATGGCTAGGGGTGGCAATTCGGGTTCACGAGTCGGGTTCGGATCGGGTCGAACACCTATATCTTGACTCAAAGGCCAAACCCGAACCTGGCCCGTTTAATAAATGGGTCAGGTTTATCAACCTGAACCCAATCCATTTATAAACGGGTCAACCTGACCCGACCCACCTAACCCGGCTAAGTGATAACGTACGTCGAACGATGATCGCGGCCCAAGAGCGAGGACACGGCGCTTGGTCATTGAATCTGGCCGGAGAGGAGTCGGGGAAGCCTCTGGCATCCGATTTGGGACCGGACGGGGTCTGGGAGGCCGTGGGTGGCGATATAGAGCAGTGGATGCGTCGGATCCGAGAGGGTTGAGGAGCTTGGGCGGAGCTTCTTGCGAGGACTACGGGCGGTGTTGAGATGTCGTCGAGTGCCGTCGGAAGGGAAGGAGACTTTGGGTGGTGCCGACTCCGGAGGAGATGGAGGAACGGGCGGTGGCGGCCGAGCTCGGGGTTGAGGTCGCCAGTGACGGGGAGGGTCATCATCAATGTAGGCGGGACCTCGGGGAGGTCGCGGCGTCGTCGGGAAGGAGGACGGTTGAGGGATGTAGATCGGCGAGTTCCCGATGATGCAGAGGGTTCACTGGCATTAATGGTGGGCTCACCTGAGTTGGAGGAAGAGGATGGAGGCGGTGGTGGATGGCTGCGAGGTTTAGAGGAGGTAGGAGATGAGGAGGAGAGGGTGGAGGAGTAGAGAGCTAAGGGAGATGGCGGGGTTGGGTGGCTGCAGTTGTGGTGTGGGGGCCTCGCCGGAGGAGATGGTTGGTGGCGGCGGTGAATGGTGGAAATTACCGGGGGGGGTGGGGGATCTAGGCCGAAAAGCTTAAAATTAAACGGATAAACCCATTTATTCGTCGGTTGTAAACGGGTCGACCCGTTTATGACCCGAACCAACTAACACAAAATCCAAACCTTTTTATTTTGGGTCGGGTTCGCGGGTCATGACTCGAATTGCCACCGCTACTGATGACCAGCAAGCCTGTAATATACTCATGGTGTTGGTCTTGACCCACTTAACTGTTGTGTTGTTCATGCTAGATGTGACGTATGTTCCTCACTTCTCAGGCTCTTTCTTGTTTTGTGTGTCTGTTATGCCCAGCCCAAAATAAGGAATTATTTGCGTCAATTATATGTGATAATAGTTCTTTGGTGGTCATGACCTTTTGAAATTTACAGGTCCCAGATGATCTGCTTGAAGAAGCCAAGACAGCTGCAAAAGCAGCACTAGAGGAAATGGATGCAGATTAGAGCGCTATAATTTGATACTTGGATTTGTGGTCTTCACTCTTGGGGCATGTCTTCCTGCATTTGTTAGCTGAAAATATGTTCATCTATTTTTCTTCATATGCAGTGTCTGAAACTCCAATCTCATCGAGAACAGGAAATTACGCAATGAAACAATCAGTTTTCTTTGTTCAAGGATAATGTTTCTTCACTTTGGTCGAAGAGTAATGGATACAATGTTTAGCACGCCTCAGTTTTGGAGTCAAAAGTCTGCCAGCATCCTAGGATCATGGATGCTGTGATTTTCTGTAATTTTGATCGCTTCTTCTTGTATGCTTGATCAGGAAGGTTTTACTGCATGGTATCCTCATTCGCTGTGGCGATTTAGTAGACAAATGATTTTTGAAGGACCTCTGTTTCTTGGCTATTCATTCCAATTGAGAATTTTAGAAACTATAGAATGCAAAACCCTCTTCAAAATGGCGAACTTTATTTTAAATTTTTTTTTGGCAAGTTATTAAGCTGAAACTATAAGATTCTTGAAGAACTATGTTATCTGCATGATGCAAGTAGCATGAAATGGTAATAGAAGAGCCATCATATTATAGCAACCAAGTCCAGGGGAAATACGGTTAATGTGGTTAGTTCTAATTTAGTATCTTTTTGAACACGTTATTGCATATCTGGCTGTTTGATCTGCAATAATTTAGTAGCTTCCTTCTAATTTGAAAAATGCCCGTAAATTCCCTTTCCAGTAATTAAAATAGCATAAAACATGATCATTCTTTCGACTTAAAACCTGCAGAACACATCTAGATACACATGGACAGCTTGCTTGGAATTAATTAATATTCGTGATAACTGGAACATTGTTGTAGCAGCTGTGTTAGTAGTGCATAGGGAACACAGGTATGCAGGATAACTGGATAAGTACCTTCAGGTTCCTTAGCTTGTCCATTTATCCATTGACTCTATCATAGTATAAACAAAACTATTGTTAACTGCTTTATGATCTCCAGCAGCGAGCTTCGTCTCGCCTAAAGCAACACCATCCTTCAAACTGAGCACCATCGAAATTGGAATTCCGGTTCTCGACCTCAGGAGTTCTCTTTGGGCCCAAACCTCCAAGAGTACACCATCTTTTGGATATTTTCAGTGAACTTCGGTACGCTGATATGTTTCGAGCTTGTTTACTGTCCAATGTGCGAGAGATCCTTGAACTTCCGGGGCTTAATAAAGTGCATGCCCACACTGCCAGCAATGTCCCCTCTATTGGTGCAAGCCAGTATACAAGCAAATGCTCCTTTGACATATGATCTCCTTGAGCATATGCCCAGCCAAATGCCTGTCAAAAAACATGGTGCTTTGTGAGAGTTTCTCCCAAAGCTCACTGCATTGCATATGACGAACGCCTTAAGCCCCCGTTTGGTATGGGGTTAGAAAAAGTGGGGTTAAGAGGGGATAGGGTTAGATGGGGTTAAAAAAGGTGGGGTTAAGGAATGGGGATAAGAAAAAGTAGAGTGACGGTGGTAGGTGGAATGGGGATAACCCCGTAATCATTATTTTTGGTGTTTGGATAAAAAATGGGGATAAGGGGGATAAAGTGGGGTTACCCCCCCTTATCCCTCAGCCAAACAGATTAAAAGATTAATTGTAGCAGGTTGGGCATTGCGACATCATCAATAAAATCACTAGACCGTAGAGTAACAATAGTGCCTACTTTTAAATGTCATCACTTAAAGAGATATAAACTGTATGCGATTACTTCAGACACTCTGTCAAACCTGCAATTGCCTTGGTAGATTGCATCTTTCACCTAACTCCCTAACTTCTGATACTAAAAAAGTAATATTATGGCCCTCATATGTCACTGATTCCATTAGACGGTGAGAGCTTCAAGGTCTCTAATTTATCGATGATCGCAACACATCGAGTGAAGAAATCTTCCCAATACTTTTCTAGCAACAGTCAACATTGACATCTACTCTTGACTCAATAGCTTGAGAATTGATGGCACGGTCGAATGTAATCTCCCCCACAATGTTACACAATATTAGCTTGTTTTTAACCTTAGCTATATTGGTAATCCAAAATAGGCAAGTATCGGTGAAAGAAGAGCCAGAATTCAGATTAAGTTAAAGCAAAAAATACTTACTGTAGCAGGGTTCATTATTCCACCAGTAACATCAGAACCTAGTAAGTGAAATGCCACTTTTGAAATGCTTGAGATCCATGTCCTCATCACCAAATTCTTCGTACCTATCTTCTTCATTCCTACTGAAGTAATCACAATCAGCAATGTGAGCAGTCCTTCAGTTAATGCCCCTCGGTGAATGTCGACATTCAAACGAGGTCCATAACTTGCTTCAGGAAAAGCTGCTTTAGTTAAGCTGACCCCTATAACAGATCCAATTACCTGAAAAGAGCCAAATTCTCACAGACCTAAGCAATATATACGTGGGAAAACGTATATGTTGAAGTTTGAACAAGAAAAACAAAAGCTAATCAACCAACCGAGTTGGCAACTCTTTCTAAGCACATTGATCAGTCATGTTAAAACATAATTAATTGTCTCAAAAGTATAAGTTGATATATAACAACTCTTTCTTATACAAGATTATATGTTAAAAGGAACTGTTCAATAACCAATTAAGTTGTACGCATAAAGATGGGAATGAAGTGAAAAGAGCTTGCAAGATCGGCGAGAAAAAGGATGGATCCTTATTAACACTACTATATATTCACCAATTCGAAGAAAACCTATCTAAATTTTTGACCAATTATATTCTAATCTATTGGAAAAACAAGAGAGAGAGAACAATGAAGCCAGGCAACCCACCTGAGCAGGGATTCTCGCAAACACAGCGAAGAGAAACCCCAGGAAGTCGTGAGAAATGGCATTGCATAGGACAATGAGAGGGTTGTAGGACCCTCCTCCGGTGGCCTTCCCGAGCCACGCGAACAAGGAAACATACATAACGGCTAGTACTACCTTCACGAATCCCACTCCAGAGTGCATCCCGAGCCCAAGAACCTCGCAGGCGAAGACCCTCAGCACCGAGCCCAACCATACCCATAAGAAGGAGATGAACAAGTCCGAGAAGACGAGCTCCACGCGAGCCATTTGCTATTGCTATTCACGGATTGGTGTCCTGGCTATTGGTTCTTTACGTCTTCTTGGCTTTTAGTTGCAGACCAGCAGCTGCAAGGAAGCAAAGCTTTGTCATATATAGTTGAGGTACAAACGGGTGACGGGTCGGTTCTCTTCTCACGCAGGGATTCATACTTTTATCAAATATTATTAAAATGATTTGGCTGTTGTTAGACTATAAATATTGACTCATCCTATCACAAATATATTCGCTCCTTCTTTTTTAATGCAGCTTTTGATGGTTCATATTCGCTATTTCTGACACGCGCCGATGGTACTTGTGACGCCGTCCACTGATCATTTATTCTCATTTTATCTATCACTATTATTTTATTTTTTCTTATTTTAAATAATTATTATTACTTTATTCTCACTTTTCCTAACCCCAAAATTCCTTATTCTTATTTTTCCTAACCTCATACCAAACGGGGCCTAAGTTATAGTATTATAGCACGCACATTACCCATGTCTAATAGTTTCTCCACAAGCGACACAGCTCTGGCACCCGTAATTAACAGGACAACCTCACAGCCTCATGCGCCCCATCTCCGACACCTGCAACCTGTCTTTTTATATATATGGGGCCAAAATACACTTTGATACCCTATAGTTTCAGGGATTAGCATTTTAATACCATCATCTTCCAAAATCACATAAAACTACCATATAGTTTCAAAACATGGTAATTTTATTAAGGCCGTTAAACGCCGTTAGGCTGAGTCACGACAAACCGGTCACTGTGCTTATTTTGACTGGTTTTAGTCGCTGATGTGGGAAGAGAGAGAGAGAGAGATGGGAGGGAGCCGTTCTTCTCGGGGTCGGCACCGTCGCCAGAGGGGGACCCCGGTGGAGGGGGGACCCCGTTGTCCGAGCTGTCAACGGCGGCCATCGTCGCGATCTCGGTGGTGGGAGGAGCAGTGGCCTTGATTGTACTGATACTACTGCTCATATGTTGGGCATTCTGGCGGCGGAGGAGGAGAGATCGAAGGCCGTGAAGGAGGGCGACGCTACGCTGGGGAGGTTGGGTGAGACGACGTCGACATCGAAGGAGGTTGGCGCACCTCGGGTCGGGCCGGACGCCGCTGGACTGGGAGAGCTGACTTCGGGTGGCTCTGGTGGCGGACCGGGGGTTGGTGCACCTCCACGGCATATCTAGCTTTGTCCACTGTAACATCAAGGCCTCCAACGTCCTCCTCCGCGAGGGCGATCCTGACGCCGCCCGATCCTCCTATGCCGTCAGAGAAGAACTGGACTTCATTGTTCCCTTTGAGAAGAACATTTGGAGGGGAAGGAGGAGACGTCACCGTTGAGCGGTAGCGGCATGCCAAAGAGCATCTCCATCCGCTTGCCAGGGTTCCTCACTGTCAAGAGTTTGTTGACCGGCGGTGAAGAAGAGGCCTTGGAGGTGGAGGTGTACGAGCAGGGTGCTGTGAAAACAGAGCTATGCAACAAGTGGGGAGAAACAGGCCGGTGCCACTACGGAGCTCGGTGCCGCTTCACCCATAGGATTGAGGAGACACGGGCGCCAACCTCCTCCGACGGCCCCTTGTCACTGGCTTCGTTGGACGGCGAGGGAAGACCCCAGCGGGTGCTCTCTCTCTCCCTCGTGTATCTCTCTCCCCACGTCAGCAAAATCAGTTGTGAAACCAGTCAAAATCGGAGAAAATCAGTCAAGATAAGCACAGTGATCGGTTTGCCGTGACTCAATGAACGACGTTTGACGGCTCGGACTAAATTGTCAGGTTTTGAAACTATAGATGTACTTTTTATATGATTTTGAAAGACGAGGGTAGTAGAATGATAATACATGAAACTACATGGTATTAAAATGTATTTTGACCTATATATATCTAGGCATCGAGGGGTACAATAATTTGCTATTGCATATGCGACTGTAGACCAACGGTTGAGATAAAAAGCTGAAAGTAGCCGAGTAAAAAAAAACGCAGGTGAGAAAAAACAGTGAGTAATTGTTTATGCATGATCTGATATCATTTTCGGGGGTCAATTGCTGCAGGCATCTCAACTGTTGGATGGTTATCCGATGGTTGAGACCGTATTAGACCCTGGCTGGCGAGGTTTGGGGTTTAGGGATCCTTTGGTTGAGTTGGAGAACATCGGGAGATACTCTGGGTGATGGGATCCGAAACCATGCGAGAAGGTGCAAAGGTTTATCGTCTGCTCCTCAAAGCGATCCGGAATCACATCGGTGAAGAACCAAGCAAGAGGCATTTCAAAGATTTCGTGGCGGAGGAGTTCCGCAAGAACTCCAGGCTTGCAGATCAATCGAATGCTCGAGCCAAAGTTAATCTAGCTAGAGATTACGCTTACCTCCTCAACAGCGTCCATCATCACAAGGTTCTATTTCTTTCTTCTTTCTTCTTTCTTCTTTCTTCTTCTTGGAATGGGTAGGGTGTTTTTTTAGCGCAGTGAGATGCGCATTCTTGAACGAATTATAGGGGTGGGTAGGCATGCGTATAGGATATTTGGGTCTCTACTTTCTTGAGATCTCTAATGATGTATGGATTGATGAATGGTGTGTAGGACTTGCTGTTTTCATATAATATCGCTGTGGATCGGTCGGAGGAGGTGAGAAAGACGCTGAAGAAGTCTGCTGCTAGCGTGGGCCTTCAACTTCCCGATGCCTATCAACCTTGAAGGTCAGATTGATTTAGTGATCCTACTGCCTTGTTGTTGTTAGAATGGAGACTTCTGTGCTCATCTTTCCTCTTTAGTTCATGTCTTCCGACATATTGCCCATGTCAATGATAGTGCATAGCCATCTTCTAATTGCACAGGTTGTCTTCTTGATCACTTTTGTTAGAATGAATACAGTTACTGCTGGGCTCCTCCATACCCAGTATCAATTTCTGCTAGTTTGCGATTATGATTTCTGATTGTTTTAAGTATTGTGATGGAAGCCTTTCAGACCGCCATTTTATTTTTGTATGGTTTTACTAGGTTTCTTGATCTTTTCTTGTGTTTTCGTTTGGGGTCGATCATCTATCATGTCTTGGAATTGGGATTAGCAGAGTTGTACATCCTGAGAGTGCCTACATAAGTGCCATGTTTTCTACTCTTGGGTTTCTTCTATTGAGAGAAAGTTAAGAAGTAGTGGCAGATTAATCTCACCTAACCATGGTGAGTGCTTAGCTTGTTGTAAGCTATTAGCACAAACAGAGAAGAGGAGACAATCAAACTGAACTAGGCCTGAGTTGCCTGACATCAAAGTAAACTTTTTTTTTGGATTTGTTCTCGCAAAGTAAATAGCAAAAATATGATTTTGGTTCTCTAGATAACATCATCTTACAATTTTTAGTGTATGAAAATGTGGATTCAGAAAAGATTTGACCCACAACAGAGCTTCTGAGAAGTGTAAGACATGGGCTCACTGTTGTGAATGTTCTACTACTACATGATAAAGTCTCAATCAATTTGTTTTATGCTGCCATGAAGTTTCAGCATTATATAGAAACTATAATATTGTGTACGGGATGGATATTGTTTTATGATCTCATTCTATGATCATGTGGATTCATAAGCAGACATAAGCAAATTTTAATGAGCTAGGTAGCCGATCATCTGAAATTACCTCCTCGTTTGAACAATTGATGATCACAGTGCAAGATTTCTAACCAGAAGAAAGAATTCTTACTGCCATAAGCAAAGATAAGAATTTGCAGCCATGCTTCTTGAATGGAGCATTTCTGTCTAAAAACTGCACCTAAGAGCTCTGAAGATGTAAAAAGATAACTGAAGTGCAAGAAATGTGCAAACAGTTCCAAAGAATAAAATTTTGTTGAACTATGACTTGAAATCATTGGAGAGGATTTACATTTTTTTCCCATCCATTTTTGTAAGAAATGCGCCAAGAGTTCTAGAGAATGAAAATGTAGTTGAACTATAGCTTTTCCAGAACCATATATTATGAGAACAAGTGGAGAGGGTATAACATCTTTTATATTTTTTTCCTCTTCCAAACTTGAGAGAGCCTCTTAGGTTAATTGACCACTTTATCTTCTGGTGAGTTAAGGTATCCATGAAGAGGGAAAAAAAAAGAGTGGACAACACAAATTTAGGCAATGGCTTCTTGCTATTGAACCATCATACGTACGAATGTTTCAAAGGCTTTTCTTAATTTGTCAAATCTCTAGGATTGTAAAAACACTCACACATAGACACAAAGTGAGAGAGGAGGAAGAGGCAGGGCTGGATGCCTGAACTGCCTAGCAACAAGATTGTTTTGCTGGCTGACTAGCATTAACTCAACAAGAAAAGGGAAAGGACGTAGGCTTAATTAAACCAGATGGGCGGAGGTGTTAGCTCTTGATGGTGTTAAATTTGTTTACACACCAAGACTTTGTAACACGTGTCAGGGCAGATTTGCCCATTGTTGTAGAGGTAGCAGTAGTGAGTGGAGTCGGGAGGGTAGCTGCTGGGCTGATGGCCTAGTGGCATGTTTGTGATTGCCTGGTTTCAGCCTTTTGGCTCATCATATAAATAAAAACCAGAAACATGGAAAAATATGCGTGCCACCTAATAATAATCACAATGAGTTAATGATGAGGATTTCATTCACTATTTGATTGACAAGTGTTTTGCTCTTTTTCCTGAAAACTAACTTGCTTTTCTTTTGTTGCTTCCACTTTATAAGAAGCAAATATGACTTTCAGGAGACAATTATGCAAACCTTCTATAAACATGAATAATCAGAATTTTCGAACTTTCCAGAGGATGAAATTATATGGCCAAAAGGCCCAAAACAGTATGTTTTTCAACTTTCTTTTATGGGATTCTTCTGCATATACATTGAGGAGTGTACTTGGTTTTCTTTTTTGTTGATTATTTTCTGTTGGGGACAGAATTATTTTTTCCCTAGAAGGAAAATATCACAGTACTGCCTATATTGCTGTGAAATGGCTTCTGGCTAAATTGAGTAGCCATGCAAGGTTTGATAGTGCCATATAATGGCTAAAAACCAAGATAATAAGATGGATGACATCAAAGTAAATGACTGGTGGTACTGGATTTTTTCTTGTATGATCTAGATTATAGCAAATTGTCAATCCGTTATTGGGACATATTCCCCACAGGTTTCCTTTTTTCTTTCAGAAGTTGATTGTTTAATCCAAGACTTTGGACCGTTAAATTTGATCATGGTCTCTATGGATGTCAAGCAGAAAACTAATGATGGGAGGAAGGGCAAATACTCCCCCAGTTCTACATTTGTGGGTCTTACTTAGATTCATCACTCTTTTAGACACAATTCTCAAGAGTACGTGCTTGCTTTGAATATGTTGGTTTGCAACTGATGCACTGATACCCCTCATTTTTCATGCCATGTCGACTAGTGAAATTAGCGAAGAATAATTAAAGCCTCGGAAAATTTCCTTGTTGCAGAATATGTATGTATATCCATCCTTGTGAAACTTTCACTAGTTAAGGTTCACTCTCAAACGTTAGGATACATGATTCAATGATATAGACCACTGTGGATTAAACCGACTAATTATTTAGGATGGCTCAAATCACTGCAATTCATATTACAGCATTCTAATGATATCCACGTTAATTAGCATCGCGTCGTGTCATTTTGTTATGGAAGTATAACAAGAAGATGACGGATAAAGATGTGTCCCTTGCATGCTAGTTATGCCGGGGCACCCACTAGCACCTCCCTCAGTATCCGGGCCAATACCGTTGGGCCCATCAAATCCTCAAAGTCATGGGCCAGCATTCGGAACCCATATTTGGATCCGTCATCATTATTTTTGGGTTGTCAGGTTAAGGGGGTGTTTGTTTCATTTGAATGGAGGCTGGAATGCATGGAATGGAATGTCATTCCAGTGATCATGCTGTTTGTTTCACTGGAATGGAGAATTCCAAAACCCCCCATTCCAACCAAATGTTTCTAGCCAAATATTGGGCAGAAACATTTTCCAGCCGAGTTTTCCATTGGCTTTTCCATCCCACGCTGGGTAGCTTTTCCATCCACTCGGAGAACCCTAGCCACATCCCGATCTTTCTCTCCTCCTTCCACCGCCATCTCTTCTTCTCCTCACCAGCTTCCTCACCACTAGCCCAATCCCGATCTGGTCTCCTCCTCCTTCCGTCGCCATCTCTTCTCCTCACCAGCTTCCTCACCACTAGCCCGATCCTGATCTGGTCTCCTCCTCCTTCCGCCACCATCTCAAGCAGTCGCCCTTCTTCCTCATCGGTGCGGTTAAGAGGCCACAGGACTTCAGCGGTACAAGAGCTCACTGCGGCTGTAATGGCGAATCCGGAGCTTTGAAGATCGCGTTTTTAGGAGGAAAGCTTCGAGTTTTGGAGAGGTCGCTTTGGTTTTTTGGATGGAAGTGGAGTTTAGCTGGAGTAGAGGATTTGGAGTTCGGATTCGACTCTTTTGGGAGAAATGCGTGAGAATTTAGCTGGATGGTGTTGTTTTGGATGGTTTCTTCGTGGAATGCAGATGGTTTAAGTGCGCATTGTAGCTTTGGTCTGCCAAAGCTTCGCCTTTTGAACCCTATTTCTAAGGTTAGTGCCGGATCAGAGATGTTCATCACTTTACTCTAAAGAATTACTCTTGGGTTTGTTAGTTTTCGAGATCCATCCTTGTTCCTCCGATTTAAATCATCAAAGTTCTATTTCTAAGGTTTTGGAGCTCAAAATGAACCATTTTGAGTTCTCAATGGCCGCGAGCATAGTGCTTCCCGTCTTTGATTTTTCTCACATTTCAAGCAATGTGGCATCTTTGTAACTCCATATAGAGTGAAATTTGAAATTTTTCTAGAGTGAATGGTGAATTCTAGGGTTTTCAAGGTTTTTTGTTTACTTAAATCTTAACTAAGCTATCCCTTCGATGCGTTTTTTTAAGTATTTTATCTGATGGGCGGGTCTAACATGCGCCAGCCTGGCGCATGTGAATGCTCTCATTAGTTTATACTGAAGCTCATTGCCTCCTCCTTGCTGGTCCTTTTCCACTTCCTTTCCTGGCAATTATTATAAAAGGATCACATGAGCTATGTCAATATTCCTTCCAACCTAATGCAGTTGGCATAAATTCTAATCCTTGTTGACCTCTAGCATTTGGATTTTGGTTCAGAATAGACTGTCCTTACAGCTAGACATTGAGCAGTTCAAGTAGTAGTGGTTATTGAGTTTTTCAATCCTTTTTGTAATGTAATCTGCTTAAATGTTTATTGATTGACTTGCTTAGCTTTGTTATGGTCACAGATTCTTTTAGGTGTTGTGACAATAGATTATTTTTTTCAAGAAAAGCATATGGTGGACCTTCTTCTTTGTTTCCATCACTTTATTCTCCCTACCAGGGATCCCTCTGATTATGATGTCTTTTCGTCAGTATTTTAGTCGTCCAAGCTTCATATTGTTGCAATAAATCTTGTATCTTGCTTAAATTTCAGAGTCTCTGCTTAACCTCGTTCTGTGATTGCTGCCATAGGTGAGGAAAACCTATTAACATCCACTACTGTTGATCCTTTTGCACATTTCCAAGAAACTAGCCATGGACCTTCTTCTTTGTGAAGCAACAATGAAGCTGTTGCTTCTGGTAGTTGATTTATAACACATGTACAAAAAGGACATTATGTGAATGGTCCATGTAAAGGAGGCATCCATGTGATTGGCTGCTAATATCAAGTCTAGAATATTAAATTGATGGTTTCATATATATGACAGAAAGAAAAATGTGCAAGCATGTCTGTCAATTTCTCGCCAGCCTTCCATTCTTTGTATATTTTCTTCTTAAATTGCATGAAATGAGCAACCTGCTACTAGGCATTGCTACACCTGAACATCACACTAATCTGACAAGGTTAAGTTTTGCTCTGAGTATATACTCATCTCTGATTATTGGAAACAATTGGTGGTTTGTTGCTTTTTGGTGGTTGTTTATTGGAAACAATTGCTCTTTGATAACACTTATGAAGTTTTATGTTTTTGATAACATTTTAGTTTGTGTGGTTTGTGGGGACAAGGTTTGCTCCGGGGACAATGTTCGTCCCTTTTATACTGTGATTTAATTTTTCTATATGAATGAAGTTGTATATTTGACTCATGTAGCTCTCAATACATGGGAGGTTTTGCCGAAATTTTCTGAAAGAAATCCTAAATATTCATGTTTGAAAAGTCACAAAATATGCATAATTCACCCACGATACAAAATCAACCATATTCGGATCGATCCAGACATTTAATGTATCGATTCAGAATATTAGGATCAATTCCAAAATTATGTATCGATCCAGAACCCTTTTTCAGGGAGCCATGACTCTCTGTTATACATTGGATCGATACAAACCTACAGTGGATTGATCCAAGAAGTTGAAAGCCTCAAATTCTACAGTTTGGATCGGTCCAAACCTATTTTGGATTGATCCAAGACCGGCTGACGGGTAAAAACGGACGATTTAGATCTAATCCGAGGGTCCACGACTTGGGGCCTATAAATAGGGGATTTGGCTATTATTTTATGATCTTTTTTTTCGCCTCGATGATGGATTTTAACCTTGTAATTCACGCGATGAGATGATCATAACCCGACATCTCATTAGAATCAATTCTATTGTTTTCAACTATTGTTTTTAGAATACTTTGGTTAGAACAATCATTTAAAGGCGCGTCAATGTCGTATACTTTAATTCCATGTATACTTGTTTCTCCAGAACAATCATTTATTTTTCCACTCTACTTGTAATTGGCATGAGATTTTTTCAAGTAATTGGCATGTAATTGAATGCTATCATCTGAATTGTTGGCATATTAATTGGAATTGTTCATGATGAGGTTTCAAATATTGTACATGAGTTTTTTTTTTGTACAAGTTTGAATACGCGATGTACATGGGTGTTATAATTTTGATTAACATCATCTTATATATTCAGAACTTGGCCATCATCGAATGAAAAAATAACTTGGCTAATAAATTTCCTTCTCCAACATCAAATATGATTACAAAAACAAAAGGAATTAAAAAACAAAGAAATTCCGAAGTGAAAGATATATGCTATTATATTTTCATCAACATAGATATCCAAATATCACAATTATATCATATTATTAATGTCATAAAAAGTTTAATAAATATCGAAGTCGGAATACATGGTGGTATTCTCACCACTGGCATTCAGGGGTGACCATATCCCCCATTTCATCGCAAAACAAACACAAAAACTGAAAAAGTCACTGGATTCTGTTTCTATTCCAATCCCAAACAAACAACAAAAGTGACATTCCATTCCACCACCATAAAACAAACAGTAAAAGTGACATTCTATTCCACTGGAATCACATTCCATTCAAGCACTCCATTTCAAAACATTTCAGCGAAACAAACACCTCCTAAATCAAGGAAGAAGTGTCAATAGGGGCTAAAAAAAAAGGTTTGGCAGTAGCTCTCAATTTTTTTTTGATATGGCAATAGGGGCCGATGGGACAAAAATGCCTCTATAATCCCCCCCCCCCGGTCGATCCCCGTCGCCACCTCCTTCCCCGGCGCCTGGATCCAGACCTCTAGCTCGTCGCCGTCCGTCATCGATCCCCGGCGCCCCCGTTGCCACCTCCTTCCTCGACTCCCCGTCGCCGATCTCGCCGTCCAGATCCCGCCATCCATATCCGATCTCGTCGTCCAGATCCCGTACGACCCCGTCCGATCCCTCCTTCCCTGGGTCCCCGTCGCTACCACGGAGTGGAGAAGCGAATCCGATCCCGATCTCGCCGTCCAGATCCCGTCCGACCCCGTCGTCGTCGCCCGGCTCCTCACACTCTGTGCCATCCTCACCCGCCGTCCAGATCCTGTCATCGCCGCCCAGCTCCTCACCCTCCGTGCCATCCTCAATGCCGCTGGAAAGTAACTCGCGAAGGCCCAACTCCTCACCCTCCGGATCCCGTCGCCGTCACCCAGCTCCCGTCCGACCCCGTCCAGATCCCATCAGACCCCGTCGCCGTCGCCTAGCTCCTCACCCTCCGTGCCATCCTCACCCGCCGTCCAGATCCGATCCAGATTCTGTCACCGCCGGCCAACTCCTCGCCCTCCGTGCCATCCTCAACGCCGCTGGAAAGTAACTCGCAGAGGCCCAACTGCTCACCCTTCGGATCCCGTCGCCGTCGCTCGGCTCCTCACCCTCCGTGCCATCCTCACGCCAGGCACCTCGCGGAGGCCCCGCTCCTCACCCTTCGGATCCCGTCGCGACGACGCAGCCGATGATCACGACGACCTTTTTTTTTCCTTTTTTTGATTTTTTTTTTATTTTTGAAAAGTAAATAATATCAACCTCTTCCATGCTAGTCACTTTTTTGCAATGGGCAATCAAATTTTTCAAAAAAATGTTCTATAATTTATTTTGAGTCAATTTTGACTCAAGTTACTTTCCACAATGTTGTAAGTTACTTTCCATAGTACTAACATCTAGATTATGGAAAGTAACTTATAATACTTGTGGAAAGTAATGTAATAATTGTGGAAAGTAACTCAAGTTACTTTCCATTAATTGAATTTGGAAAGTAACTCACAAACTTTCCATGATTTCATCATCGAGACTCAAGTTACTTTCTGCTAGTTACTTTCCATTGGTTTAATCTGAAAAGTAACTCAAACCAATGGAAAGTAACTCAAGTTATTTTCCATGATTTCATTATCGAGAGCTCAAGTTACGTTCCGTAATCGGGGTAAGTTACTTTCCACGATACTTTATAATATATTATAGAAAATAACTTGTAATAATTATGAATAGTAATGTAATAATTGCGGAAAGTAACTCAAGTTACTTTTCATTAATTTAATTTGAAAAGTAACTTATAAACTTTCCATAATTTCATCATCGAGGCTCAAGTTACTTTCCATTGGTTTTATCTGGAAAGTAACTTAAGTTATTTTCAACGATTTCATCACAAAAAGCTCAAGTTACTTTCCATAAATCGTGGAAAGTAACTTACTTTTCACTGGAAATACGAACAGTCACTGGGAATATGAACAATCAATAGGAAGGGAAGATATATTGGGAATCTTGAAAGGGCATTTTAGTATTAAAAAAATATATTATGACCTAAATGCCTTAAGAAAAATGTATCCGGTATTATGGGCAAATATTTCCTTCTCGGAAGCCTAAACGCCAATTAACCCTTAAATCAATTGGCTGGGTCGAGGCATGAAATCCTATGACACGTTTGGTTCGCCATTTTCGTTCAGAATGGAATGCCTTTTTCCTTTTTGAGGAGACATTCGGATATTTGGTTCGCCATCTTAGGGTATAATAGAATAGCTCATTCATCCTTGAAGAGGAATAACCCATTTCTCTCACCCCTGACATTGACCTATTCCATTAAGGCTAGAATGAAGAATGGAATGTTTGAGAGCATTCCCAACAGCTTCCCTATCCCTATCCCAACTTTAATGTAATTTGGTGTAATTCTCTAATATAGGGAATCACTTTTTGACTTGTTCAACCAACATATTTCCTACATTGATTCTCTATATCAATTAGAAGCCTTAAAATTTAAAATTTCATTCACAGTTGAGAGAAGGAAAGGACAACACATGTTCTTTTGGGTCTTGAGTGCTCGAGAGAAATGATGGTGGTGCGGTTGCCGGAACTAATGGAGTCGCTGGAATCGATGGATGTCGGTGACGTGTGGCGGCTGGTCGACGGGAAGGTGAAGGAATGAGAGGAGGAAGGAGAAGGTTGCGCGCGGGGAGGTGGAAAGAGGAGAGAGAAAGTAGGGGGGGAGATGGCGATGAGGTGGAAGAACTCGCCGGAGATGATGGGGCTCGTCGGAGTTGGTGGATGGCCGACTAGGAGGGCGGCGGCGATATTTGTAGAGTTGTCCATGACACTATCCGTCCCTCACCGATGACAGACCTTGATCACCAGGTGAAAGAGGGAGGGGAGGTGTTGTTTTTAGTACTATTAAAGAAAAAATAGATCTCATTGATTAAATCGTGGCCGTCCCGAGATCTTTAGAGCTCAAGCAAAGCACTACTACTCTGCAGCAGAGCTTCTTGGACCTCAAGTGCGAGGCCAAGTGAGAGTTCCTCGACATCAACATCCAATGGCACGACCCCTCAGCGGTCTCTCTGGTGTACGACGTGGTCTTCATCGGTTGTGGCCCATCCGGGCTCCGCCTCGCAGAACTCGCTTCCATGCATGGCCTCCACTTCTGCTGCGTCGATCCCTCGCATCTCTCCGTATGGCGCAACAACTATGGCGTCTGGGTCGACGAGTTCGAAGCCATAGGCCCATAGGTCTCCAAGATTGCTTCGACATCATCTGGCCGATGGCATCCGTGTTCATCGATGATCATAGCGACGCGAAGCACGTCGCCCACCCGTACGCTCACGTCTCCATGCGTGCGTTGAAGACGAAGATGATGGAGGGTTGCGCCGCCAACAGAGTCAAGTTCCACAAGGCCAAGGCGTGGAAGGTTACCCACGACGAGCTCCAGTCGACGGTGGCCTTCCGCGACGGTAGCGAGACGACCCTCGGCATCGACCCCAACGGCTTCACCAACCCGTTCATTGAGTACTGTTACCGAGAAAAAATACTCAAGTATCGGCCGGCGGATATCCATCTTCGAGGCAAAAATGTGGCACCCATCCATCGAACCACAATCATCGTACACGCGATACCTTACGGGTTCGACATGTGGGCGAATCAGTGACGAAGCTAGTGCAACCATCACATACAAACCCACACAGAAAAAAAAAGCGTCGGCCAATGAGAGCAAAAAGGCATTAAATGCTACTCGACATCCAAGTTAAAATATATCATCACGCCGCCTCCGCATTTATGATGACGCGACATAACCACGAGACGTTCGAGGCTGCCTCACCGCTTGGCCTCTGACATAAGTAAAACAAATGAGGTCATCAATCTCGAACCAGAGACACCTCAAAGCTGAGATATCAGGAGAGATTATCAAGGTCGAGGCGGAGAAGCAACACATGCCGGCTCGAGGCCGAGAACGGTGTAACGTCGAGGTCGAAGCACTAAGCAACCTCGAGACTGAGGCTTCACACGAAGCTAGGTACCGAAGCAACACATGTCGGCTCGATGCCGAGAAAGGTATAACCTCGAGTTCGAGGCTATCGAGGTCGAGGAGATGAGCAACCTCGAGACCAAGGCTTCATACGAAGCCAGGTACCAAAGCGTGCACATCCTCCGTTTGGTTCGGGGTTAGGGTTAATGGGGTTAAGGGGCTTAAGGGGAATATGGGGTTAGAAAAAGTGGAGGTAAGAAATGAGGGTAAGAAAAAATAGAGAGGAATGTGGTAGGTGAAATAGTAGTAACCCTTTAATCATTGTTTTGATGTTTGGTGAAAAAATAAGGATAAAGTGGGGGTAACCCTCTTAACCCAGTTGCCAAACAAGTGAAGGGTCGAGGCCATAGATGAAGCCGAACCATTATAAGTACTTCCGTAGCCCATTATCTACAAACTACTCTCCTAAAGCAAAGGCGTGGGAAGCGAAGCCAGAAAAGGACGGGGCGGTTATCTATGGGAGACCATGTGAGGACATGTCCCTCCACTCCTGGGGTCGACCGTCTGAGTCGGGCCCGTGGCTCATTGTGGACCGCAAGGGTAATTTGGTAAATTGCACCTTGTCAGTTTGTTTTACACCCGCGGGTGCACACACTAACCGTGTTTGTGTTTGTGTTTGTTTAGAATGATTAGGTGGACCCGGGATCGGAAGATCCGAGCTTGGGCTTGTGTTTTAGCCCAAGTTTGACTTTCTGGGTGTAGGAGATCGATCTTCTTGTGCTAGAAAGTTGAGGAGGTGGATTTCTAAGCGGATGGCCACCG
Source organism: Narthecium ossifragum (assembly GCA_963920575.1). Lineage (NCBI taxonomy): Eukaryota > Viridiplantae > Streptophyta > Magnoliopsida > Dioscoreales > Nartheciaceae > Narthecium > Narthecium ossifragum. Next base: position 25,185,442 of record OY986965.1, read on the forward strand.
TTGGCCGTCGCTCTCCTCTGTCAGAGAGTGAGAAGAAAAATCTTCTCTCCTCTCCCTTTTCCTCTTCCTCCTCCTCTCTTCCCTGGCTTCTCATTCCTCCTTCCTTCTTCTTTCTCCCTCTTCTATTCTTCTTCTCCCTTCACTTTCCCGCGACCCTGCTTCTTTCCCCTGTTTCCGACAGCCACCTTCTTCCCCTCCGTTCTCCCTCCTCCGACCATCATTTTGAGTGCTTGAGGGCTCGTTGGATTCGTGGCAGCGAGAGGAAGATCTTTGGCTTGGTTTGAAGCCGGTTTGGTGCTCGTACAGAGGGGATTCAGTCGAGGTTTGCGTAGTCCGGTAGGTTTCTATCTACATGAGTTGTTTTTGGGTTTTCTCTTAATCTAGCCGGTAGATCTAGGTGTTCTTGGTGTTGTTGTGTGCCTCTTGCTTAGCTTAATTTCTGTTTTAAGTTTCATAAGATTTGATTGAGATTTTAGTAGGTTTTAGCATGTTCAAACTCGGATTTTTTCGGTTTCTCTGTTCTTGAAGAATAGCCGGTTTAAGGCGTGTTTTCCGGTCTTTACGTGCATTATCTTGATTTATGATGAACAAGAGAGTTGTGTATCTTTGAGTCTACTCTCAGATCCAACCGGTTTCATAATTTTCTGATATTGCTATGAATTGTTATGAATTGTTATGAATTTCCTATGGATGGGCTGCGTTGCAGCAATTAGAGGTAATTAGTGAGATTAATAGTTTTGATTAGTGTTTTCCCGATAATTGAGCCGTCGGATGTTTCCCGGCTTTGGATATGTTGATCCCAGCATGTTTATTTGTGCTTTTCTAAGTTGGATCTCGAATCCGACGTCGTTTGGACGTCGGATTGACGAGGTCGCTTAGCCTCTAATTAGAGGATCTTGATGATTTAAATAATAATATATGTTCAAAATATATAATATTATATTATATGTTCATTTGAGTTTTCGGGGTTGCTTCCCGTTGCAGGGGTCCGCAGTTAACGGTCGCAGTACCGTCATAATGCCGGGACCCGCTGCGGATTGGCTGGCAGCGGTCGGTAGTATCGCTGCAGCGATCCAGTTGGACTTGTGTATTATTTTATCATATGGTTGCATGCTTACCTCTTATCTGCGTATGATCATACCATGTATTATGTTGTGCATTAGATGCATAAGGATTGGGCGTGGACGATGGGTTAATCGCCGATCCGTGGCTTTCGGGTAGCTCGGATTTAGCTCTATGACCTTGGCGGGTAGTAAGGTTCAGGTTGAATTGTAGTATTCAGTCGATATCGATGATAGGCTTAGATGACTTGAATACATATTGATCAATGATTTAGAGGTCGTGTTGGCCTCGAGCCAGGTGCTGAGGGTGTAGCCAGTGTCGTTGTTTCATCCTTGGGCAGAGGTTGTGCCTGCCCGGCAGAGACTTGTCCCGCCCAACAGTGTCTTCGTCTTGTTGTACTAGTTATTTCCGGGATGGGCTCGGTTCGTTAGGGTGACCATGGTTGGATACCTGGAGACACTGGTGGGGTTATGGGACCCCGTAGCACACCTACGCCTAGCTTGGGGGTGACACTGTTGAGTTACCTCCTTTTTGTGTGTCGTAGTATAGAACCCTACTGAGCTTAGTGCTCACTCCTACCCGGGATGCGTTTTGCAGGTGCATGCGTTAGCTCTTCTTCAGTGGCTCCTACCGGGCAGGTGTTTGGTGGCACGATGGCGTTTGGCGATGCTTGAGGAGCGGTGATCGTCTTCTACACCCTTTCTGTTTAAATAGTCTCATACGGGAGTATATTGTATAAATGTAAACCCTTTTGAGGATTTAAATATTATATTATATCTTGTTGAGGTTTGGAATTATTGTTAAATAAGGGTGCTTTTGAAATGTTTAGGGAAACCAGTAAGCTAAAGGGAACCCTCGCCAAAATTATTCCGCAATTAGTTAGGTTCCGGTTCGCGTTGCCCGGTCCGGTTGGGCCTTCACGGGTCGGGGCGTGACAGACCACGTGTCAAGAGGGTAGCACGATACGAGCCACAATGAGAATCACGAAGAGTCATGGTGTCGCGCCCCGACCCACAGAGCGCACCCGGGCCGGGACCGCGAGGGGGAAAACCTACAACTACAGCCTCAACTGGCGGAAACAGCTGCCAACAGGCACAAGCGGAAGCAAAGGACTAAACAACAACTATTAACATTTATTACAAAACAGTAATAAAAGAGTTAACATGGTTTAGTACAACAAGCTACAAGGGATCAACAGTCCCCAAAAAGAAGCTACACTACCCACCGGGGTCTCTGCGAACGCACAAACGAAACCATCCTGACCCTCAGACATGGTCAAGTGCCGGCGCGCTATCACGGGACGGGCGACGGGGAAGCAGCTGAGGAGAACGAGGACCCGCACCTGCAAACACCACAGTCCAGGTAGGAATGAGCAACAGCTCAGCAGGGTCCTACTCTACCACTCTCGCTAAGAAGGCAAACCCAACGAACCAACTCTGAGGCCAAGTACCGAGGCTTGCCAAGGATCCCATAAATCCCGTCACTAACCCGAAGAATTCCTGTCCCAAGTACGCCCCTCCGACAACCACTGCTCAGGGGTGGACAACTCCGACAATCCCTGACCCAGGGTGGACATGACGCTACTGGTAGGACACCCTTCCCCAAGCGGGATCTCCACACTTGGCGGAACGACCGAGGTTAAGACTACCATCTCTCAGTACTCCAAGCCACAGAGCCAACAGGACCCCTAACTCCTGACCCAAGACTAAGTCTAGCCAGGGAGTCCATCGATCCCATCGATGTCTCCCCCCCCCCCACCCCCAGGGTTCCTGTCCAACCTACATCCCTCCGATAGCCACTGCTCAAGGACTGGGCTACCTCCGACGGTCCTTGACACAGGGTGGGCCGGACGATACTTGTAGGACACCCTTACCGGGGTAACGACATCCCACGCTTAGTCCTAGATCACCGGAGTCCACGGGTCAACCCCACCCAGTCTAACCTAGCATGTCTAATGCACAGGAGCAAGGCAGGATTTAATTAGGGAAAGCAGTAACAGGTAACACAACAAAGGCACACCTTCGGCCCATTTATTCTAAACACTTTCGAGGATCATGACTTCCTTCGGTTCACTATAAAGCGATAAAATGGCATAACCCATGGCCCAGTTACATTAAGCATTCCCGAGGGTTCATTACTCCCTCGGTTAACCACAAAGCAGTAAACATTCAAGCATGATGTAAAACATAGAAGCCCCAAGGGCAAAACCGTTAAAACTGCTTACATGCGAAGCCCCGCAGGCAAAACCCACGAAAACCCTCGCTGCGACTAAAGGATCGATCCTCACCAAGGGAAGGATCGATCACTTAAGTAACAGTGAGCTTCCCTCACTGTCGAGACAAAAATGATCGATCCTTCCTCCCAGGAAGATCGATCTTTCTCGAGACAGAGGGCGCCCTTTCAGTCGCACCAAGGAAGATCGATCTTTCCTCCCAGGAGGATCGATCTTTCTCGGGACGAAGGGTATCCCTGCTAACCCAGGCCCCATGATCGATCTCCTCCCATAAGAAGATCGATCATGTGCTGGGCGCAGCAAGCCAACACCAGAAGGATCGATCCTTCCTCCCGGGAGGATCGATCCTGATGGGTTCCGGCGCACTTCCGGCCGGAGAACCGCCGGAAGACGCAACCAAACCTCACCAAACTTGGTGGGCTGGTAGATCTGGGTACCACGTGGCTACTCAAGGCCTCAAAACCGGCAAACACCAACAACACCAAGAGATCTAATGAAAAACAAAACCGGATTTATAAACCTTCAAAGCTAGCCGGAGTTTGGAGTGGGAACCCTACCTCCTCAGAGCAGCTTCGATCCATGAAGCCTAGCCAAGGATCTTCCTCACGCCCTCACGGTTCCAACGAGCCTTCAAGCTCCAAGAACGGTGGCCGGAGGAGGGAGAACGGAGGAGGGAAAGGGGCGGCCGGAACAGGGAAAGCAGAGCTCTCGCGGGGAAGAAGAAGGAAGAAGGAGGAAAGAGCAGGGGAAGGGGGCGGGGTAAGGCCGGGGAAAGCCGGCGAAGCCGGGGGAAAGGCGAAGGAGGGGAGCAAAAGTCTCCCCTCCCCTGACAGGGGAAGCGACGGCCACCGCGGTGGCCGTCCTTCGAAAGCCACCGACAAAGACTTCCAGGCACAGGTAGGATCGATCCTCCACGACAAAAGGATCGATCCTCCCTGCCCAGAAGTGCAAACTTGGGTTGGAAAACGGGCCCAAGCCCAGAACTCCCAAACTAGGTCCCACCTAACCTTTCTAACAACCACAAGCACCAAACAAGGTCTGTGTGTGCACACCCCATGTGAAACGACCGCCAAGGCGCAATTTCCCAAATTGCCCTTGGGTCAAAAACAAGCCAAAGGAAAAAGAGGGGCAGGTCCTCACACATGGGATGCAAGTCGTGGGTGATGGCCACGTGGAGACGACAACCAAGGATATAAAAGCTTTGAAGGCAAAGGAAGACGCGCCCCCAACTAAATCTAGACTTTGCTACTACTACTATCCTAGCTTTAGCTATTGTAATCTTCTAGCTTCTAGCCTCTAGCTTGTACTTGTAGAACTTTCATCGGAGCTGTAACCGTCAGTTGTTGTTCAATGGAAGTAAATAACTAGTTCTTATCTGTCTATTTGTTTGCTTTGTCTTCTACCTAGGATTAACATCTCAAACTTAGGAGTAGCTCGAATACTTCTTAGGAGTAGTTTAATTTACTCTAGGAGTAGTACAGACATCATCAGGAGTAGCCTACTTTCCAATCTAGCTAGGAGTAGAGTAACTTTCCAATTCAGGAGTAGAGTAATTGTGCTAGTAGTGCTCGACTCATTCGCTAGTTACCATTATCGAAAAACCCATAAAGATTCATTCCCTTTTAGAGTTAAGTTGTCACATCAAAAGTCCTCTTAACTGAGGTAAGGCTAAACTCACACGCCCTTTTGATCATCCCTGTGTTATGATTGGCACACCTCACGTGCCTAGCGATCACGTATCCATCTCGGATACAATTTTTAAGCAACACGTTTTTTGATAAAATGTCACTTAAGTCTACAATCGTCTATTCTCAGGATCGATATGATCCAAGCGATCAACAACACCACATACTTGGACAACAAAAGATCAACACATACATCAATCCGATTTAAGATTTCATGCATTGCACACATCGATTCACGTAAGACCCTATCTACATGTAAGTATAGTTTGGCCTTTCTCAACCATCAAAATGCATGGAGAACGAAAGGATAGAGGATTAAAAGCACGACGTCAACCCTGTTTAGCCCGTTAGAGAAGCCGGTTAAAAGCATGATCTCGGGCCCATGACCACATAGGACTCCAGGCATGACTCCATATAGGACCAGAGGTGACAACATGACAAAGATAAGATAACTGAAAGCTGATCTAGATAGATAGGTGCACAACCTATCTTAAAGTGTTATGGTGGTCCATATTTATGCGGGCATTTAATTTTGACGACATAGCCAGACCAACAAATCCACGCAATTCACCAACGGGTGGGTAGTTGATGATGTGGGTAGTACCATATACAGTACTATTAGAATATAACTGACCCATCTCCCATCGTTTGATATGGGGATAAAAGTTATTCTTGGTTAAATAGTAATGATTACTTTGAATAAGGAAAAAGTAGAGAGGAGTAGTAGCTGGAATGGGGATAATTTTTTTATGAATGTTTGGGGATAAAGTGTGAAATAAGGGAAATATTCCCCTCTTAATCCGGAATAAAAGTTATTCCGGGTTAAGTATCCCCTAATCAAACGGGACAACTACTCTTTTTCTCCTCCCACTAACTCATCATTTCCCCTCCACCATTAGATATTATTTAGATAAACACAAATATATAACATCAACCATTTGATAGGTTGCACCGTACCAATAAGATTGATTGTTCTCAAAAAGAAATATGAAAGATTATGCAATGCGCGTTTTTGGCAAGAAAGTTTGAGAAGCGCGGCTAGTGTATTCATTAAAATGAAAATCAATTATTATTATTATTTTTTTTTTATCATTCCTCCAATAAACAGCCCAAAATCTGCTTCGCCCCGGTGTAACATCCCAAGCCGCTGCTTCGTTAGTTATAACTTTTTACTACGAAGTAGGAACTCTCGGGCTTTTTGCATGAATGGAACTTTCCATCCTATCGTTAAGCTGTATAGCATTTGATCTTGGACTTAAATTCCAGTTCGCTGGTTATAGACACAAAAAAGTTCGATTTAATAGATAACTATTGTCATAAACGAATTAATCTAACAAACAACACTTATTCTCATATTGGCAAATGAATCTAATTAAACAACACTTATTATGATATTAATTAACGTGAATTATTGTTTTAAGATTATAAAAAAATAATATAAACTCATTATTTTTCCATGAGCTTAAATTTTTGGATTTATTGGTAAAGTTAACACGTTATCAGAGTAGATGCCAAAAGTTTAAATTTTGGCTTATCGTCTTATATACCCATTACATTTAGGCCCGTTTGGATTAAGAATAGGATAAGTTAATGGATAAAGTAAAAGTTACACAAATAGGTAGTTAGATTTAGAGAAAAATGTCTGGATACATACTTATAGTTGATCCAAACGAGCCCTTAGTTACTGCAATAAAAATGATTATAGTGGTATTTGTTATAGGCTATGTTTTATGGTGGCAGTGAATAAAAAGCTATGATCAACCTTCAAACCCTGACCACCTACGGATCAACACAGCCGTCTAACCAGATAAACTATAGGGAGTTTGTTAAAATTTTATATTAATAATAACTAAAAATTATGCCATGGCACATGTGAGTACTAGTGCTTATACATTATAAGACGAGTTGGAATCACCAACTGTAATTCGAAGAGATTAATGAAAGAAACCCTTATCCTAAAAATTAGAATTATCTCAATCTCCTAAGATAAGGCATGCATATATTTCACGTGCATCCATCTTGTGTCACTCCAAAACATCTTAATTGCCAATTCCAGGTCCAGGCTGTTCAAATCGGACCAAACCCGACCCCACATCCGCCTCCTCTTCCTTCATTAGCCCGACCTACGTGGACCACCCAGTCCTTTTGCGACACGTGTTATCTTGACGTGTCATCGGAGGATATTAACTGCATCTCCCATTAATTCGGCCGTTGTGCTGCGCCGCGGAGGAAGAAAACATAGATTGCGGTCGATCAAATCCTCGCCATCCAATGGCGAGACATCGGATCCAACGGCGCTCATGCCGGCATATCCTTGAATCTAAAACCCTTTTTTAGTCTTTTCCCGCCTTTGCCCTTAGTTAACCGGTTAACTAACTGACTCGATGGCAATTTGATAATATTCCAGCCTCGCTTTCCCTGAGCGAACACCCACCTTAATTTTCTTCCATTACATGCAAAATCCGATAACCCAATAGCAAATCCAAGTTCTATCTCTGCGTTAAAAAGCTTACATATTCGAGATGGGATTTTTGCATTCAACTACTGTACACTTTTTCATAATTGTATTTTGATACCATTATGTTTGAGATTTGTAATTCAATACCATCAAGTTTTAATAACATGATAAAGTGATCCAACCCTCTAACGGCGTCATGTGTACTGACGGTAAACTGATCACGTGACACGAACGTAATTAACGTCAACCCAAACAACCACGTGTTTGCTGCATGAACCTGGCTCTACCTCTCCGACTGCAATCTTCAAGGGGAGAACCCGCCATCCATCGGCAATCTAATGGCTCTGATTGACCTCGAGTTCGTGGATAACTTCCTATCCAGCGCGATCCCGTCCGAGATTGCCAACCTCTCAAATCTATGGCAGCTCGAGATCTACAACAACTTCATTACCTGGACGATCCCCAAAGGAAAAATCCCGCTGACAATGTGGCAGATGGGGACGATGTAGAAGCTATTGATGCTAGAGAACAACTTCATTGGTGATATCCCGACGAGTTACGGCGGGTGCAAATCACGGACTCGATTCAGGGTGAGCAACAACTCACTCTTCGGCATCGTGCCTCTTGGGATCTAGAGCCTTTTGAATGTCGACATCATCGATCTTGCCGTCAAAAACTTCGAAGGGCCAATCGACGCGGGGATCAGCCATGCGAAGTCTCTATGCCAGCTCTTCATCAACAGGAATAGGTTCTCCGGGGAGCTGCCGGTGGCAATCTTTGGAGCTGTGGTGTTGGTCTCGATTGATGTTTCCTTTAATCAATTATCAGGTCGGATCCCGGCCAGCATTGAGAACTTAAAGAGCCTCGTGAGTCTGAATCTGTACAAGAACAAGTTCTTCGGCGAGATCCCGGGCGCATTGGGGTGGTGTGTGAAACTAAACGCGCTTAACCTCTCTGAAAACTCCCTTTCCGGCCGATCCCGACGAGTTTCGATGGGTTGCCGACCCTAAACTCGCTCGACCTCTCCGTTAACCAGCTCTTCGATCAGATCCCATCGAGCCTCTCCTATTTAAATCTCAGCGCGTTGGATCTCTCCAACAACCGCCTATCCGGCGAGGTCCCCGTCCCCCCTTGCAATCGACGCCTACAACACGAGCTTCGGCGGCAACCTCTCCCTTTGCTCCCAAAACAACATATGATTCCTCCAGCATTGCAGCGCCGGTCCATGCGATGAAGTGCACCTTCCATGACGAAAAATGAATGCAAAACTGCTCATGTGATAGAAAATGGGTGCAAAACCGCTCACGTGTCCGGTCAAATTATAATAACGGAGTTGGGAGTCGGAACTAAATTTCACTTAGTTTATAACTTGGTGGTATTGAATTGCAAATCCTAAACCTTGTGGTATCAAAGTGCAATTCTGGGAAAGTGCAGGCTAACTGAATGCAAAAATCCCGATTTGAGATATTACTATCCAGATCTGGTAAGCTTTTTTTGAACATGATTAACCCAACCCAATTTACCTCAAATAGAGCTGATGAACTCAAAATTCCAGTCCATATGGTTACCTTTTTAGTTATTTTGTTGTAGCTATTGAATCCTTGTGTTAGATTGATCTGTCCATTAATCCGATACTCCAAACTGGACTTATTAGCTGTCATATAGCTAATCCTGGTTTTGTAATCTTTGTAAGATATTGGATCTGGAATGAGATCCGCATATTATCCGACCCGGATCAGAGTAGCGGATCGGATATCCGCTAAAACCCGGATGGTACCTTCTAAAAAAAAACACGTGTCCAAACCAGCTGCCGTGGTCCAATCCTCCACATGGCACACGCTAATCCCCATCACCCATCACACAACCCGACAGTCGACCGATCAACGCCGAATCAACGGTGGATGACGACGGACGACTTTTAATTCAAACCTCCACGATCACACCACAACCGTCTCCTCTTCTGGAAACGAAGAACCAAAGAGAACCCTCCTCCGCTGTTTCCCTCGCTGACCCCTTAACGACTTCGTCTTCATATACTTCTCGTCTTCATTTCTTTCTAATTCGAATTGAAACCCTAGAATTTGTCGATCCATCGAGTTGTTCGATTGAGGGAGAGATGTGTGGTATTTTTGCGTATTTGAACTACAATGTGGCGAGGGAGAGGAGATACATACTCGAGGTTTTGTTCAATGGATTGAGGAGGCTCGAGTACCGGGGATACGACTCGTCCGGGATCGCCATCGACGCGGATCTCCGGCCGGTTTCGACTCGGGGGAGTGATTTGGCGAATGGGGACAAGGCGCCTTATGAGTCATCGGCGCCCCTCGTGTTCCGGCAGGAGGGCAAGATCGAGTCACTGGTTGGATCTGTTTACTCGGGTGAGTGAAATTATGGCTTAATAGTTTATTTCTGGTATTAAATTTCCGACTTTTTGGGACGTTATAACGTTCTTGGGTGATTTGAGGTAGAAAAGAGTTTCTTGTTGGTCTTTTTGAATCTGAAAGAGATTATTGGGTGGTATCGGCATGAAATGAATAGGATAATTGCGTTTTTCAGTTTATGTGTTAATTTTGTTACTTTCATCAAATCTTTACTATTTTGAGGTTTAAGAAATGGGTGCGGTTTAGTTCGTTCAACAAACCGTGGAGAGAAAGAACCTTGCACTGAGTAAATTGGGTGGATTGTCCTTTATGTGTTTGAGTGCATTAATTCAGGTAAAATGCAAGTCAGTTGCGATAACTGATTGTGATCGAAAGATATCTCATTCTGAACGTACACCTGAATTCTTTCATTGATGGGCCTTCTGTTTTTCTTCAGTAACATTGCTCAAAGTCCAGCAACTATCAAGAAATTTGCAGCTTTATTGTTTTGAGTAACATAGTTTACTTTAAATGATCATTGTATGCCTCTTTCTTGTATGCTGCAATGGCCCATTTATCTGTGTATAGGAAATTACCTATCCTATGCTATTGTGATTTGATTTTGCTAGTTTGATATTTGACCAGATGGTGTCTGTTCATATGAAAATTCGACTTCTTTGCCCTCCAGTTGAATTTCCTGATGAGGCGATACTGAATCTAGGAAAAGGGACATGCAAGTGCTGTTTTTTTAGAAGCCAACAAGGCATAGTTATTTCTATTAAGATGGACTACCTCGAGAAAATTATCTTTAAATAATTTTCTTGAGACGACCTCTTTATATTGCATGGCTCTTGCTTATTTACAAAATTTTACTGTATGACCTTGTTAGTCCAAGGGACCAGTCACTCCTTTGATGATAATGTTGTGAGGCATTCTAACCACTCAACCCAAAAGTTTAAGCCTTTGGACTAAAGGAGAGTTAATAGTTATATAGTCTAACACGCCCCCCTCACGTGTGGCATGACTATTCACACGTGAATATTGAATTTAAGGAGCGACTGAGGCGACTATTGGAGGGAGTAAGGTTTGAACTCAAGACCTCTGCTCTGATACCATGTGAGACACTCTAACCACTCAACCTAAAAGCTTAAAGCCTTTGGGAAAGGGAGAGTTAATAGGTATATAGTCTAACATCATTTTAGACATTGGTCATGGAATTTGAAACCGTAATTCTATTATTACTTTGTGGGGACCTCTAGATATTTACTTTTATTCTTTTCATTTTTCTTTGCTCTTTGAATACTATTTTGATTGCTGATATTTCATCTAACAAAAGAAAGACTTTGTTTTGTGTCTATAGAGGTTGATGCGATTGACTTGAATCTAGAGGTGCCATTCCATGTTCATGCTGGAATTGCACACACTCGATGGGCTACTCATGGTGTGCCTGCTACAAGAAACAGCCATCCCCAGTCATCGGGTGCATGGGATGAATTTTTGGTTGTGCACAATGGCATTATAACTAATTATGAGGTTAGCTTAGTTTTTCAGGTTTTCTTGTTAATAAAATTCCGTCCGATACTTCTTATACTACATACGTTAATACTTCCTTTTGTTGTCTACATCAGAGATAAGCTTTTCCTTCCTAGCTATATGTATTTTCTCCCACCATTGGTATTCTAAGGCTTTTCCGGCCATTAACGAGAGATAGCTTAAGTTGATTCTTTGCTCACTCTTCATGATAAACTTGTCATAATTGAGCTAAACATATATAGGGAATGTCATGACAATTTTAGACATTATTTGATATGCCATCATTTGTCAGGTTTTAAAGGAGACATTGATTCGACATGGGTTCACTTTTGAATCAGACACTGACACAGAAGTTATTCCAAAGCTTGCAAAGTTTGTTTTTGACAAGGCACGTGATGAAGGTACGTACTTTGTGTCCCAACCTGTAAATACAGTTATATTAATATATGCAAATTGTAGCATTTTAGCTTCGTTTTTACCCTACATGCACCACTACCTTACTCCATTTGATGGATACAAATTTTTAAAAAGTTGTGCACCTGTAGGAGAGATACAATGTCATCCTCTGAGCCATAATCCTGGGAAATCTGATGTGAATCACTGAATCTTTCTTCATAATGAATGTTAGTACATAGATTTTTTCAGCTATTGTATATCCGATTCGTTATAATTGTCTTGATATGAAATGACTTTTACAGGCAACATTTGTAGGAGTTCACTGATGGTGTTTCAAGTTTCATTTCGAGTTAGAATGCTTTCAGCTCATTTTTAAATACCCTGATGTACCTTTTCTGAGGCTATCATGTACTATATTACTACCTTTAACACTTAATGGAGGGTTTATTTCACATGCAGAGGAAGATGGATCCATTTTGTGGTTATTACAACTGAGATTTGTCCTTGTTTTGTAGTTAAAACTTCAGTGGAAGAATAAAAATGAACTATAGCAGTATAGCTTTCTCATGACTCTATGGTAACCATCTTTGTGGTCATCACCACCATTGTCATAGTTACGCCTATTTATTATCCTTCTTGTCTGGTCTATTATTAGCTGAGGAGAAAACTGTGTATGTAAGTCGATTTGAGTGGAACCGCAAGTTAATACTTTATGTTATTCTAAAATCTTCCCTTTTGTTTATGTTATAGGTGACCAAACTGTTACCTTTAGTCAAGTTGTTATAGAAGTTATGAGGCAGCTTGAAGGTGCATATGCACTCATATTTAAAAGTCCACACTATCCAAATGAGTTGATTGCTTGTAGGCGTGGAAGCACATTGATTCTGGGAGTCAAGGTAAGTTGGTATACTTTTCAAATCTTAGTCATATATTGTTTAAAAAAAATATAAGCGCTGTTTGTTTTCAGGTTATTTCAAAGGTCAAATTTTCTAATTGGCTGTGCATTTCTCATTGTGTATTTCATACACTATAAATTTGCAGGCCACAGACTTGTAAATGTTGGTCTATAAAGATTTTTCATTGTTTCAGGAACTAACTAATGGGATGAATAGTGGAGCCTTATTCCATGATGTTAAAGCCCTGACCACTAATGAGAAGCCCAAAGAACTTTTCTTTTCCAGCGACTCATGTGCCATTGTGGAACATACTAAAAACTATTTGGTGATTGAAGACAATGAAGTGGTGCATATTAAGGTAATGCTTTCCTGCTCTGGTATAGGACCTACTCATACTGCTCTTGAGATGTTAGTTTCATTGGCACTCTTCATCCAGCTAAAATGTCTCGGAAAGATATATATCTTTATGAAATTTACATTTCCCCCCACAACTAGAAGGACTAAATATGACTTTAAACTATTTATGTGCTAGGTTTATAGGTTCAAGTGGCCCTTGCTTGTGTTTAGATAGACCTCATGTCCTACCCTTGGAGGTGCTTGATACAGCCCAAAGGGAAATTATGGGAAGTGAGGTCATAGTGTATGACTGTATGCTATAGGCAGATGTCTGGGAACTCAACTCCTAATTTTTGTTTTGATCATTAATGGTCCAGTTCTCAATCATTTGTGAAAAAAAACGCAACAGTGTAGGACTTTGTTTCAATTTGCTGGAATAGCTGTGCAAAGTTGCTGACATACTATAATTTCATTAGGATGGAAGTGTATCAGTCCTCAAATTTGACTACGGAAAAGAAAAGCCAGCATCAGTGCAACGTGCATTATCTGTTCTTGAGATGGAAGTGGAGCAGATAAAGAAGGGAAATTATGATCACTTTATGCAGAAAGAGATTCATGAGCAACCGCATTCCTTGACCACGACAATGAGGGGAAGGCTTAAAGATAATAGTGTGCTTTTGGGAGGGCTCAAAGATCACCTGAAAACAATTAGGCACAGCAGAAGGATCATTTTTATTGGCTGTGGAACTAGTTATAATGCTGCTTTGGCAGCTAGGCCCATTCTAGAAGAGCTATCTGGTAAGGATGCTTGAACTTTAGACATCTTTATACTTGCTATCTAACTCATTTATAAATCTTAAACCTTCTCTTACTGATAAATTACTTTGGCTTGGATTAAAAGGCACGCCTGTTACCATGGAGATCGCAAGTGACCTGCTGGACAGGCAAGGTCCAATTTACAGAGAAGATACTGCTGTTTTTGTGAGTCAGTCTGGTGAAACTGCAGATACTTTACTTGCACTCGAATATGCCTTAGAAAATGGCGCTCTGTGTGTTGGAATAACAAATACTGTTGGGAGTACATTAGCAAGGAAAACACACTGTGGTGTCCACATTAATGCTGGTTGTGAGATTGGTGTCGCCAGCACCAAGGTAGAGATGATTTTATGTCCTTCTGATTGATGATATAATGCTTGTGTTATGTCAATAACTCTTGTCTAATGAATCGGCAGGCATACACAAGTCAGATAGTAGTCATAGCCATGATGGCATTGGCTATTGGAGCTGACCAGATATCTACACAAGCTAGAAGGCAGGCAATTATAGATGGCCTTTCTGACCTACCAAGTATGTTTTATTGGAATTCATGTGATGCAAGATGGAATATTGTCAGAATTTAGAGATTAGAGAATTTGACCTCGTTGTGCTCTCTCGTCTTTTTGACAGGCAAAGTTGCTGAGGTTTTAAAGCTTGACAACGAAATGAAAGATCTAGCAGAGTCATTGATTCATGTGGAATCACTCCTTGTATTTGGCAGAGGTTACAACTATGCTACTGCTCTAGAGGGTGCTTTGAAAGTCAAAGAAGTAGCACTCATGCACAGTGAAGGAATGCTTGCAGGTGAAATGAAACATGGCCCCTTGGCATTGGTGGATGAAACTCTCCCAATAATTGTTATTGCAACGCAAGATGGTTGTTTTACGTAAGTTTCTTGTTGGAATTGGCTTAATTCATCTTAGGTATTGTTTCTGCTAAAGATTGATATTAATCGTCTCTCCTAACAGTAAACAACAGTCAGTAATTCAGCAACTTCATGCACGTAAAGGACGTTTGATAGTGATGTGCTCAAAAGGGGATGCATCATCTGTATGCCCCGGTGGATCTTGCAGAGTCATTGAAGTCCCTCAGGTCGCTGATTGTCTGCAACCAGTTATTAACATAGTCCCATTGCAGGTATCAAGCAACTAGCTTTTTTTCCCATGTATATTTATTCGGATTTATACTCTGTATTTATCAGAACTAGATTCCCAATTATGGCATTTTCTTGTCATTGCTGCTGTTGAAGAAGGATTGTTGACATGATTGGTTCAAGGTGCTGTAGTCTGACAAGTTGCTAAATTTTAATCAATTTTTCAAGATCAAATTGCCCCTTCATAGTTGAGCAAGCCACCCTAAGGCTGCCATTTAGGGACAGATTGAAACCTATTCATGGAAGACTCTTCATCAAGCTAGCTGCATTTTGGGAATTAGCAATATAACGTAGGATTATATGCCTCAATGCTCAATGGATTTTGTTCTGGGACAGATATTTGAATGCTCGCTCGGATTAGCCAGGGATTTTCTAAAGAGTCGTTATAGAATAGCACCTTTTGATGAGAGATAACAAGAGGCTTCAAGAAAACTAGTGTTTTCTGAATTATATGAAGCCAGTAAGCAGCTTATCTCATTAATCATCGTCTGGTGATTCGTTTCTTTCCTGCATGGCATTATGAAGACATGTTAGTTATTTGGCTAGTTGTATGAGATGAGTTACTCATTTTTTTAATTTATCATGTTTGCAGTTGCTGGCATATCATCTCACTGTTCTACGTGGATATGATGTGGATCAGCCAAGGAATCTGGCAAAGAGCGTGACTACACAATGAGAGGATGAGCCTTTTCTCTCCTTTGTTGACTATTTTTTCATTACCATCATCTGAAGCAGAATCACCTGACAAAAATGATCCTACTTTTGTACCTTTCTGTTTGCTTTGATCGTGTTGTTTAGCGGATGTAATTTAATTACGCAATGCCTAGGGATATCTTTAGCCAGCGCTTGAGTTTGGCTGTGTAAATTCCTTGTCTAGTGTACCTCTTGACTATGAGCTTTTTTGATGAAATAGATGCTTCGTTTGCATGTAGCAATTTGGGCTTTGATGATTAAGCTCTATGCATACAAGCTGATTTGGGTGTTTCATTCTGGAAAAGCGTGAAAGTTCTTGGCAAATTTTTCAAGATGAAATTAGTAACTTCCCATATTCTTAATCATGATGTTGTATTGTCCATTTGTGTTATGGTTGTGATATCCATCTACTTGTTAGTTCAATCTGTGTGAGAGCTAATCGTTTTAGCTCCTAAATAAATTCGTCCTCTAATTATCATCTCACTTCGTGTCAAATGGCCTGCTCTTAGGTTCATTTGAATAGGAAACCAGAGATTAGTTTAGCTCTCAAATAAAATCCATAGAGATGACCTGTTGCTGGACTAATTTAACTTTCATAGTGTTTCACTTGTTCACAAAGTTGAACTTGAAACATGAGACCATTAAACTCCACAGCTTTTTTTTTTTTTTAAATTAAACATTGCATTAACTTGCACAGAAAGTCTAGCTAAGAGCCATAACACCATATACAAGCAGAATGAGTTCCTGCGCAACTGGCTTTAGTTGAAAGAAGAAAAATTAGAACATGAAAGGTATTTTACATACGGAACAAGAAAATATGAGTTTAGTAAACCATGGCAAGCAGCAGTCCTTCATTGATTGGAAATGGATTCTGGAGTTTTTCCATATGTTCTAACAATTTGGCAGATATCAGCAGCTTCAGGTTTTGCAGATACAATTAAGCCTCAGCTTCCTCAATAGCTTATGAAGTGGCCTTTCCTTCCTTCTCGATTTCCTCTTCTTTTGTTTCGCATTCTTCTGCAAGTATAGATATGAGGAAAAGCAAACAAACAAACAAACATAATTTCTCAGAATAATGCATGTTCTCTTCCATACTTCAACTCAAATCAACAAAATATTTTTGGAGAAGAGTGAGGCATTCGAACATACCGATAAATTCATGCCGTTGCCATCTTTCTCTGTGGAAAGATTGAAATGAAATGATCAACCAATCAGTAAATACTAGATATACAATAATAGAAGAGAAGATCAAATATTTTGCAGTTCATCTCTACCATTCTCATCATCTTCATCAATCCATTTGTCCCAGTCCACTTTGATAAATGCAGGGGGCTTCCCTTCCTGCTTCAAAAGTCTAGCCCACCATTTCTTCTCAGCCTTCTTCACATCATACACAATGCTTCTCACTCCAATACTAGACTTGCTCTCCTGTAACAAAAGCTTATCTTATACTCCAAAGATTAAGGACTTAATACTTAAAAAGCTCTACAAATTAAAAATCTCCATACCTTGGTATTAACTTTATCAAACAATTCCATATCAAGCTCATAGGGAACACCATTTCTTGTAGCAGAAAAATTGAAATGTCCATCAGGATCTAAGTTCAGCTTCACGTCTTGAGCATCTGGCAAATCAATTGTGAGGTATACCCTGTCTGATCTCTGCGCCCACTTCACCGTCGGATGCCGGCTATAGAAATGACGATAACTCGCAAAAATTAGGTATTTTAGTACTAGAACAAGCCTGAAGAATCTAACTATCAAAAAAAGAAGTTTTTTTTGTTGGCTTTTTATGATTGCGTTCTGATAATTATGAGCAGATGTCTATTCACCTTTCCCTTTCGTCACAAATAAATATAAGAACTACGAACACAATAGCCGTTGATCCTATTACAGAAAGGGAAGACTCTAATCCTAATCCTATGCTAATTTATAGTTTTTCCCACATACATGACAGCATTCAGCAAACCCAAACTAATCATAATCCTATGCTAATCCTATGCTCTTCTGGGTGGAGTCACCCATCTTTATGTTTATACCGCACGAGGGGAACGCGGAGGCAGATTCACCTTACGTTTCTTGTTGTTTCACTTAGCTTTTTGGCTCAACTTAGCAACAAAAAAAAAAACCAAACTAGAAGTAAAACCTTGAATTGGAATGGCTCACCTCATTGTTGAGAAGGAGAAGAAGAAGAAGAAGAAGAGTCCTTGGGTTTGGAAAACAAGCAGCTGGAGTGGCAGCTGAGAAGCAATGAGCTGTTTTTCTCCTATTTATGAACACCTTACTTGTTAATGGTCCAAAAGTGGAAAAAGTCTATGGGTGGGAAGAAGACCTGGAATGTTCCAGAGAGAGCGGGAAATGGTTTTATTTTTGGGTTTTTTTACATATATATCCTCAAAAAACTTTTAAATTACGTATTTACCCTTATATTTTTTCATATTTTCATATATACCCCTGAAAAGTCCAAATAATCTCAAAAATACCCTTCGGGTTAGTTGCCGTGGAATCAAATGGGAATATTCCATAACGCCGTTAACGGCGTGGTGTTAAATTACCTTTTTGCCCCTGATACTGTTCATCTTCCCCGTCGTCATCTCCGGCGACCTTCGCCGGAGAAGATTCAAAAACCTCGAATAATGCCACGAAAAATGCCCAAAAATACATGGAAAAACCCGGAATCAACAAGGAAGCTTATCTACACCAAGAAGAAGAAAAAAATTGATGATTACCCAACTCTATAGTCGCTGGAAAAAGGGAGGGCGTCATCTCCGACGACCTTCGCTGGAGAAGATTCAAAAACCTTGAAAAATGTCACGAAAAATGCCCAAAAATACATGAAAAAATCCGGAATCAATAAGGAAGCTTATCTACACCAAGAAGAAGAAGAAAAATCAACGATTACCACTCAAATCTCGAAAAAATCCGGCGAAAACCCCTTTTTTTCTTCTATGTTTTTGTCCATTTCTTTCTCTCTTAAACTCCTCTTTCTACTAGCTTCTAGTGAGAAATAGTGGGGAGAAGAAGGGGATAAGAAGGGGAAGGAGATCAGTAAACTTGGCCGGCTTTTGGCCGACGCTTTTGGCCGCAAAATGGCGTCGGCGGTGAAAACTGAGAATTTACAAAAAAAACCCTAAAAAACCCATAATTACACGAAAATCCCATAAATTTACAAAAAGCCCCCTAAAATATGATTTAACCATGGTTAAGTTACTTAACCTCACGGGAGTTGACGGAAGGGTATATATGTGATCACTTAAACTTTTGAGGGATATATATGAAAATATGAAGAATGTAGGGGTAAATACGTAATTTGAAAGTTTTTTGAGGATATATATATGTAAAAAACCCTTTATTCTTTAGTGATTCCAACTACCGTCATTTCCAAAGTTTGACGTCCATGGGTTGGGCTCCATGGCTCCATAGCCCAGTTCCCAAATGTCCAATCGATTCGTCCCGGAGTCTTCAGCCAATATGACGCACATTAAGGGCCGTTTGGATTGAGACAAAGCCCGGACCTGATCGAGTCCGATCCGGAGCAGCTCCGAGGCGATCCGGACGCGTTCGGACCCCATCCGTCCGACTCAGATCTCCGGGCGACTCCGACCGTCGGATGGGCCTAACTTTCGATCCGGGTGTCCGATCGGGGGTGCGACCAGTCGAAACGACCGGCTCGACGAACCCGTCAAGAATCATCGGAGATCGAAGATCTCTCCATGACCTTGACCTCCGAATCTCTAAATTCCTTTTCTTTTGGCTTAAAATTCAGTTTTAGTTAAAAACTTTCCTTTTTAGGCAGTTTGTTCGGGTCTTTCTATTTTTGGCAAATTTCCTATTTCTAGTAGGTTTTCTCCTATTTGAATTCCGGGTTTAGTACTTGAAATTAGGATAATGATGTTTGAGTTCATGTTTGAGTTGGTCTGATCTTTCCTTAAACCTATAAAAGAAGGACTTAGGGTTTGTAAAAGGGAGTTTTGATGATTAATGAAAGTTAGGGTTTTTGGTTTCTTCCCTTGAGAAATCTGATTGTCTCTCACATAGAGAGGTCCACGTTACCCTGCGCCAGAAAAAGTATATATAGACCCCTTTATAGGTCCAAATATTTTTCTCTAAATCTTACATAACTATCTTTGATATTTACATAACTTTTACTTTATTCATTATACAAATTTATCATATGCTCAATCCAAACGAGCCCTAAATCTCTTCACCGAGGTGAATTTATTCTGTTACAAATTTTATTTCGTGCCGGTGATTTATGAGCACAACAGGTACCGGTGGACACGAACTGTGCCTATCAATATGGCAATCCATACGCTCATTCTATATAGCTGTACAAGGTCAGCAGCATTCTTTTCAGTTTGAGCATGTACGCGGATGCAGAACATTTGTCGAGATCAGCATGCTCATTTCCTGGAGAGTTTGATCAACAATATCTACGGAGAATAGTGATAATTCATAGAAAAAAGTTTTGAAAACAGAAAACAACCATCTATATTCATATAGAAACATGCTAATTTTTCATCAGCACCCAAATCAATGTCTTCATTCTTTGTTATTTGGAATAAGAGATTTGGTGCAGATTACTTCTCGCTGATGTAATGAATGGAACTATTTTGAAGCAATTGTGCAATAACATAAGACATTAACCAGCAAATAGCAAAGAAGTACAAAATTGTCTCTCTTTCATGTCAAATGCACACAAGTACCACAGATAGACTCAATACAGATACATAGCAGTATTACGTCACTGAGCGCAAGAGAAGAACAGCACTGATAATTCCATTAGAGAATGTAATTTTCAAGCTTTAAAGCTCCATAACTGATGGATTCTTTAGGAGTTGTTGCTGGCAAGCGATGGCATCCATAAGTGATCCTTTAGGTACTTATCGGTCAAACATCACAGCTGCATATCAACTCGAGCTCTTTCCGGCACATCTCTGAAACTCTGCCGTGTCTGTTTCATGCCTCTGAAGTCTGAAGGTTTGTCAGTAAAAAGTTTAGCAGCTAGTTGATCAAGTAACAGCTAATACAGACATCATTTCAATGCCCTGAGACTTCCTATACCACTGCATAAAAAGGTAACCATCTGAGAGGAGGAAGTACTGAGACAGGAAACTCCTGTAAAATAAATAATGGCCATGATAAGAGAATTAGATTACTCTTCACTCTCCTCTTCTGATGAGCCCTCCACACTGCGAATGCTTTGACTTAAGGGTTGCTCCTCACAACTTTGTAAGATGGGAATGACCCAATCTCCATCACAAGGACCGCTTAGGCACTCTCGGCTGAGAACCTGATTGCACCTCTCCTCTAACTCTTCCAATGGTTGCATTTGGTTGGTATTTCGACATCCTAAATCTATGAGGTCTAACATCTTTCTACGAATGGCATACACAGGGTTGGGCTCTATCAGACAACCTTTACAAAATGCATCTCTAAGAAACACTGTTTGAATATCCCCTTTAGTTGAAATGTAAAAGATTCCAGGGTGTTTAAGAAGAAGCTCTCTTAAATTAACTTCCATGTTAAAATCCCTTTGGAAGTGAGATAATCTTTCAACAGGTACCATCTTTTCTACTGTCAAGCTCAGAAATTCATGAAGAATACCAACAGCATGCTTTTCAAAACGCTCGGTACCACCGCAAGTACGAACTCGGACAACCTCCTTTTTCTCATAAGGTTTCACATAAGGAAGCCTTTGCCAATTCTTCAGCTTTTCCCTAAATCCCGGTTCAATCTTATAACCTGTTGGAAACTGAATTGGAAAAGCATACTTGGTTTCAAATTCGCTTAACCACTTCTCTGTATACTCTTTTTCTCTCCATTTCTCTATCTTGGCTTCTGCGAGAATTTCATCCTTCGACACTAATGATATCATATCAGGATAGATCATTTGCAGGTCATCAGGGTAGTTTGGAAGGATAGAATACCTGAAATCATTAGGCAAACCAAACTCCCTCCTTACAAGCCATAAGGCATGGATGTGCAGTGTCCCATTGGTCGAGATCATAAGAAGCTTCTTTAATCTCTGAACAGCATGTGACTGAGAATCTCTGATAATCCTAGCTTCCTCAGCAATCAGATCCGCCATCTTCTCTGTGATTTTACAGCAAAGATTCCTTTTTACTGGGTGGATATGCATCTCAAAAATGTGTGGATACTTCCGAAGAAAACTACCAACCTCTGTTTTCAATCCTATCACATTTTTCAATGTTGAAAGCAACTGAACAGATATGAATTGGCCCCTCTGTTTTGAGATCAGCTCCTGAATTTTCAGGACCATCTTCAGCTTCTTGATTTGGTTCATTAGTTTGTCAAGCCGGAGATCCCTTGTTCTACTCTCCAACCGGGTTTGTGCGGTATCAGCAGGCCTTTTCCATCTCTTCTGCATATCACAGTTGAATGGACCAAATGTAGTGATTTCATTCAATGAGGGAGAAGAGATTCTTTGAAATATCGTTGCTTTATACCTTCCCAAAACCTTCACCTTGCGAGAATCATATAAAAAAGCCAACATCTTGTCTATACAGCTGAATCAGCTAAATCGACAAATAGCATATTGTGTTTTATAAATGAGACTAATATAGCCATCATCATCGTCAGATCAAAGCCTTGACCCTACTAATGGAGTTTGTTGAGAAGATCCACAATAGGAGAACTTTGGTGCTCTCCCAAGATTCAGGTCAATGGAATTCAAACACCTCCAATTGGATTGATCATCTTGCACATGCTACACCGACTAAGAGGACTTTCTGCAAACAGATATCATAGTGTCGGCAAGAAATGAAGAACCATTATGTAGATTTTTCTTCTGCAACTCAAGAACATTACAAGAGGTAAGACAAACAAGATCATCAGGACTACTCATGGTCGCATATAGATACTAAAGCTCCCAACTTTAAAGTTAAATACACCAATCTCTACAGCAAATGGCAGCGATAACTGATCAGAGGGGCAAATGGGATGACCAAAACTCATCTCGAATAAACCCGTAAACTAAACTAAAGGAACCCCATCTCCCTCGCACTTGCAATAAGTCCTTTAGCAGAGGTTATCTTCATGACAGCTCTTTCCTAGTTCCGAAGGAAAAATCACAATCAAGAAATACACCAACAAGAACAACTAAAATGGTGAGTACATCCTCAAAATCCTTCGTTTTTCTTTCTGGGTAATCTCGAGTCAAGATTTCAACAGTCGACTATCCAGAAAACCTTGAAATCACTTCAAAATCGAAACTTCATGAAAACGGACCAAGGTACAAATGAGAGGAAATATACCATCATGCCACATGCTGTCAAAATCCAACCTTTTTCAACGGGAGATCACCTTCTTGGCTGGAAAGATGAGAGGCTTGGAAGGGTACAAGAGAATGGAAAGCCTGCTGCAAAGGCCGGAAGTGGGAAAGAACCGAGCGAGTCGACCCGACTCGAATAAACGGGTCGGATCCGCGAGAGACCCAATTAGCATCCGTATCCAAAACCAACGGCTTTGACCCCTTATCCATAGAAACAAAACCCAGCAAGCAAGCAGTGTATGGGAGCCAAGAGACATGGCTCTCCCCTCCTCCTCTCCCCTCTCCTTTGCTCTCTTATCCCCATCACCTTCCTGCCCTCATCCCTCCATAGCCATTGCACCAAATCCATGTAAGTATCATCTTTCTTCTTTTCCTCCTGCATTTCTCACTATGTATAGTGTTTTTTTTTTTTGTTTTTTTTATCCTTTCTCTCGGACTCGGAAGCAACGTTTCTTTGTTTTCTTGCTTTAATTCAATACAGAAAGAGAGAGGTTTATGTGTTTCTCTCATTTAGGTTGTATTAATTATCTTAGGTCTGGCCCCTTTGCTGACCTCATTCTTCATTTGAGAATTATTGCAAACATGTTGTTTGTGTTAACATGCGGATGTGGTATTTTGGGCTCTTCTCTGGCATAATTTCTGTGTTAGTTACTATGGGAGATGTCCATGGTTTTCATTTGGTTATCTCTATTCTGTGTAGTTGATTTTGTCTTAGTTGTTAAAATCGTGGAATTCTGATTTCTCATTGGTTTCTTGCTGCTAGTGTTTGTGGTTCTTTGCTGTCTTTACTTACACCTATAGATGATTTGCATCTAAGAAATCCATTCAATGTAGGATTTTTGAGGAAATATCCATCTCCTACGGTTTTTTTTTTACTTGGATCTCCTTTTGACACATAGATTGCACTTGGTGAAAAAGATCCATATTAGATAAATTTTGTATGATCGATCCTATTTCAGCCTCAAGATTGCAACACAAAAACCTCATTCTGCAGCAATGGCCTTCTAGCGGGTTAAGAGTCACCATGCCTCGTGCATTTGGTGAAAGGAGATCCGTTGTTGTTCGATCTTCTTCAGAGATTGATGGAAAGGATGCTGTTGAACCAGAAGGCAAACCATCAGAGGGGTCAGAGGAGGCTGTCTCAGTTGAGAATCTCCCTTTGGAATCAAAGCAACAGATGATGATGGAGCAAAAGCTGAGGATGAAGCTGGCCAAGAAGATTAGGCTGCGGAGGAAACGGCTTCTCAGGAAGAGGCGGATGAGGAAGAAGGGAAGATGGCCACCATCTAAGATGAAGAAGCTCAAGAATGTCTGAACCATCAGTCATTTTGGCTCATGCTGCAGGTTAAATAAGACCTGCCTTCGTTTCTGTATTTCTGTGCTGTCTTTGATGAAGCGTACGGGAGAATATATAATTAAGCACCAGACTTGCAGCTCTTGGATTTCCATTGCTCTGATTTTAAAATTATTAATGATGCAGATTTTACTGAATTCAGTCTTTGTTTTATCTCCTCTGATATACTTAGATTTCAATTCATTAACTTACAGCCGCCTAAAGAACATTGACCTTTCATCATACAGCGATTAGATATAGCATATCTTATCTTGGATTCTTGCCAAGTTTACTTAGCCAGCATAACTGCATAAATCTCAGAACGTTCTGGCCCGTGTATCCATCCATCTTTCAAGCATTGCTGGACAACCGCAAGAACTACAACTAGAGCATCAGCACCCCTTCCAGAATTCTCTATAGCACCAGAAGGGCTGGACGCAAAGGTGTATGGGAATGACTTCAGTCCGGGCATCAGTAGTGAATTCTTGAGGAGAGCGAGTTTGCTTTCTCGTAGAGCTGTGGCATGCATAGCATCTGAGGGCTGGAGCTGGGATAGACTTGGAGCGGATGCTGGGGATATCAGCCTGTTGATTGTTTGGAGGGGAGGGTGTGACAGCAGTCGATCTTGGCTGTGAAATGACTCACGTTGCCAATGCTCCAGGTTCCCTCACCATCACCATGATAAGGAGGTGTTCCCTCTGTAGCCAAAATGGCATCTCTACGAAATTGGTGTTTCAGCAGAACAGCTAGCATAGATTGATAAGGAAAATGTACAACATATATTGCACAACAGCACGCAGGTTGACATGACAACTTACTCCGTATTGTTGAGCTAAAAAACTGTGATAAGGATTGCAGGACATAGTTCCTAATGCTGCTCAGCAATACTTGGCTAGAGCGGATGATTAGGACAATCATAGAGAGTCGTCTAATTACAAGAAAGAACAAAGACAGAAATTGGCCAAATATCTTCCGCAGATTTAAGTATCAAAGGAACCACCCGCAGATCGAATTCAAAATTAACTTACAGCAGCTATTAATTAAACTTAATTTGCTCAAATAAGGATCACAAACTCAAGCCAGAATGAACTTCAAGGTTTAGTTACATATATCTATGTCCTTTTGCTAGCTAGTCATGGAATTGCAATCCAGACAAACATCAAGAAGAAAAATACAAGAAACTAGAGGGCAGTGTGACATATTCCATGAAATCAAAGAGTACAATGACATAAACAAATAAAAAGAGCAAGGAAAGAAGGGGGAAGTGAATGCCACATTATTGGCTTTTAAATGCCAGAGCAAGGATTGATTGATAAGGTGGAAGATCAGATTGATAGATGGAATCTCTGCCCATCAATCTATCTTAATCAGCAAATGCAATGGATGGAATGTGTTTGATCTTGTCCCAGTGTCCTCGCCTTGCTCCTCCTTGCACCTCTTGGGACAAAAGAGGACACTTGTAGATTAGCAAATTCGAGAGGGCAGTGAGACATCGTAGCCCCATCTGGCAGTGAATGGCTTGATGTTAGAGCATAAATAAATTTCCAGGTTGGTCAGTGAAGTCAGCTGCCCCAACCATTCCGGCAAAGCATCAAGTCCATCGCATTCCCAAATTCTCAGTAGAGCGAGCGGTGAAGAAGAGGTGCAACCATTCGGCGATGCATCTCCACCTTTCCCACACCCATCCAAAGAAGACCCACCCAAAGATGTCAGTCAAACTTGGGCAATTCCATATAATTAAGCTCTTTAAGGCCCGTTTGGTACGGGGATAGTTTATCCGGATAACTTTTATTCCGAGTTAAGGAAGAAATATTTCCCTTATTCCACACTTTTATCTTCAAACATCCATAAAAAGTTATCCATATTTCACCTACTACTCCTCTTTATTTTTTCTTTATCCCAACTAATCATTACTACTTAACCCAGAATAACTTTTATCCCCGTACCAAACGGGCTTAAGAAAATAACAATTGAATGAGAAAATGCTGTTTGGCAACAGTGCTCGCAACCCCAACCCATAGCAGTGACTTATTTCCAACTATTCAAGGCGAGGGAACATCCTTCCGTCTTCATCGTCAGCTTTACTCGACCACTCCACCGAACTATCTATCCATGTCATGGAGTTTGAACGGCTTCAGCGAGAGGGATGTGCCACCTGTCTCCGAATTGAACTCGCTGTCATTGTGGGTGCGTTTGGCAAACATGAATATGATGAATTAGCTGAATAAGGAATCTGTGAAATTAGCTGAATGGGGAATGAGCTAAATCTGGTGATTCCATGGATTTTGGTTCTGTTATTTGGTTGGTATGTATGGGATGAGCTGAATCTGTTGATTCTGGCGTTTGGCTTGTCTATTATGGATGAGCTGAATCAGCTAATTTTGTTCAAATTAATAATAAAACTTTAAATTTTCTTCAAATTAATACATGTTTTTTATTATAATAATAACAATACCCACGAGATATGATTGATCGAAATTATTGAAAATTTAGGTCAAATTAATTCTTTGAATGCATCTAATCATGTAAAATGATTGATCAAAATTATTGAAAATTCAGGTATAATTTAAGTTATAATATATTAAATAATTTTATAAATTAAATTACATCAAATATTTGCTTTAAAAAATACTCAATATTGGTCTCATAATGAAGATATCGATGATATCTTTTCAATGAGACTAATTTCATAAAGTTTCAACATGTATATTTAAAATTATGATAAATATAGTCATTTTAAATATTAAGGGGGTAAAATGGTCATTCTGGATTTCTTCAAATTCGGGATTCACATCGGAATGTACAGCGGCGTCCGCTCGATTTGAGCGGACGCCGCGATTTCAAATTTTTGGAATCCGACGCGGGTCGGATCCGACCGATTCCAAATCACAAAACGAGCCAAGCAAGAGAATGGGTTGAATGCGGAATCCGCTCATTTCTCATTCCATCTAATCCTCCCCATACCATGATTGCCAAAGGGACCCTGTGAGTAACAAACAGCTGGCATCCAATTAATACCAGGGGGTCTCTAGGGATGGCAGTCGTCCAGTGGTGGTGGGCATTTGCATCTTTGGAAATCTTTTTTGAGGTGGGTGTGTTTGGACGACGGTGAATCCGGGGAATGAGATGATGAATTTGTGTGGATTCTGAATTCGTGTGTTTTTTGTTTGGATCTCAAATGCATCCTGAAAAATGGAATCCGATCAAGGACGGATTCCATTTTCAACATCTACACGTCACACTTGTATCTGCTTCTCCGGATACTTGCAGACACTATACCGTGGATACCAAAGGTACCTGCGCCAAACACACCCTAGGTGAATGAATGAATGGTCACTACATTCGTGAGCGAATGGCTCTATCGACGACGGCATCATCATCCATGTTGGGAACCGAACCCAATGTCCGGGCAACCTACTATCTTTCTTTAGGTGCTGCAAATTCGGGTGCGGTTTGAGACCTTGGAGCACATATTGTGATTTTCTTTTTTAATAGAATCTGAAGAGAGCTGCTCCCATTTTAACCCCAATACTTTAAGATCTTGCCTCTTCCTTAAGTTGGCTCTCTTGGCGTCAGCTGACTTACCTACATTATCGAGTTTTCTGATGCTTAATGATTCTGCCACCTTTTTTGTTCCGCAGCTCTGCAATGCCATCTCTAGATCTCGTCCTTGCCAACAACGAATTTCGAAATTGGCTGATTGCTTTTATACAAGATTTGACAGCCCTCACTTTTATACAAGATGTTGCTCAAGTTGGTTGGCAACTCGAGCAGACTTTCACAATAAGGAAGATCGAGCGTGTGCAAATTTTGTAACTTGTTAATGCCTTTAGGTAGCCTCAGAAGCACCCACATCCTGCGAGTATCGAAGTCCTTAGGCTGTGTTTGGTTGCCGCTTTGACCACGGGAGAGGGAGTCATGACTCCCTCCGCCGCGTTTGGTTGGTATTTAAGCGCGGAAGAGAGGACTCCCTCTCCCGAACTCTCCTGTCATTGGAGGAGAGAGGACTCCTCCCGAAATTGGGAGGAGTCCTCTTTCCTCTCCCTCCTTTCTAATCAACACTTGTAATATTACTTAAACACCCATCGGATCTAAAAAGACCCCCTCCATCTAGATCAGATCCTGAAACTTGCGTAACCATGCTTTTGGTTCTTTAATACATGTTTACCATACTATTGTAAGTGATGTTCTTTAATACAGGTCTACCATACCATTTCATTAGCTTCTCAATGTGCTTATAGAAAAACTTACTGTAGAGATACATATACCAGAGTCATATACAACAAAAACTACAAAGAGATGAGCCCAATCAAGAATGTATTTATATGTTTGTTAACTATGCATTAAACAACTTGAATGACAGTTGTATTGGTCAAGCTTAAAAAAAAGTGTAAGTTTGCTGCATTTTTTCTCTTTAATTCTTAAAAAAAATTAATAATATAATATTTTCTACTAAAAATACAAAGTTTAATATCACAAAATACGTTATAATATAGCAAGGGGTATATTAGTAACTTCAATATCATTTCATTCCTTTCCCATCTTAATTTGGACATACCAAACAAAAGCAACGTCTTTCCCTCTCCCTCTCCCATGGTCATACCAAACACTAACGAGGGCAATCCCATTCCTTTCCACTCCTCTCCCTCTCCCACTCCCTCTCCCTCTACCTCTCCCGTCATGCAACCAAACGCAGTTCTGAAGATTGTAGATGCCCACCGGCAAATAACAGATAAAATTATCGCATTTAGTCTCCAGATATAAAAATATTTGTGCTCGAATTTGGATACATTTTTCTTAAGGCTTTTACTACTCTTGATAATTTTTTATGACTAAAATGGCCTTCTCTATGATGCAATCACTGAGTCCCATACATAACCTAGCCGCCAACCATGTAGTGCTCTCTCTGGTGGCGGGATCGGAGACGTGGGGATCTTGATCGGCAACGAGGGTAGCGATGGAGGATCTCAGGGTGGCGAGCTGGGATGCAAGATCGATCAATGGCTTGGCGACGACCTCGCGGACGGGGACGACGCGATCGGACGGCGTCGTACTGGAATGCAGGACCGATCAATGGCTTGGTGGCGACCTCGCGGACAGGGACGACGCGATCGGACGGTGACGTGCTGGAATGCAGAACCGATCAATGGCTTGGCGGCGACCTCGCCGACGGGGACGGGGAAGGAGGTGGTGGCGACAGGGAGCCCGATAAAGGAGGGATAGGACGGGAAGCCGGGGAAGGAGGTAGCGACGGGGAGCCGGGGAAGGAGGGATCCGACTGGATCAGACAGCGGCGAGCTGGGATGCAAGATCGTGACAGGCTTGGCGGCGACCTCGCAGACGGGGATGAGGAAGGAGGTGGCGGCAACGTGGAGCCCGGGAAAGGAGGTGATGGCAAGCTCCGGATCGGCTTCGGACGACAACCTTGCGGAAGACGGCGAGATTAGACGGCGGTGAGCTGGGATGCAGGATCGCGACGGGCTTGGCGGTGACCTCGCGGATGGGGACAGGGAAGGAGGTGGCGGCGACGGGGAGCCCGGGAAAGGAGGGATGGGACGGGTTCGGACGGGAAGCCGGGGAAGGAGGTGACGATGGGGAGCGGGGAAGGAGGGATCCGACTGGATCGAACAGTGGCGAGCTGGGATGCAGGATCGCGACGGGCTTGGCGGCGAAGGTTCAGGAGGAGATTGAGAGTAGTTCACATATTTTAAGACAGTAAAATATGTTGGAAAAATAGGGGGGAAATGGAAAATATAATGGAAAAAATGGTGAAAAATAGGTGAAACAATACGCGAAGGTTCAGGAGGTGATCGAGAGTAGTCCACATATTATTTGTGGAAATTAATTGACGGAAAGTAACTAGTGATTGTAACTAATGGTGGAAAGTAACTTCCACAATTATTACATTAGTATCCATAATTATTACAAGTTACTTTTCATAATCCAGATGTTAGTACCGTGGAAAGTAACTTACCACGATTACGGAAAGTAACTTGAGCTCTCGATGATGAAATCGTGGAAAGTAACTCAAGTTACTTTCCAGATTAAACCAATGAAAAGTAACCAGTCAAAAATAACTTTGAGTCTCGATGATGAAATCTTGAAAAATTTGTGAGTTACTTTTCAAATTAAACTAATGGAAAGTAAATTGAGTTACTTTCCACAACTATTACATTACTGTCCATAATTATTACAAGTTACTTTCCATAATCCATATGTCAGTACCGTGAAAAGTAACTTACCATGATTACGGAAAGTAGCTTGAGCTCTCGATGATCCATATGTCAGGCCGTTTTGACCTAAATTGGAGATTTAACCGTCAAAATTGTGTTTTGATCATACCATTGGATTCCCCATCATCTTTTATGCATGCTTGCAAAGTTTCATCGAATTCCAACTTGAATTGATCCTTGAAATCCAAGAAATTGGATTTCCGGCATAGTTATGATGAACTGTGCCTGAGGCCCGACGGTCGATCGGTGGATCGACCGTCAAGCATTAATACGCTCTTTCGGGGTCTGAGGGTCAATCGGTGGATCGACTGCAGCATCGTCCGTCAGGCTCTGTCGGGATTTTGGCCTCCCACGGTCGATGCACCGATCGACCGTGGGCCTCCTCTTTGTTTTCATCCCGCCTCATGGTCGACCATCGGATCGACCATCGGATCGACCGTCGCATCGTCCGTGAGGCTCTGTCTCGTTTCAGGCTTCCCACGGTCGATGGACCGATCGACCGTCATCCATGTGGGTTTCCTCGTTTTGGCCTCACGGTCGACCGCGACATCGACCGTGACATCGACCGTGGCCTCACGGTCGACCGTCGGATCGACCGTCGCATCGACCGTGGGCCCTTGAACATGGTTTTCTGGCCTTTCTTGGATGGCTTTCAATTGTGATTGATCTTTAAACATATTGGGAAGTTTAAAAGTGGATTATGTAGAGCTTTCAAAGGATTTCTATCGGGTTTGAGGATCGATTCGAGTATTTTTCCTTTTTTGACAAATTTATGGTTTTGATTGCATTTAATACATGTTGATTGTAGTTAAATGCTTATGAGGTTGCTTAACCATTAGCTAGCTATGAGTGCTAGTTAATGTGGAATTGTGGAACCTTAGCCTGATGCCGGCGTGTGCCGAGGGCTATTGTATAAATGTGGCCAGTTACCTGCGGGGTAACTGTGGAACCTTAGTCTGTCAGGTGCAAGAGGGCACTGAAGACTATTGTATATTTGTATTCATAGCTTTGCTTAGGTGTTTGTTTGGTTAGCATAAATTATTCATATTTGAGGCCTTTGCTATACTTACCCTTTGGCTAGCTGTAAGCTATGCCTAGCCCTGTATGATTAATGACATCTTGTTGCATGCTTATATCTTGTTATCTGTGCCTGAGCATTGCATGCATCTTGATTGCATTAGAGGCATTTGAGGTTAGGCGGGCGATGGGTTGATCGCCGATCCGAGGCTCTCGGGTAGCTCTGATCTAGCCTTGGGACCGCGGCTGGGTAGTCAGGATTAGGGTGTGATTGTTTGATCAGAATCTCATGTTATTGATGATGCACGCTAGTTGACTCTGATCTTTGGTTGAGGTTTAGAGGTCGTGCCAGTTCTCCAAGGCCAAGTGCTAGGGATGGTTGTCGATGCGTTCCCGACGTGATTCCCCAAGGCGTGGTGCTCCAGCTTGGGTAAGGGTGATCCTGTATGTTACTGTTTTGTGGTCTCCTGGTAACATGTTCAGGAGAGAGGTTTCATGACAGGAGCCCTTGGGACATCGATAGGGTTATGGGACCCGTAGCATCCTTTAGACTTAGGCGGAGAAACGACACTGTTGTTGTTTTCCTCCCTTCAGTGTGTCGTAGAGTAGAACCCTACTTAGCTTATCGCTCACTCCTACCCGGGCTGCGTTTGCAGGTGCAGGCGCCAGTTCTTCTTCAGTAGAGCCGGCGGATCAGCTTTGGTGGCGCGACTACATCCAGAGGTGTTTGAAGTTGCTGGAGGACGACTGTTGTACTTTTGGCAGATTTTGTAAATTATGTACATTTCGAGGACTTTTGAAATTAATGTATAGTATTCTCTCATTGGAAGTTTTGTATCAAATCTTGTATCAGTACAACATGATGAATATATGAATGAATTTCTATTTCACCTCTGGAATATAATTTGTTTAAGTTTTCCCTTAATTCCGTATTGTATCGCGCCAGTTGAAGTTGAATAGTGTAGGTTTCCCCTCACGCCTCGTCTTGGATGGGCTTTCTGGGTCGGGGTGTGACATGGCGACTCTGAGCCCGGGGAAGGAGATGACGGTGAGCTCGGGATGGGCGTCAGAAGACGACCTCGCGAACGACGGCAAGCTGGGATGCATGATCACGAGGGCTTGGCGATGACCTCTCGGATGGAGACGGGGAAGGAGGTGGCGATGGTGTGAGGACCTGTCCCTCCATTCCTGGACCGATCGCCTGGGTCGGGCCCGTGGCTCGTTGTGGACCGCAAGGGCAATTTGGTAAATTGCGGATTGTCGGTTTGTTTCACACCCGAGCGTACACACACAGCCTTTGATTGATGATTGTGTTTGACTAGATCCGTTTAGGGTTTTTTTAGCTTGTGGATCGATCCAAACTAGTGTTGGATCAATCCCTCTTGGCTTGGATCGATCCCTCTTAGTCTTGGATCGATCCATTTTGGCCTTGGATCGATCCATTTTGGCCTTGGATCGATCCGGTACTGTAGCAGAGCAGTTGAGCTTGCGATGACGGCCGTCATGGTCGTCGCTCTCCGTTGTCAGAGGAGAGACGACTTCCTCTCCTCTC
The DNA here is from genome assembly GCA_963920575.1 of Narthecium ossifragum. Taxonomy (NCBI): domain Eukaryota; kingdom Viridiplantae; phylum Streptophyta; class Magnoliopsida; order Dioscoreales; family Nartheciaceae; genus Narthecium; species Narthecium ossifragum. The sequence continues at coordinate 25,218,491 of OY986965.1, forward strand.
CTCCCCTTTTTCCCCTCCTTCCCCGGGCCTTCCCCCTCACTCTTCTTCCTCTTCTCTTTCCCCTCCTTCTCCCTTCCTTCTTCTTCTTCCCGCGGGCTCTGTTTCCCCTGTTCTGGCAACCCCTTCTTCTCCTCTTTTCTCCCTCATCCGGCCACCGTTTTGGGAGCTTGAAGGCTCGTTGGACCCGTGGCGGCATGAGGAAGATCCCTGGCATGGTTTGGAGCTGGGTTGGTGACTGTTTAGAGGAGAATCAGCCGAGGAGTGCGTTTCCGGTAGGTGTTCTACCTACGAGAGTGATTTAGGGGTGTTCTCTTAGTCTAGCCGTTAGATCTTGCTGTAATTATGTTGTTGGATGCATGTTGCTTAGTATAATCTCTGGTTTAAGTTTCATGAACTTTGGTTAAGATTTTAGTAGGATTTATGCATGTTTTATCTCTGATTTTCCGATTTCTGCTGTTTGTGGCGTATTTTCTGATTGGTACGTGTATTATCTTGGATTGTGATGAGAATAAGAGTTGTAGATCTCTGAGTTATCTTTCCATTCCAGTTTATTTCGTATTTTTCTACGAATTGGGGTGATTTTTCTCATGGCCTGCGACGAGACTGATCTGAAGCTGGTATGAAGCTGTCTGGATCGATCCAAATGTTCCGGATCGATCCAAATGTTCCGGATCGATCCCAAGGCTGTTTGATGGGGTTTTATGGACTATTTTTAGTGGTTTTGATTAGTGTTTTCCCGGTAATCGAACCGTTGGATGTTTCCCGATTTTGGATATGTTGATCCCAGCATGTAGATCTACTAGAGTCTAAGTTGGATCTTGAATCCAACGTCGTTTGGACATCGGATCGACGGGGTCAACTAGCTGCTATGTAGAGAATGTTTTGGTGTTTTAATATAGTATTATATGTTTGGATTATAATATTATATTTTACTATTCATCGATTTTCGGGGTTGCTTCCCGTTGTATGAGTTCGCGGTTGACGGTCGTAGTACCGTCATAATGCCGGTACCCGCTGCAGATCGGCTGGCAGCGGTTGGTAGTACCACTGCAGCGATCCTGTTGGACTTGTATGCTGCCTTGACATACTGTTGCATGCCTACTTCTCTTACTTGTGTATGTTCATAGCATGCATTCTCTGTTGTGCATTAGTTGCATGGTTAGGGCGTGGGTGATTTGTGGATCGCCATCCCGAGGCTGGAAGCTCGGATTTAGCTCTAGGACCGGGGTTGGGTAGTTTGGTCCAGGTTCAAATTGTGGTGTCCAGTCAAACTTGATGATAGGCTTAGATGACTGGTACACATGTTGCTTGATGATTATAGAGGTCGTGTCGGCCTTGAGTCAGATGCTGAGGTGTAGCCTGTGTTCCACTGTGTTGACCCTTGAGTAGAGAGGTTGACTACTTAGCGGTGCTATTTCCCGCATGCAGTGCCGTTCCCTACTTGTGGGCCAGCAGTGTTGTTTCCTGCTACTGAGTGTGACCAGACATATGACCAGCTCGGTTGGAAGACCATGATCGTGGGCCTCAGGGACACGCGGTGGGGTTATGGAGCCCATGTGTACACCCAGGTCTTACTTGAGGGCGACACTCTTGTGTTCCCCTTCCTCTGTGTGACGTAGTGTAGAACCCTACTGAGCTTTATGCTCATTCCTACCCGGGCTGCGTTTTGCACGTGCAGGCGCCAGTTCTTCTTCAGTAGCCCCTACCGGGCAGGTGTTTGGTGGCGCGGCGGCGTCTGGCGGGGTCTGAGGATCGGTGATCACTTTCTACACTTTTTGTTATAGTTAATCTCCTACGGGAGTATGATGTATAAACTATTGTAACCCCTTTGAGGTTTTGAAATATTATATTATATCTATTGAGGTTTGAAATTATTGTATTATTCAGGGGTGCTTATGAACTGTTTAATGAAACCAGTAAGTTAGAGGGAACACCTCGCCATTATTTCCGTATTTAGTTAGGTTCCGGTTCACGTCGCCCGGCCCGGTTGGGCTTTCACGGGTCGGGGCACGACAGATGGGGAGTCGGGGAAGGAGGTGGCGATGGGGAGTCGGGGAAGGAGGTGGCGGCGAAGGGGTGCCTGGGAAAGGAGGGATCGGTCTGGGAGCCGGGGAAGGAGGTGGTGGCAACGGAAGCCCAGGGAAGGAGGTGACGGCGAGATCGGGATCGGCGTCGGACGGTGAGTTCGGGATCGGCATCCGACGCCGAGATTGGGGGGGGATGGATAGATATAGATATATAATAGGGGCATTTTCATCCAGTAGAGACACAGAGACCTATTGTCAACCACATTTTTTTTAGTACCTATTGGCAAATCTTCCTAAAATTATGTGATAGATTTAGACACCTTAAAAGTTTTAACTTGCGAACTGCTTTAGGCAACACAGAAAAATGACCATGGCTAAAATCCAAGGCACGTGACCAAATTTTATCATGTAGCATGCCATCAGGCCCCTTAGAGATCTTTGGAGGAATCGTGAACATGCAATGGAGTGATCGAATTTTATCGGCCCCATGCAATTTAGGGCGATCAGAAAGGCTATCGACCTGCAATGCTAGAATTCGAGATCTATCTTTGATAATGACGGGGTTCTCATCATCCACCCTGGCGTAAGTCAATCTACCTGATGAGATGAAGAGCGCAGGGTCATGGACCAAATCGTACATGTTCACTGACTTGTGGGACTCATTTTGAAGGAAGGAGCAAGACAACAAGATGCTAAGACACTCTTTGGCCATATCCTCGACTCGTGCTTGTTGCTCACTCCAAGCGGATGAAACGAAGCCCTCTGCGATCCACAGCTCCACTAGTTTATCCATATCAATGTAATGGCCTCTCGGAAACAGTGAACAGTATGAGAAACATTATTTCACATGTGACGGTAGATGACTATAACTTAACCTGAGTGCTGGTAGGATCCCATTTTCGTCCTCTTTATAGTTTCCAAAACTCATTGTTTCTTACATCAAGCCATTCGCTTTTATTTTGTTTGAATCTCATAAGATTTCCAGTAGACTTTGCTGCAAGCAAGCGGCACGCCTCCGCATTTCCTCACTATATGCCTTCTAATATCTTCCATCCATTCGCTTCTCTCGTCCCCTCCAGATGTCCCAAATGCTCTCGCCGAGAACAATTTCCAGCAATCCAACTTCTCAGATACATAGACCCATATCACACACGCTCTATCATTGAAGACCAATTTTGCAAGAGTCGTCTTCCCAATCCCACTGAACCCTGTGATGGCAATGACAACAACATCGCCATCATCATGAATCAATAAGTCTAGCTACTATCCTTTGTTCATGTTCATCTCTGCCATAGATCTTGTTTATATCGCCAATCTTCAGGAGATTGGCTGTGATGCCAACTCAACAACCCTTTTTCAATCTCAATGTTACATCACTCTCCTTAATGAAGGAGAGAGTCTAGTCTCTCCATGATATCTAGCTCTTACAGCATGAGTTATCTTAACGCGAGATGCGAGTGGATTATCATAGGAGAAGGTGTGTGTGTACCCTCGTCCAAAACCCGTCTATTGAGCTTGGATGCGCGAATGAGTTTGCTTGTGTGGAACGCATCCAGCACATCATCCACATCAAAGGCGATGTCGTCGAGCTTCTCCAGCCAATCACGCATGGCCTGCTTTGTGGTCAACTGATTCTCAGCATCTTCCATCACGCACTGGATCATATGCAATTTGCTCTTCAACTTCTTCATATAATTTTCTTTTCCTAATTAGTTGAGTCTTTTTACTCCGGCTTCTTCGGAGGGTCAAATGTGGGGATTTGACTCTAAGACCGCATGAATACTTACTGAAGAGATATGATATTGTCATGTCAATCTAGTTTGTTCTTTCTGTTTTTTAAAAGATACAAACTTATTAGGTTTTGCAACATGCATTTGAACTATTTCTAATTGCAAGATCTACAAGGAAATGTGATCCTCAAAATTATCATATAGCTAATATCATATTTAAAAATACAAACTTAGAGACTGTGATAATTAACCCGCCTAAAATTCAGATCGGTCGATTGCGAAACCTGTGCGCCTGCAGAATGACTTCAGCTGTTTGTACTTAAAAGTAGAATCATCAGTATCATTGCCGCCGAAAAATAATCTAAAAAAGAACCAAAAAAAGAGCCCTGAAACCTTCCTTCAGAATTATTTAGCTAACAATGAACATTATGATTGAGTGAGATGCTCTCCGAGCAAGTGATGGCATGAGAATTTTACTGGCTTTAATCTTCCATAGGCATCCATGTAATATCCTGAACAAAATGAAGCACAGGAGGCCTGCAATGCTAGCTTTAAACAAGAAAATGTCCAGGAAAAGACTAATGCTGCAATCTGGATGTACATAGTGGGGATGACGACCTTTGGAGATGGAGGAATCATCGACCATCAAGTGTGAATCATTGCATGAACCCATGGTGAAATCTGAAGAGATGTCATCGAACCTAGACATGCTCATCACCCCTGATTATGTTGTACTTGCAGAGGGGGCATGTTGCATTTATCCGAAGCCACTTAACAATGCATCCTGAATGGAAATGGTGGTTGCAGGGAAGGGAGTGCAGCTCTGCCCCATCCTCATAATGTGTAAGACAAATGCAACATTCCTACAATAGCAACCTCCTTGGATCAGCAGATTGTTCTAGAAATATTGGCTAAAAAACATCTTTTCTAGACATATCTAATCGACTCCTTACTATCATAAAAAAATTCACATAACACACGTGCTGGCACATGTTATATTGTACCATTTAAGGTGATTTCACTGCTTTGATTGGCAGAATCAGATTTTATCCTGATTTGGTAGAAATTTGGAACATTTGAAAATGTTATAGGTAATAAAAGTTGGCAAGATTTAAAAAGACTACATGATGACAGCCATCTATCTCTGTGATAAAATAACCAAAAGCAATTGTGGAGGGTGCATATTGCATGTAACTTGTGTTCATTAAAAAACTCAGTCCAATGAATAACATATCATGTTTTCACTTCTGGGCCTAAAAGTTCACGGACTATCTAAAGTACAATCCAAGCTGTCACATAACAATAAAACCTCTGTTCTAGTTTGATTGCAAGATAGCTAGTTGAAATACAGAACCAGTGCTGCACGAGCTAGTTATTTGGAGTCCTAGGATTAGTTAGAACTTCATGTTGCATTTACCCTTGTGGATTTCATGAAGATGTTTATTTGATTCGTGATTCGACTTGTAATTGATTTTGAATTTTATAATTAGATTAGATTTCTTTTGGATTAGACATCTAGTTTTAGGCTATAAATAAGTCATTATGGTTTTATCAGGGATTTGATTAATGGATTGATGATATTGATGATTGATTGCTTTGTGCCTTCTTTCTCTCTTCTAAAATCTCTTCCGCTACTTCTCTCTTCAAACTTCTCATCTCCTTTTCCTCCTACATCCCCCTCATGATTTTCAAGGTCCTCAATCAACTAGCTACTATAAAATTCTCATATACAAGAATTTGGCATCAAGTCATTGAGTAGTTCAAACAAGAAAGCTTCCGGCATCAAAATACATAGTGCAACAGCATGCACCACATAAGGCTGTATTTCAAACCTTCTTTATTTTCTAGATTTAGGAAAATAAACCTATGTTGCTTACACCTAATATTAGTAGATTTTAGTTAATAAATAACAATATCAGTAGAATGAAGTGCAAGTGAATCCTACTGATACTGGATGAGTAACATTATAGAGGTAAAATTTTGCTCAATAGAGAGAAGAAATTACTGAATCTTCCGGAGAGAGTGGAAGATCAGCTACAGTGTTGCAGGTGTCCGGCTCATTTACTGTTATTGCAACAACTTGATCCCTGTCGAAATCATATTCCTGTGACCGGATAGCTTGACGGAAATGGAATCTTGGAAGGGTGCTGAGATCGGCATCAGATGCACCTTCTTGGCCCGCAACAGCATATAAAAACATTAAGATGCAGGGCAAGCAGCAGCATAATGCGATGCCAATAACACATGCCAGCAAGGTGCAGAATATCGCAAAAAACACGTCAAATGCTAGAAACACCACTGCCAACCTGCAGATTTTTCAAGATAAATGATCATAACTTTCTTCCATATCACTCAGACAAGTAGGACTGGTGTAAAGCCAATCAACAATGATCAATTATCACATCGAACAAAGGGGCTCAACTTTCATAAACCATACCAAAGCTAGCCAAAATGCATGGATAGATGGAACAAACTGCACAACTTCATTTTTCTCAAAAATGGGAAAGAGCTGACTGCTTTTTTTGACCACAAGACTAAGTAAACTTGTTAGATAAGCTCCCTTAAGGACGCTAATACTTAAATTTTTAATGGAATAAAGAAGTTAACAACTACTAACTAAAACAGAACAATTCAATTCATTAGATCTCCTTAAAAATGCAGATCACATCAAATGTTATCATGTTTCCTATGCCTCTAAGGAGCATTTAGCTATTGGTATCAAAGATGGCCTGGCTTTTTGTCCATGTCCCCTCATGCCTTTTACCACTTATTACTAATCCCTAAGCATATAACGCTTAAGGTATGAGAAATTTGAATATGAACCCTCTGCCTTGGTCTACCCACACAAAGCATTTCCCTACAGCTGCAGAGAAGGATTTCGCTGTTGCTGACAGCTCTAATATTAGTTGCACCTTCACCAGTAAGGCAGAATGTGTAGTTCACGTAAACCAGCCGAAAAACAAGACACCACAAATTTGACTTTTATTGCAAGAATATGATGAACTAGTTGCCCTTACCAGTAGAGGCGAGGTGCATCCTGCAAAAGGTCCTGTCCACCTATAAAAATCCAATAGAAACCAAGTATCCACCAGAAGAACGAAATAATTGCATTGAGCGACTCCAATTTCTTTACAGTCCTGAGGGGGAAAAAAGGACGGTCGTCTATAAGAAATAAAGTGAATCCTCAGTTACTTAGCACAGATTTCCTTCATGCTGAACAATAAGGATAGATAAGGTAAACCTAGTGTGATTACATTTGTAGCTTTACTCTATTGGGAGCTTACTTTGATGCAAATATGCAAGATAGCTTACATAAAACCAAAAATCTCACAAGCATATGCGGCTGAAAGGGTTGCAAATTTCCACTGAAACCCGCCAGAAACCAGTTATGAAATATACCACACAAACAAATAATAAGCAATACTAAATCATCTAAGGATTTCACAATCGTGCCACTTGTGTATACATACTGCCTGAAAGCTTCATGATAGCAAAAGGTGGACAAGTTTCAATTAGCCTAAGCTGTTAGCAAGTTTATCACACCTCTTAGTTCATATAGCACGTGCAGGCATTAAATTCAAGAGCCAGACAGCTATTTTATGACTACGAGCTCGCAGCCGTTACCATCTCCTACCATAAGACTATTTTTTGCGTCAAGACTGGTTTCTCAAATTACATAAGACTACAATACACGACATCACCTAAAATTTTCACAATGGCACTCTTACCTGATAAAGAATATTGCACTACATAGTGAAGTTTTCCATGCAATTAAACCATCTTACTGTGATCAGTGCAGCGGCTAAAAAATTCACCACTAGCAGCCCAATCAAGTTCTTAACTCTTGCCCGACCCCATTTTAGAAGAACAAAACCAATGAAAGCAAAGCAAGCAAACATTGCATTCTCCAGAGCCAAAGTTTAGAATACCAAAATCTAATCATTTCTATGAAAACACAAAACCAAGCAAAACGCTCAATTTCATAAAAGAACCTAGAAATAAATCAATACCTGCTCTTCCAGCTCTCATCAAGCTCCACCATCTCCTCATCCTCCTCCTCTACGTCCTCAACCCACCTTCTCCTCTCCCACCTCCCCCTCCTCCCCCTCCTCCTCCTCCTCCTATACTCGAAACATACAAACCCCACATGAATCAAGCATTGCATCGCGTACCCAAATATCCACGCCCTCACCGGCTTCCCCGGCCTCTCTCCGGCGGTAGAAAGCAGCACCGCCGCGGACACCAGCACGAACGCCATGTTCCACACGACGTCCAGCGCCACCACCGGCCTCGAGTAGCCCCATTCCACATGCCGCTCCTCCATCGGCCGATGTATCAGCTCGGTGGCGGCGCCGCCGCCGGAGCGGTCGTGATCCTCCATTTCCACCGCGAGAAATGGAGGCTTAGGGGTTTTGGCGGAATCAAAGAAATGGGTACGTCTTACTTTCTTGATCGGATCGAAGATCCTGGAGAAAAATGGGATTTCTTACCGGGAAAAATTGGATTTTTATGCGAAAAGTTAGAGGAGAGAGGGGGTTTGGCAGGTTGTTGGCGGAGAAGACGGCGTGTTTTCGGAAAGGCTGGGTTACGATCCTCCGCTGCGAGGTTTAAGTGTTCGGTGTTTCGAGCTGGGCTTCTGATAATAATAGTTACATATATATAGCTACAAATGGGGATAATTAGAGAGGTTTTAAATGATTAATAAAGGGTTGCTATTGTTGGTGGTCTTATTTAAGTGGATTAGATGGCAACCTTTATAGTAGTTAACTTTATTAGTTTTTTTTTTTAAATTCCATTGGGTTTGAAGGATTTTATGTGGTGTTATTGAAGACAAAGAGGGAATCATAGTCTGAGATAGCGTAGAAAGCGATATCTGTGTTTTTTGAGGGGAAAGATGAAAGTAACATTAGTCAACTCATTTGGTGAAAGTCTTGCCGACATATAGTTGGACATAAATTTTTAGGTATGACCATGTCAATGTCAAGTGGAATTGGTGATCATTCGAAGGCATTTCTCGTTTGGCAGGGTTAACTTATCCTGGATTAAGAGATTTTAGAATTAAAAAAAATAAAAATAAAATGATTACTTTGAATAAGAAAAAGTAGAGTGGAAGTGGTTGGTGGAATGAGAATAAATGATTAATGATTACATGCAATAAGAAAAGGTGTTTGGGGATAAGTATGTCCTTATTCTCGTACCAAACAAGCCCTAAGACCTCGTTTGATATGGAGTTAGGAAAAGTGGGAATAAGGGATTTGGGGGTTAAGAAAAGTGAGAATAAAGTAGTAATAATTACTTGGAATAAGAAAAAATAGAGTGGTAACGATAGGTGGAATGGAAATAAAAGGGTAATGATTACTTTGAATAAGAAAATGTGTTTGGGGATAAGTATGAGAATAAGGGGCCCTTATTGTGAGGACCCGTCCCTCCATCCCTTCGGCTTGTTGTTTACCCCAAGGGCAATTTGGGAAATTGCGCCTTGGCGGTCGTTTTCACACTGGCTGTGCACACACAGGCCTTGCTTGATGGTTGTGTTTGTTAGAAAGGTTAGGTGGACCCGAGGTTGGGGGTTCTGGGCTTGGGCCTGAGTCCCAGCCCAAGTTTGCCTTTCAGGGCACAGAAGATCGATCACCTTGGGGTGAAGATCGATCCTGTTGCTAGCAGGATCGATCATGCATGCAAGGATGATCGATCCTACGTGTGCCTGGAAGTCTTTGTCGGTGGCTTTCGAAGGACGGCCACCGCGGTGGCCGTCGCTTCCCCTGTCAGGGGAGGGGAGACTTTTGCTCCCCTCCTTTGCCTTTCCCGCGGTTTCTCCGGCTTTCCCCGGCCTTACCCCCTTCCCCTCCCCCTCCTTCCTTCCCCTCTTCTTCTTCTTTCCCGCGAATGCTCTGCTTCTTCCCCTGTTCCGACCGCTCCTTTCTCTCCTCCGTTCTTCCTCCTCCGGCCACCTCTCCTGGAGCTTGAAGGCTCGTTGGGTTCGTGGCGAGGCGAGGAAGATCCGTGGCTAGTCTTCGTGGATCGAAGCTGCTCTGAGGAGGTAGGGTCTTCTTCTAAACTCCGGCTGTTTGAGGGTTTTGTATCCGGGTTTTGTTTTGCTTAGATCTCCTTGTGGAGTTGTTCTTTCCCGGTTTTGAGGCCTTGAGTAGCCTCGTTGTACTCAGATCTACCAACCCACCAAGTTTGGTGGGGTTTGGTTGTGTTTTCCGGCGGTTCTCCGGCCGGAAGCACGCCGGAACCCATCTTTGGGTGATCGATCCTTCTGGGAGGAAGGATCGGTCCTCTGGTGTGGGCTTGCTGCGCCCAGCACATGATCGATCTTCTTATGGGAGGAGATCGATCATGGGGCCTGGGTAAGCATGGTTACCCTTCGTCCCGAGAATGATCGATCTTCCTGGGAGGAAGGATCGATCTTCCCTGATGCGACTGGAAGGGTGCCCTCTGTCACCAAAGAGATCGATCTCCCTGGGAGGAATGATCGATCTTCTTTGGCTCGACAGCGAGGGAAGCTCACTGTTGCTTGGATGATCGATCCTTCCCTTGGTGAGGATCGATCCTTCAGTAGCAGAGAGGGTTTTCAAGAGTTTTGCCCGCGGGGCTTCGCATGCAAGTGACTTTTTACGGTTTTACCCTCGGGGTTTATCCTGTAATGAATTATGTGTGAATGCTCATCGCTTTGTGGTTGAACTGGGAGGGTGATGCCTCCCAGGTGTGTAGAATAAATGGGCTGACGGTATGCCCTTACCGCTTTGTGGTGAACCGAGGGAGTCATGACCCTCTGGAGTGTTTAGTATAAATGGGCCGAAGGTGTGCCCTTGCTGTGTTGTTTGTTTACAGCTTTATCATACTTATCCTGCCCTTTTTCCTGTGCATTAAACATGCTAGGATAGGTTGGGTGGGTGTTGACTCTGCTGCTTAGAGTACCGAGTGATGGTAGTCTTAACTTCGGTTGTTCCGCCAAGTGCGGAGATCCCGCTTGGAGAAGGGGGTCCTACTGGTTGCGTCGTGTCCACCCTGTGTCAGGGAATGTCGGAGTTGCCCACCCCTGAGCAGTGGCGTTATCGGAGATACGCACCTAGGACAGGAACCCATCGGGTTATTGATGAGATTGTGGGATCCTTGGCAAGCCTCGGTATTTGGCATCAGAGTGTGTCCGGTTGCTTTACCCTTGTGTGTGTGGGAGTTGTAGAGTAGGACCCTGCTGAGCTGTTGCTCATGCCTACCTGGACTGTGTTTGTTGCAGGTGCAGGTGGCCGCTCTGTCCCAGTGTTACCCCCTCGGTCGTCTCGTGGCAGCGGGCCGGATCCTGACCATGTCTGAGGGTCAGGATGGGTTCGTGTGCGCCTTCGCGGAGACCCCGGTGGGTGTTGCAGTTTCTTTTTGGGGACTGTTGATCTCTTGTGGTTTGCTGTACTAAACTCTGTTAACTCTTTTATTACCGTTTTTGTAATAAATGTTAATAGCTGTGGTTTAGTAGCTTGCTTCCGCTCTTTCTCTGTGCTGTCCAGCTGTTTCCGCCAGCTGGGCCTTAGTCTCAACTGTTTCCGCCAGTTGAGGCTAGTGGTTGTGGTGTTCGTTTTTCCCCCCTCGTGTCCCGGCCCGGGTGCGTTCTGCGGGTCGGGGCGCGACACTTATGTTGTGGGTTTATAAGAAGGAGATATTTTGTGCTAAATATGCCTATTTACGTTGAAAATTTTGTTTTGATTGGGATTGATTTATGGTATTAGGCTAGAACCCAAATCTTTTTCAAGACCCATGCTATTTGTCAAAAACCCCAGACTCATTTTTCGTAAATGAATAACCCCAAATCACCTAAAAAAGACTATAATACCCTTGTTTTATTTTTTCTTTTTTTATTCAGCCTTTTCTCTCTCCTCTCTCTCTTCTCTCCTCCGACGAGACAACCCCTTCCCGACGATCTCCTCTCTCCTCCGGTTGGCCCACAACTCATTTGCCAATCCTGTAGCATCTCCGGCGATCCCATCGCGTCTCCGGAAGCTCCCAAAGCTTCCTCCTTCCTTGCAGCCACCAAAACCACAGCAACCCCCTCGCCGCTGACCGCCGACCACCCTTTCCCCATCGTCGTCGCAACCTCCCCATCGCCGCCACAACATCCATCTTCTTCATTCCCCCCATATCCAACGGCTCCTAGCGGCTTCGCTCCGTCCAATGACGCCCGACGCCGTTCCCCAAGCCCACCCGACCTCATCCACTCCATCGTCGTCCGAGCTCTTCTCCTCTCTCGGATTCAGTGCCACCACCGCCCAACAATGCCACCTCTTGTCGTCCCCTTCCCTCTCAAGCTTCTCTCCGACGCCGCCACAACCTCACCCGACGCCGTTCGCTCCCTTCGCACCTCTCCTTGCTGACAGAACCCCCAACCCAAGCTCCTCCTCTCGGATCCGACGCGCGGCAGCTCCCAATGCCACCGTCTCTGACCTCCAAATCGCCATCCAACCCCCGATCCGGCATCCCCGTCGCCTCGCGACCCTTCCACCGCCGTTTCCCGGCTAGATTCGACCGTCGTCGCGCCAGCCTTTCCCTTCCCCCTGCTCGCTGCCTTCTTCCTAGACGAGTACCTCCCTTCAGCCTAGACTGGTTCAACCGAACCAAGTGGCTTGAACCAATTCAGCCTGACCAAGCAAACTGAGTCTGATTTGATCCAGATCTCGTCAGATCCAGCCCATCATGCTCCATCACAGATCAATCCGATCATGCCCAGATCCAGCAATCCCAACTTGACCAAATTACAACCAGATTGGGCCGGTTTGGACCAGATTAGATCAGATCAACAAAGATAAAAATAGATAAAAAAGATGAAAACATATCAGACAAATGAAAATGAACAGAAAGATGAAAATAGATCAAAAATATAAAAATAGGTCCAAAAGATGAAAATAGATCAGAAAGATGAAAAATGCATTTTTATCTTTCATGCATCTTCATCTTTTTATTTTTTTTCATAGTTTTAAATTTATTTTCATATTTTTAAATTTATTTTCATCTTTCTCAATTCATTTTCATCTTTCTAAATGCATTTTCATCTTTTTAAATTCATTTTCATCTTTTTATAGGCATTTTCATCTTTTTTAATTCATTTTCATCTTTCCTGCATATTTATCCTTTTTAATTCATTTTCATCTTTCTAAATTCATTTTCATCTTTTTAAATTAGAGTTTTAATATTTTTCAATGTGTTTTCATCTTTTTAAATTCATTTTCATCTTTTTAAATGGATTTTTATCTTTTCAGCGTATTCATCTTTTCAACTTCATTTTTTTCTTTTAAACTTTATTTTTAACTTTTAACTCCATTTTCATATTTTTAAATGCATTTTCATCTTTTTTTTTAATGTATTTTCATCTTTTTAAATGCATTTTTATCAGGAAGATGAAAATAGATCAACAAAGATGAAAATAGATCAATAAAGATGAAAATAGATCAAAAAGATGAAAATAGATCAATAAAGATGAAAATAGATCAGAAAGATGAAAATAGATTTTTATCTTTCCTGCATTTTCATCTTTTTAACTTTATTTTCATCTTTTTAACTTTATTTTTTTATCTTTTTAACTCCATTTCCATTTTTTAAATGCATTTGCATCTTTTTAAATGAATGTTCATCTTTCTAAATGCATTTTTATCTTTTTGAATGCATTTTCATGTTTTTAAATGTATTTTTATCTTTCGTCCATTTTCATCGTTTTAAGTCTTCAAATTACAACTTAATTGGCTGAGATTCTCCATCAAGGGTCTTTTCAATCACCTCCACATTTCTTCTATAATTTTCTCCATATTTTCTCATATTTTCCCCGATTTTTCTCTCTCCTCTTACTCTCTCGACCAAGCCAACAATATGACCCCAAGCGCCATGACCCCGCCGCCGTCGCCGTTCACTACTCCAACAGCCATGACCACATCGGACATTTCTCGGCATCCTTTTGGCGAGATCTAACGCCCGGTGTAGTCCTTGTGAGACCCGAGGTACCTGGGTTTCGGTGTTTGCCTGGAGGGCATGTGGCCGAACCAAGTAACCGAGTAAGCAACCCCGCGTAGATAATAAGTATATTAGTAACTCTTATAAGACACAACGCGTTTTAAAGCCGTGATGCCAGTGATCTATCAGAAAAACTCCAAGGTTAAGCTGGGAAGTTTTTCCAGATTTTTGCGGTGAGCCAAATGTGGACAATATTGTGTCGGGTAGATCCTGGAAGGAGCTCGCTGGCTCCAGACGGCGGGGGCCGTTGCAGATGGTATCAGAGCATGCCATAGGTGCAGCGCTCCGACCTGTGAAAGCCCAACCGGACCGGGGAACGTGAACCGGAACCTAATTAAATGCAAAAAAAAATTGGCGAGGGTTCCCTCTAATCTACTAGTTTTCCTAAGTTATCCTCAAGCACCCTCATTAAAGCATATAATTACAGAAACTTCAATTGAATAGATACAAACCAAATAAAGATACAAGACGCAAATTCCTCAAAGATGGGAAATCATTATACATTCACACTCCCGTAGGAGGCTAACTATAACAAAAGGGGTTAGCTGGTGATCACCGCTCCCCAAACGCCGCCAGACATTGCCGCGCCGCCAAACACCTGCCCGGTAGGGGCCACAGAAGAGGAGCTAATGCATGCACCTGCAAAACATAACCCGGGTAGGAATGAGCAACTAAACTCAGCATGAAAACTACACTACGACTCATACAAGGAAGAGGGAACACAACAGTGTCGGTGTCGCGCCCCGACCTAACGAAACGTAGAAAATTTGGCAAGGGTTCTCTTTAACCTATTGGCCTCCCTAAACAGTTCACCAAAAACACCCTCAATTAAAATACAATAATTTAAACAACCTCGAACCCAAGATTACAAATCCAAAAGAGTTTAATATACAAATCCTCGGAGAGGAGAAGATTCAAATACAACAATTTACTCCCGTATGAGACTAACAAACAAAGGTTAAAACAGTGAAAGATCGCTACCTCTCAGACTAAACCTGGCGCCGCCACACCGCCGATCAACTGCCCGGTAGGGGCCACCGAAGAGGAGCTAACGCATGCACCTGCAAAACGCAGCCTGGGTAGGAGTGAGCAACTAAGCTCAGCAGGGAAACTACACTACGACACACAGAAGGTAGAGGGAAACGCAATAGTGTCATCCTCAAGTAAGACCTGGGTGTATACAGAGGTCCCATAATCCCACCGTGTGTCCCTGAGGTCCACGATCATGGTCTTCCAGAAAAACTGGTTACATGACGGTTCACACTCAGTAAACAGAAACTGACACTGCTAGCCTACAAGCAGGGAACGACACTGCAGGCGGGAAATGACACCGCTGAGTAGACAACCCCTCTACTCAAGGGTCAACACAGTGGGGCACCGGCTACACCTCTGTATCTGACTCGAGGCTGACACGACCTCTACAATCATCAATCAACAGGTATACCAGTCATCTAGCCCCATCATCGAATTTGACCACACCACAATTCAAACCGGGTCGAAACTACCCAACCCCGGTCCTAGGGCTAAATCCGAGCTTCCAGCCTCGGGACGGCGACCCACAGATCGCCCACGCCCTAACCATGCAATTAATGCACAACAGAGATGCATGCAATGAATATACGCATATAAACAGTTAAGCATGCAGCATGATGTGATGATAGCATAACAAGGTCTGGGCTCGGCACTCTGCCGGCCCGGGATGGTGAACAGATATTTAAGGCCTGGAACTGCTGCAGTGGTACACCACCAACTGCCAGACAGTTCACCAGCAATATGCATCGGGAAGCAGCCCCGCAAAAAATAGAGACAAACCACGCAGATAAAATGTGAGGACCCGTACCTCCAACCCGGTCCGACCGCGTTAGGCCGAGGGTATGGTTTTGTGGTTTGGCCCGGTTGGCATTGGAATGCGATCGGTTGATCGCATCGCTGTTTTTGACCCCAGTGGCATTTTGGTAAATATGCTACCTGGTGGTCAGTTTCACACCCGCGTGACACACACTGCCTTTGATTGATGTATGTGTTTGATTAGAACCTTAAGGGCGCTTCCGATCGGAAGATCGGAGCTCGATCGGGAGAGATCGAATCGGACGGCTGTGATCGATTCCAGCTTTCTATTTAAACCCTTTCTCTTCTCTCTCTTTCTTTCCTTCTTCTTCTCCTGTCGTTCTCTCTTCCTCTCTCCAGTCGACAGTGCTAGGGCTTCGGAGCACGGCTTTCGAGGAGCAGATTTTGGCGATCGGAGTTGGGGGATGCGTAGAGGAGCTGCCCTGCTTGTTCAGGTAGGTGTTTCTACCTCGATCTTATGATCGTGTTCTCCTAGGATAGGTTTTATGTGTTTTCGCTATAGGAATACATATTAGAATCTTGTGTAACTTGTAGCATGTGTATTGTGGCTTGTGTAGAGTAGCCCTATAACTTGGTTTTCGTATTTTATCGGATGATTTCTGTATTATCACCGTTTTGTCAGTTTTCGGCCATTGAGACCTAGGTTTGAGATTTAACCATCAAAATCGCGTTTTAATCGTACCATTAGCTTCCCCATCATCTTTTACACAAGCTTGCAAAGTTTCATCAACTTCCAATTTGATTTGATCATTCAAATCCAAGAAATTGGATTCCGGCACTGTTCTGATGAACTGTGCCGTGGGGCTGACAGTCGATTGGTGGATCGACCGTCAAGCGTTAATACGCTTCTTTCGGGCCTGACGGTCGATCGTCGGATCCACCGTCGGGCTCTGTCGTGATTTTGGCCTCCCACGGTTGATGCCCCGATCGATCGTGGTTCCTTCTCCGTTTTCATTCTGCCTCACGGTCGATCGTCGGATCGACCGTCGCATCGTCCGTGGGGCTTTGTCCCGTTTTGGGTCTCCCACGGTCGATGCGCCGATCGACCGTGGCCCTTATGCTTTTCCCTTGTTTGGCTCCACGGTCGACCGTCGGATCGACCGTGGCCTCACGGTCGACCGTCAGATCGACTGTCACATCGACCGTGGGCCACTGAGTTGTGCTTTTTGGCTTCCTTCGATTGGTTTTCATTCATGATAGATATTCAATCATGTTAGGAAGCATGCACATCATTTTCAAGGGATATTAATGGAGTTTTATCGAGATTGAGGATTAAATCGCTTTCTTACCCCATTGAGTGGATTTACGGTTTTCCTCGCACTTAAATATTGGTTGGATAAGTAGTTTAAAGGCTTAATTGGTTGCTTAACGGTTAGCTAGCTATGAGTGCTAGATAATGTGGAACTGTGGAACCTTAGCCTGATGCCGGCGTGTGCCGAGGGCTATTGTATAAATGTGGGCCAGTTACCTGCGGGGTAACTGTGGAACCTTAGTCTGTCAGGTGCAAGAGAGCACTGAAGACTATTGTATATCTGTGTTCAATGCTTTGGTGCTAATCATTGTTTGGTTAGTATAGATTATCTGTATTTGAGACTCTTTGCTATGCTCACCCTTTGGCTAGCTATAGGCTAAGCCTAGCCCTGTATGATCATTGTCATGTTGTTGCATGCCTATATCTCATTTTCTGTGCTTGAGCATTGCATGCATCTTGTTTGCATTAAAAGCATATCTGGTTAGGCGGGCGTTGGGTTGATCGCCGATCCGAGGCTCTCGGGTAGATCGGATCTAGCCCTAGAACCGCGGCTGGGTAATCAGGATTAGGGCGTGATTGCTTCATCAGAATCTCATGTTATTGAGGATGCACGCTAGTTGACTGAGATCTTTGTTTGAGGTTTAGAGGTCGTGTTGTCTTCCCAAGGCTAAGTGCTAAGGATGGTTGTCGGTGCCCCTGACATGGTCCCCAGGCAGTGGCTTCCTGCTGGGTAAAGGTGATCCTACTAGTTCTGGTTCTCTGTTTCCTCCCAGCGTGTTTGATTGATGTAACCCAACGTGGTCGGTTGAGAAGAATAGGATCCCTTAGGGTAGTCGACAGGGGTTGTGGACCCCGTGGCGTTCCTTAGGCTTGAGCGGGAAGTCAACACCGTTGTTGTTTTCCTCCCTTCTGTGTGCCGTAGAGTAGAACCCTACTGAGCTTATCGCTCACTCCTACCCGGGCTGCGTTTGCAGGTGCAGCGTCCAGTTCTTCAGCAGTAGAGCCGGCGAGATCAACTTTTGGAGGCGCGACTACATCCAGAGGTGCTTGAGGTTGCTGGAGGACGATTGTTGTACTTTGGCAGTTTTGTAAATTGTAAACATCTTCGAGGATCATTTTGGATTATTGTATAAGATCTTTTCCCTTGGAGGAATTTGATAAGAATTGTATCAGATTTTTAAATAGTGCAACTTGATGTATATATGAATTGAATTACTGCTTCACCTCTGGAATATAAATTGTTTAAGTTTATCTATCTTTTCCGCTTTGTATCGCGCCAGTTGGAGATGAATAGTGTAGGTTTCCCCTCACGCCCCGGCTCGGATGGGTATTCTGGGTCGGGGTGTGACATAAAAGCCCTCGGCGCACGCCGGCATGCAAGGCTATGGAAAGTAGTAGGGCTACCCGCCCACTTATTCTAAACATTCCAGGAGTCATCACTCTCATGGTTCCCCACTGCCCCTAATATGGGGCTAGCATGCTTAAGAGTATGTACAAAATATAAAGCTATAAGAAAAATTGTACATACAAAGCCCCGCGGGCAAACCCATTGAAAAAGGTCCTCAGCCACTAAGAGATCGATCTCTCTCCCAGAGAAGATTGATTTTCTTAGTGCTTGGGAGAAAACTCGTCCCTGTCAACCGAAAGAGATCGATCTTCTCCACCAGAAGGAATTATCTTCTTCATGACATGGAACCTGCCACACCAGCCAAGCAAGCATCGATCTTCTCCAACAGAAGGATCGATCCCGCTCGGGCTAGGCATGACGCCCCACAAAAGATCGATCTTTTTTCAAGAGAGATCGATTCGAATGGGTTCACCGGCGAACTGCCGGCGAGAAATACCGTCGGAAAACTCCACCAAATCCCACAAAACACTGGGATCTGGTAGTACGAAGGACCACGAGTCCAAAACCGAAGATTTCATTGAAAACAAACTTGTATTTTAATATATCTAAGCAAAACAAGCTTCAATCAAACTCAATCTCACAAATCCGGAAAAACAAGTAGGTAGGAATCCCTACCTAGGCAATAGCTGCTTCAATCCCAGCTGCTAAGCCTTGGATCGTACTAAAACTCAATCAAATCCAGCAAGAACACAGCTCAAAACGTGGATTTGCCAAAAAATAATCAAAGAAAAGGGGTTTCGTTCGTTTTATAGACGAACGAACCGATTCAAGAGAGAGATCTTCCTTGACAATCGGCTTGACTTTCTGGCACTAAAAGATCGATCTTCTAGCAAGGAAGATCGATCCCTTAGGTGCAGAAAGCTAGACTTGGCTGAAACATAAGCCCAAGTCCGAATCTTTCGATGCTGGGTCCACCTAACTTTTCTAATCAAACACTAACACAAACATGGTCAGTGTGTGCACATGCGGGGTGTGGAACAAACCGACAAGGCGCAATTTACCAAATTGCCTTTGCGGTCTACAACGAGCCACAGGGGTAGAGGGGCAGGTCCTCACAGTCGGCCTCAAGCAAAGCCTAGGTGTAACACAGGGGCCCCATAACCCCACCGCGTGTCTCTAAGGGGCCTCAATCATAGCATCCCAGATGAACTGATCACATATTGGGTCACCCTCAGTAAGGTAGGAAACCAACACTGCCGTCTCACAAGCAGGAAAACTGACACTGCTAAGCGGGAACCGACACCGCTGAGTAGGCACACCCTCTACCCAAGAGACATAAATAGCCGGACACCGGCTACACCTCAACACCCTGCTCGAGGCGGACACGACATCTAAACCTCAATCAACATGTGTTCAAGTCATCTAAGCTTATCATCAAGATCGACTGAACACTACCATCCAATCCTGGACCACACTACCCATCCACGGTCTTAGGACTAAATCCGAGCTTCCAAGACCTCGTACGTCGACACTACGGATCGCCTACGCTCTAACCTTATGCATCTAATGCACAATCATATGCATGCTATGAACACACGCGGGAAAACAAGTAAGCATGCAACACATGTGTTGAGATAAAGTACGGTCTGGGCTCGGCACGCTGCCGCCACGGGGTGGTGAGCAGGTAAGTAAGTCAAGGAACTGCTGTGATGGTAACACCACCAACTGTCAGCCAGCTCATAGAGGAAAAACCTGCAACGAGATACAACCCTGACAAACACAGCTATAAATACAACATAACTATGCTCTCGGCGCACGCCGGCATACGAGGCTAAGGAAAGCAGGAGGGCAACAACTCGTTTATTCTATACATCCCGGGAGTCATCAGTCTCCCGGTTCACCCCTACTCCGCAATATGGGGCTAACATGGTTAACAATATGTACAAGATATAAAGTGATAAAGAAAACCCGTACATGCAAAGCCACAGGGGCAAGAACCGATGAAAAAACCTCCCTTCCACCAAAATGATCGATCATTTCCGATAAATGATCGATCTTCTTAGTGATCTGGAAGTTCCATCCCAGTCAAGACAAAAGGATCGATCATCCCTCCCAGATGATCGATCATCATCGTGACCCGGGACCCGTTTATGCCAGCAAAGAAAATGATCGATCTTCTTCACCATATGATAGATCATGCACAAGTCAGGCATGACATCTCAAGAATGATCGCTCATTCCTCAAGAATGATCGATCTTGATGGGTTTTTCGGTGAACCGGAGAAAGGAATATACCGCTGGAAAACTCTGCCAAACCCCACATAACACTGGGATCTGGTATTACGAAGGACTACGAGTCCAAAACCGGTACTTGCACTGAAAACCAACATGCATACAAGTAGATCTACTCAAAAGATAGAGCAGCTTCAATCCGCACTGCTGAGCCTAGGATCATCCTTAATCTCCTACAAATCTCGCCGAATTTGAGCCCAAGAACGGTGGATTTGTAAAAGAGATAAAGAAGGGGGGGTGACGTCCGTTTTATAGACGGACGAACCGCCTTATGAATGATCGATCATTCTTCAAGAATTGATTGATCCTTCACGACGAAGCACTTTGACTTCCTGGCACTAAATGATCGATCTTCTAGCAATGAATGATCGATCATTTTCGTGCAGAAAGCTAGACTTGGGCTAGAATACAAACCCAAGCCCGAATCTTTCGATCCCGGGTCCACCTAACCATTCTAATCAAACATTAACACAAACACGGTCAGTGTGTGCACATGCGGGTGTGAAACAAACCGACAATGTGCAATCTACCGAATTGGCCTTGCGGTCCACAAAACAATACGATCCACCGGATCGCGCGCTCAACACGAAACAAGCAAACGTGGTATGGGCCAGACCCAGACGGTCGACCTAGGAGTAGAGGGACATGTCCTCACAGTAGGTATGTTAGTCGGATTGTGCCAGCGAGGACGCTGGGCCTCTAAGGGGGTTGAGTTGTGAGACCCGGGGTACTTGGGTGTCGGTGTTCGCTTGGAGGGCATGTGGCCGAACCAACTAATCGGGTAAGCAACCCCACGTAGATAATAAGTATATTAGTAACCCTTATAAGACACAACACGTTTTAAAGCCGTGATGGCAGTGATCCGCTAGAAAACTCCTAGGTTAAGCGTGCTTGCCTTGGATCGGTCCTGGGATGGGTGACCCTTTGTGTCGGGTGGCCCGGGTGGATCCTGGACGGAGCCCGCAGGCCCTGGGCGGCCCCAGGCGGCGGGGGCCGTTACAGTTCCTCCCTTGGTTGCGAAAGTGAGATCCAGCATTGGGATCCGCCCGAGGTCAAGTCCATCACCCTCCCAGATCCGGCCAGATTCACCCTTCTCACGAAGCTTCCACCCTCCTCAGGTGAGGCCGCAGCAACTCCTCCTCCCAATCCCGTCAGCTCCGCTCCGCGCCTGACAACGTCGTCAACGCCTCCCGTCCCCGAGGCCCAGCTTTCACTGGAATCCAATGCCGCCCGATGAGACCTCGACGCCACTTGTCCTTCCCAGCCTCCGTCCATGTCGGGAGCCCAAATCCCCTCTGAACAGCGTGGCCTTCTCCATCTGCTCCGCCAGGGCTGGCATGGCCGCCACTAGGGATGTTGCCCGAGGTCAGGTCCATCACCCTCCCATATCCAGCCATATCCGCCCTCCTCACGAAGCTTCCACCCTCATCTGGTGAGGTCGCGACAACTCCCCAGCGTCGATCAAACCCTGATTGTCGAATCCCAACTTCGGGGACCATCCATCGTGCCGTCCGCAGCCGCCATCACCATTTCTAATAAATACATTTTGCTATCAGGGGCATTTTAGTCTTTTTTTAATTACACCAGCCAAATAAACCTATCAAATGGGGTTCTAATCTTAAAAACGCATCAAATGAGGTTCTTAGCAAAAAAATTTATGGGATAATAACATTTTACTCCCCTCTAGTTTCACAATATGTCAATTTACCCCTTATAGTTTAAAACGTGACAAAACGAACCCTTAATTTATCAACGTGGTCGTTTTACACCCAAATCTCAAACGCCGTGAGAAGGAGTTAACGGCAAATCTGATTTTGACCGGTTTTGGTTAATTTTGACCAATTTTTCTTGCCACGTCAGCGAGTGATCTTTCTCCTATTCTCACCCATTCTCTTCGTTCCCATCCGATGCTGACGTCAGGGGATTGGTTGACGCGCGACAGCAGCGCGAGCTCCGCTATGATCGCGAAGGGTGCCGTTGGCCATGAACTAGTAGACGAGCACCCGCTCCCTGCCGGCCCGGCAGAAGCCGAGGAGCCGGACGAGGTTCTTATGGTTGACGCGCGACAGCAGCGCTAGCTTAGAGACGAACCCCGACTCCCTGTTCTTCCGCTTATGGCTCGCCGCCGCACTGTTCGAGGATGACGCAAGCTGTTCGGTGCGCTTGATCGCCACATCACGACCGTCATCGAGCA
The DNA here is from genome assembly GCA_963920575.1 of Narthecium ossifragum. Lineage (NCBI taxonomy): Eukaryota > Viridiplantae > Streptophyta > Magnoliopsida > Dioscoreales > Nartheciaceae > Narthecium > Narthecium ossifragum. The sequence continues at coordinate 25,241,177 of OY986965.1, forward strand.
CGACACGGTACACCGAGCCGAAGCTGCCGGAGCCGATCTTGTGGTCCTCGAAGAAGCCATTGGTGGCTTGGAGGAGCGACTGGATGTCAAACTCTTCGATCGCCGGCCTATGCCGCTTGCTACGGAATGAACTCAGCGGCCGATCCACGAGCTGCGCCGGTGCCGGCACTTCTGCTTCTGCTCCAACACTTACCCCCCACCTGGTTTGTGCTCTGCTTTTAGCGGTTTTGTCTTGCTCTGTTTTGTGCTGCGTGGAGGTGGTCGCTCCAATGAGGCTCCTAGCAGCACTTGGTCGAAGACAGCGGAGAAGGGGATTGCGCCGGAGGGGTCGTTCAGCTGGCGCCTGCTCGGCGGTGCGGTGGAGTTGAGCTTGTAGAGCCCGGGCGACGTGGGCGACGGCAGGAGGCCACAGACAAGAACTTAAACTGTTAACCTCTGGCGGCGCTGTGGCACCGGTGGAGGAGAAGAACTTTGTTCTCTCCCTATCCTCCTCCATCTATCCATGATCTTTAGCCTCTGTGGACGCCCAATCCCCTGACATCAACATCGGATCTCCGGCGAAGAGGGAACGAAGAGAATGGGAGAGAATAGGAGAAAGATCACTCGCTAACGTGGCAAGAAAAACCGGTCAAAATTAACCAAAACCGGTCAAAATCAGATTTGCCGTTAATTCCTTCTCACGGCGTTTGAGATTTGGGTGTAAAACGACCACGTTGATAAATTAAGGGTTCGTTTTGTCACGTTTTAAACTATAGGGGGTAAATTGACATATTGTGAAACTAGAGGGGAGTAAAATGTTATTAACCCAAAATTTATTAAACTAGTCTTATAACCAATTGTCTATTTATAAATTTACATCATAAAATTTGGATAATGTTGGTATTTTTTAATATAGTATAAGTATCGTAAGGTAATTTGAGTGGTTCACATTAATGGTTTATTAGCATTCCAATGCAGTATCGTATCGTGCAGGCAAATTTCAGGGTCCATGTAGAAATCTGTTGTATTAGTCTCAATTCCATAGCTATTATAGACATAAGAAACGGCTCATTAATTATATCGATTTGATTGTTTGATCTATAGACTATAATCCAACTTATAAACTATTTAATACATAAGACTATCAAGTACCGTGTTATTATATTGTTGCATACTGTTAGCCATAAATATAACCAATTAGACGATTAACAAGATCAATGACAATTTCGTAAATATTGTCAATCGGTCAAAAGATACTTCAATATTGACACAGCTGAAGTATTTTAGCCATAGCTTTTATATCAAGTATCCAAATTGAGCAATTCTTGAACCATTGGAAAGAGAACGAAAAGATCTACAACTTTTCTGTTGAAGAGATCTTCAGATTCCATCGTTTACTATGTCAAACCGGCAGTCGGAATGTCAGTGGCAAAATGATAAATAATGGTCAATAATGCCGATGTCATCGCCCATTTCTCTATCGACCAAAACCCATCAGCCATATTTTGACTGATTATTTTAATAAGACGTCGATATATTTTGACCATTTTAGCGATAACATTCTTATACGATGTCCAAATGAGTTGGTTTTTTAACCGATGGCAAGATAATTCGAAGACCTACACCTTTCCATGTTCAGAGTTTTATCAAATTCCAAGGTTATCATTAGCCAAATCACAGTGGAAGACAAGAAGCTCTACATGATTGCAGTTTCGTAAATAAATGAAGATGTCGCCCAGTTATGTATTTCTGACGGTTTCAGAATCAGTTTCTGACAGTTACATGAAGCAGTTCGGGTTGTTTCAAGATGGTTACCAGAAGATCTAAAAGGCCAAGAAGATGAAGAAAAAAGAGGCCCCGACCATCAAAGCAAACCAGCTTTTCTATGTAGCTTTTTATAGTTATCAATGTAGCCCTATTTATCTTAATGAAACTTTTATTCCTTTTAATTCTTACAACCAGTCCTTCATTTCTAGGAGTAGTACTACAATAATTTCTTCCATAGGAGTAGTATTACCATAATTTCCTAGGAGTAGTGCTATTCTAATTCTTCATTTCTAGGAGTAGATCTATCACTCGTAGGAGTAGATTTACCATTGAATCCCATACTCCATCTTCCACTTCCCATTTTCCATTTTCCACTTCATTTCCATTTCACCATCCAATCTCAACAAGCTTCAACACCTCTGTTCGTTTAGAAGGAGTAGAACTCAACTGTAATCCCCTCATTCTTGAATGTTAGATCATTTCAACCTTTTTTTTTCCCTTCGCTGATTTTCTGCTCACATTTTTTGGCACGCCCGGTGGGACAATGTGTTGAAGCTGTACAAAAAAAAATGGACAAAATGAGAGAGATCACTCTCAAAATGGCTATTTTCAGTGACCATACAGAGGATCCAATTGACCAGAAAAGGCCAGAGCTTGACGTAGTGATGGACGATTCAAAAGAATTAAAACGTCCTAGTATATTCAGAAGGCTCATTTATGATAGAGGAAAGAGCTGGGAAAAATTTTGGCCTGGCAAGTATGTTGGTCGAGCAAGTATGTTGGCCGATCAATATGCAAAAAATTTGGCTGACCGGACTTTGTTGAAGAATGGGCGATGGAAACACCCACGTCGTTGAAGACACTTTGTTGATCCACATGCTCTCCACCCTCCTCCATGCCGTCGGCAACACCTTTTGATCCACATGCGCTGCACGTCGACGACACCCGCGGAGACCTCCACATCCATGCCATCACTGGAGTCGTCCATGCCCAGGCCATCGCTGGAGTCCTCTACTCCCGTGCCGTTGCCGGAGTCCACAACGGTTGCTCCATAGACCTCTTCGTGAAACCCATCCTCTGCAACCTCAACGTCGCTGTCACCAACTCCGGCGGAAGGATCCACGATGGCAACGACAAGTTCCAGTTCGCCAAGCAGATCGCCGGCGCGAGGAGCGTCTTCATCTCCAACTCCGACGAACGGGAAAGCCATCGGAAGGTTGATGGGCAAACCGGTATGCCCTCCTCGTTCCCAACATCCCTTCGACGCCCCCAGCCTTGCTCCTCAGGCTGTGACCTCCCTCAAGCAACCCAGGTCCTCCTCGTCGCTGTCATCCACGACCTCAAAGGTTCCCGGCGGATGGGAGGACAGCAACCCATCGCCGTTGGGAAGAACAGAACATCCCTCATCGCCATGGCAACCCAACATCGCCTTCAAGGATCCCGTCGGTTGGAAGGACGGCCATCTATCGCCGTTGGGAAGAAAAAACAGAGTCATCACTGTGACGACTCAACATTGGCCTCAAGAATCCCGTTGGTTGGAAGGACGGCCATCTATCGTCGTTGGGAAGAAAAAACAGAGCCATCGGCGTCCATCAACCCATCGTCCGTTGCTAGACGACGATCGCTCATCGCCCATCGTCAACATTGTTCGTCACCGATCCTTCATCGCCCATTACGGAAAGAACAGATCAACGACCATCCCTCATTATCCGTCGCTCGTCGATGACCATCGGCGTCCATCATCCCTTGCTCATCGCCCATCCTTGCTCGACGGCCACCATCATCGTTCGTCGTCCATCGTCCGTGGCTCATCGATCCATCGTCCGTGACTCATCGATCCATCGTCGTCCATCATCCGTGGCTCATCGACCATCATCACCCATCGCCGATGGCTCATTGATCATCCCTCATCGACCATCCTTGCTCGTCGTCTCTTGCTCATCGCCCATCCCGGAAAAAACAGAGCATTGTTCATCGCCCATCCTTGCTTGACAACCATCGCTCGTTGTCCATCGTTCATTGCTCGACGATCGTCACTCATAGCAGGAAACGGAAAACAGAGCATCCTTCGCGGCAACCAATGTCTAGAGGTGATCATCGGCCAAGTTCCTGACAACGATGAGGAGAACTTGTCAGACTGGGTGAAGACGGCGACAAAGGAATGGTCGACGAGTATGCTGGATGTGGTGATAGTGGATGAGAAGGAGGGCCATAGAAAGACGGAGATGTTTGAAGCCGCTGCTCAGCAGATGTTTGAAGAAATACATGTTAATATGGCCGAGCAATATCTCATGTTTAACCAAGCAAAGGGCTGTGAATAGCCCATCGTGGATGGTTATGTTCAGCCAAGAAATGTCTATGGCCGACAAAATTTTAGAGATAAATATTACATGAGAACAAAATGTTCATGGTCGATCAATATAGAGCAAAATGTTACACCAACCAATATCTTTGGCCGAGAGACATCTAAAGAATTTAGCCGAAAAATATCCATGGCTGATCATCCTTGTCCTGGCCGATCGTTACTTGCTATAAAACAAGTATGTAAACAGGTTTAGGTGGCTCACGCCTCGATCCGGATGGGTTTTCTGGGTTGGGGCGTGACAGAGATTGACGAGGAGTTTTCTGCAACTTACACATGTATTATAACGGAACATCACATCAGCAAGAATGACTGGTTGACCAACTTGTATTGTGAGGACTCGTCTCTCTATCCCCGTGGCTTATTGTTGACCCAAAAGGCAATTTGGGAAATTGCGCCTTGGCGGTCGTTTCACACTGGGTGTGCACACACAGACCTTGGTTGATGCTTGTGTTTGCTTAGAAAGGTTAGGTGGACCCGGGATCGGAAGTTCTGGGCTTGGATCTGAGTCTCAGCCCAAGGTTGCCGTTCTGGGCAAGGGAGGTCGATCTGCATGGCATGGAGATCGATCTCTCTGTGCCTGGAAGTCGTTGGCGGTGGCGTTCGAAGGACGGCCACGGCGATGGCCGTCGCTTCCCCTGTCAGGGGAGGGGAGACTTTTGCTCCCCTCCTTCGCCTTTCCCCCGCCTTCGCCGGCTTTCCCTGGCCTTATCCCCTTCTCCTTCCCTTCTCCTTGGCGGCGTTTTTCCTTCTTCTTCCTGGCGAGAGCTCTGTTTTCTTCCCCTGTTCCGGCAGCGCTTTCCTCCTCCGTTCTCCCTCCTCCGGCCACCGTTCTCGGAGCTTGAAGGCTCGTTGGAATCGTGACGGCGTGAGGAAGATCCTAGGCTAGGCTTCGTGGATCGAAGCAGCTCTGTGGAGGTAGGGTTCTTACTCAAAACCCCGGCTTGTTATGAAGGTTTGAAATCCGGTTTTGATTTTTTGATAGATCTCCTTGTGGAGTTGATGATTTCCGGTTTTGAAGTCATGAGTAGCTTCGGGGTTCTTAGATCTACCAGTCCATCAAGTTTGATGAGGAATGGTTGTGGTTTTCGGCGGTATTCTTCGCCGTCCGGCCACCGGTGAACCCATCGGGATCGATCTCATGGGATGAGATCGATCTCGTTTGGGGTGGCTCGCCCCGCCCGAGCGGGATCGATCTCCCTGAGGTTGGGAGATCGATCTCTTGGCGGTTGGCTGAGGTGTCTCTTGGGTCACGATCCAGATCGATCTCCATATGGGTGGAGATCGATCCTGTTGGAAGACTGGTGTGGTTGCTTCCTAACTCAAGGAAGATCGATCTCATTGTTGCATGAGATCGATCTCCCTTGAGGCAGTGAAGGTTTTTACTTGTTTTAAATGTGGTTTTGCCCGCGGGGTTTCGCATATAAGTGGTTTTGACGGTTCTGCCCTTGGGGCTTACTACGTATTCATCATGCTTATTCTTTACTGCTTTGTGGTTAACCGAGGGAGTAATGAACCCTCGGGAATGCTTAGTATAAATGGGCCATGGGTTATGCCCTTTACCGCCTTGTGGTGAACCGAAGGAGTCATGACCCTCGGGAGTGATAGTATAAATGGGCCGAAGGTGTGCCCTTGTTGTGATGTTTGTTACTGCTTTCCCTACTCATATCCTGCCCTGCTTCCTGTGCATTAGACATGCTAGTTTATACTGGGTGGGGTTGACCCGTGAACTTCGGTGATCAAAGGCTAAGTGGTGGATGCCGTTACCCCGACTTGTATCCCCATGCTGGTGTCCAGTATGGGTGAGGGTGTCCTACAGGTATCGTCTGGTCCATCATGTGTCAGGGACCGTCGGAGGTAGCCCAATCCTCGATCAGTGGCTGTCGGAGAGACGTATATTGGACAGGAACCCTGGGGGGGGAGAGACATCGATGGACTCCATGGCTAGACTTAGTCTTTGGTCGAGAGTTAGGGGTCGTGTGGGCTCTGTTGCTTGGAGTACTGAGAGATGGTAGTCTTAACCACGATCGTTCCGCCAAGTGTGGAGATCCCGCTTGGAGAAGGGTGTCCTACTAGTAGCGTCATGTCCACCCTGTGTCAGGGATTGTCGGAGTTGCCCACCCCTGAGCAGCGGTTGTCGGAGGGGCATACTTGGGACTGGAGCCCTTCGGATTATTGACGGGATTTATGGGATCCTTGGCAAGCCTCAGTACTTGGCTTCAGAGTTGGTTCGTTTGGGTTGGCCTTCTTAGCGAGAGTAGTAGAGTAGGACCCTGCTGAGCTATTGCTCATTCCTACCTGGACTGTGTTGTTTGCAGGTGCGGGCCCCAGCTCCTCTCCGGTGCTTCCCCGTCGGTTGTCTCGTGGTGGTGCGTCGGCACCTGACCATGTTTGAGGGTCAGGATGGTTTTGTTTGTGCCTTTGCGGAGACTCCGGTGGGTGTTGTAGTTTTTTTTTGGGACTATGTTGATCCCTTGTAATCTTGTTATACTAGAACCCTTGTGTAACTCTGTTATATCTGTTTTGTAATAGATATTAATAGATGTTGTTAAGTTTGCTTCCGCCTTGTCCCTATTGTCACATGTTTCCGCCAGCTGTGTGTTAGTTTCAACTGTTTCCGCCAGTTGAGGCTAGTAGTTGTAGGTTTTTCCCCTCATGTCCCGGCCCGGTCTGGGGTCTGCGGGTCGGGGCGCGACAGCTTGGTATCAGAGCATAGGTTGTAGATCCCAGGGAACTGGATCGGGTCTCTGCGGAGACGTGCATGGGTTGGGGTAGTTCTAGGGTTAGAACATCCCTGTTTGCTTGCTTTCTTTTTCCGCTGAGTGTGTTTGTATCTCTTTGCTGAGTGCAGTTGGTTTTAGTCTTTGACGAGTGGAACTCGTGTTTCTGTTGTTGGTACAGATGGCAGGGCAGTCTGGCAGTCCTCGCGGGTTGGGCCGTGGCGATCCTCCTGAGGCGAGCGACGTCCGGCGGACTTCCGAGGCTGAGGAGCGTCAGCACCAGGCCTACGTACCAGCGACGGAGACAGACTCTGCGGTGGGCGGCGAGGTGGAGGTTCCCTTTCGCCATAGGGAGGTTCCCCCACCCGTCGCCAGGCGCTCCTTAGCGTCTGAGGTCCTCGAGTTCCGCCGGTTGGACTCGCCGAGGTTCAACGGCAGAAGCGGGGATCCGTCAGCGGCCGAGGAGTGGCTCGACGGAGTCACCAGTTTGCTTGACCTCCTGTTCGACGAGAACGACCCCCTCCGGGTCGGACTCGCGGCACTCCAGCTTGAGGGAGATGCCCGGGACTGATAGCGTACTGTTCAGGCCACCAGAGCAGGAGGAGAGCAGTTATCCTGGGAGGGCTTCCGTGCAGCTTTCCTCGACACGTTCTTCCCCTACAGCACGCGGGTGGCGTTGGCTGAGGAGTACCTCTGCCTCACTCAGGGTTCTCTTACGGTGCAGCAGTATGCCACCACCTTCACACACCTGGTCCGGTACGCTGGACCAATGGCAGCCGACCCCACCGCTCGAGCCCTGCACTTTGAGAGGGGACTCCGGGAGGAGCTCAGGAGGTTGATCGCCGCGCGCCAGGCGACCACCTACTCCGCGGTTTTGGGTGCTGCGTTGGCAGTGGAGCCACGTTGCCAGGGGAGGCCGAGGTCTATCCAGCCAGTACCAGCGACAGGTGGGGGAGGAGATGAGCAACCCCAGAGGTCTCACAGCCGTAGAGACCAGCACCGGAGGGCCGCGCACCCGCAGCAGTAGCGTCAGTCGTACCGCCAGCAGGCGTACCAGCACCAGCAGCCCCACCAGGGTGACCAGCTCCTTCTGACAGCGGGACCCACACAGCAGACTCCCTGGGAGGGAGGCCGAGGGCAGCAGTCCGAGCGTGGGCCAGCGCTGTGCTTCCACTGCCAGCAGCCGGGGCACTTCCGCTGGGACTGTCGGAGAGACATGTATGAAATGAGAAACCAGTGGATCCCTCTTTATTTGAAGAGTTTTTTCTTTCCGGGGATGCATAGTAGCTAAAGGAGTTAAAGCTTGAACAGTTTCTTAAAGACATACTCCACTCAAAAAAAAAAATACTTTGATGGATGATGTCGCTCAAATGTGTCACACACATCGGTCGCGGTGCAGTACAGCATAAGAGAGGTCGAACCCACAGAGAGACAAGCAGAAAGGATCTAAAAATACAGATAATAATATATTGAAGACAATCAAGAAAGCTAACTAAACTAAATTAGATCAAAGGATTAATGATAATGTAGGATTAACTAAAGATATCAGGCTTTTGATAAAGCTAGGCATCGGGAATCACTTCACTTGGATTTAGGTTCTTCTTCTACCAACGGTTCATTCAATACTCAGTTAAGGGATTCACATCCCAATCATCCTAATCGGAAGATATGGAATTATGAATCTAACAAAATATATAAATGTCTCCTCCTACGATTGATTCTTCCTTATTATAGTTCTAACTTCATCCAACCCAAACCTAAGAATATATGATACCGGCTGTCACTACAGGCAACATATAGCAAAAGTTCATCGGGACAAAGCCCTAACTCTATCTAACCAGATCTTTAAGAATACACAATACCAACTCTCACAATCGGCAATGCATAGTAAAGATTTCACGAGATAAAGTAGGTAAACAATAGGTAAAACTATGAGATTATAAGATCATGAAAGAAGCATGACTTGATTCATAATGTTAATCATCCACATAGAAATCTATAATCTAAAAATAATCCTTGAAGACTCAATACATAGAGAAGAGTTTAACAATAAAGTTTAAAACATGAACCATCGTTGGAGAAGAAACCCTAATCCTCGCTAGGTCATCCGTCCGCCATGCCCGCGGATTACTCGGCCATAGATGGAGATTTCTTCATCTTCCTCCTTTGCTTTTCTCCCCTCTAAAGCTATGTAGAAAACCCCCTTGGGACCTCTCAAATTTTGGATTAAATAAGCATATATATAGGGGAGCCCCGAAATTAGGGTTTTAGTTGAGTTGGACTCGGATTTCCTGAAGGCAGCCCTATTCCAGTCGCAGCTGGATCCAATCCAGAAGGAATTTGGAAACTTGCTCAACACGAAAGTTGTATATTTGGAAGTCTTCTACCAGATCCCGAAGATTTTGCAATATTCTGAGTTATATAGAATATTTGACGAATATTCTCCTCAACTTCGACAGAATAGTTTTCTAGCTGTTTAACTTCATCTATTCTTCCAATCTGCTATCACAGCATCAAGAATCTCACTAAATGTCCAACATCAAAGTTGTAGACATCTGAGCCTTCTATCAGGTATTCAAATTTCAGAATATTTGGACTTCCAGAGAATATGTTACGAATATTTTTCTACCAGTCGACGAAACTGTATTTCTCCTCATTTGCTGTAATTTGGGTCGCCCCGACAAAGATCGATCTTCATGGGGGAAATGATCGTTCTTCTTGAAACTAGCTTTCTGTCAACTCTCTGCAGCATAAAATGATCGATCTATGGACGAGAAAGGATCGATCCTTTGAGCATCAAATCAATCTTCTTCTTCCGAAACTGCTTTGTATGCACCTCTCGTACTCAAAATACTATATCTTCCTCTAGAAAACTCCAAATCACGAACCGTAAAAACTTCTGGAAACTAAACTTCTAGAGCTTTCCAACCATATATGACATATCAACTGGTTTCTTCTAAGAAGGTACAGTTTTGGCATTAAAGACTCATTTTTGCTTCAATTTCCTGCATAATACAAATAACTTTGTGAAGCAACATATACGAATGAAATCATCTATATTAATCATGAAAACTAAGCAAATAAACTGCTCTTAGTCATGTTCAGAGTGCAATTTCATGCACTCATCAATGGACTTTTATGCAAGGTTCACTAATGGACTTGAATAGTAGAGACAAGATGCATTGGAGGTCGAGCATCGGACCATTGATAATCAGCTGAAGTTGAAACAAGGTTGTCATTCACAAGGAAACAAATATGGGAAAATGCTCGTTTAGGCTTTTGGAGTTCCTTGGCATCCCATGCGGGCATTTGTTAGCTATACTGAAGTATCTCAATCACATGATGCTACCTAGGGAGTATATTTTGCACCGTTAGACAAGGAGTGCCATAGACATGGTGAAAAGTGTGGATGATGGATCTGTTAGCAGGACAAAATGGTCTGAGTTAAGTTATGTAGCCAACCAACTTATTGATGATCACACTTGATGGAAATGAGACATTCTCATTCACCATGAGCACTTTACGTGATGCTTTGGAGGAAATTCAAAAGATGAAAGCAATAAAAAGGAAAGACAAAACCATGGATGAAGAGGAAATTATAGAAAATGAGGATATTTCACAAGTTAAATCAAGTGTAGGAAAAAGGGTGGCAATTAGTGAATTGTGTATCAAGGAACTAGATATAGCAAGACCCAAAGGGAGTGAGAAGCGCTTGAAGTCAACATTGGAGTAGCAAGTTGCAAAAGCTAGGCTTTGTAATTCTTGCAAGTAACGCAGAGTCAACCATGACAAAAGAAACTGCCCTCTAATCAATAAGTATAGAAAAGCAAGCCCTTTGATTTTATATTATTTTATAGGACTTCAATTTAAACTAATGTTTATTTTTTCTTCTGTTGTTTTTTGCAGGAAATCTATTATCGATAAGGAGGAAACAAATGATGAAGAACTTTTGCATGTTTTTGATTGACTCATCATGGATAGCTTTTAGTTGAGGACAAAATTGTGCATGTTTTGGTATAATTGTATGATTTTGTAACAAACTATATGATTTTTGGTGTAACTGTATGATTTATGTATTCAAAGTTTGGTGTAACTGTATACTTTCCCTTCCTATAGAATTGCAAGAATTTTGATCCAGTGTTACAAATTTGTTGTGACAATAATATGGAATACTAATGTACAGACAACTATGTTTTATACAAAATTTCACAAGTTATATGTACTCTGGTGAATACATCAGTTACAAAAAAGAGAGGTGTACTTGTTCGTGCATTCAGTCAAAAAGCAGTAGCTGAAGTAGAAGCGCGAGTGAAACATGAAAATCAAGATTAGAATAGGACAAACACAAGAAGGACACACAACAACACAATAGCCAACCACATCATTCTATTTTTGTTTTGCATTTTTTTCACCTCCAACAACAACCTAAGAACTTCATCTTCTAAGGCATGCATCTCTGCCCCGGTCTTCATCTGCTTCAATTTATCTTCCAAGGCAACCATCTTCTCTTTGGTCTTCACCTGCTTCACTTCACCTTCCAGGTATGTTGAAGATGATGTCGAACCAGTTGAAGACATCCTAAAAGTGTTGGATAAAAAAAACGTCTCGGATAACTGATAATGACATAAACTAAGAAGATCTAACATGCATTTCATGGTCTTGTTGTAAGTTCAACATATGAAATATTTGCATTAGACAAGCAAAGGAGGTAGCTTTAGAACACATATGCATATGAATAGGAGAATGAAGAAAATCAAACTAAAAACAATGCAAAAATAAAACATGGTATTTGCTAAAAATAAAACAGAAAAGAAATAATTCACACACCTGGCTCAATTGGACGCAAAAACACGGTAAAATAGGTTTTTAGACTCCCACAATAGTTACATATCTTATGCTTGATTTGATGAAGTAAATATTTTTTTCCCCTTACACATTCACCATCCTAATAATTTGTTCACACCAAGGCATATTTAGAATTGAGGATATGATAAGTTTATATAGTGGATAAAGTAAAAGTTATCTAAGCATCAAAAGTAGTTATGTAAGGGCATCCGCATCAGATACCCCAAATGCTACCCTTCCCTATAATAGGGAGGCAAGGGAAGTGGGTAAAATTCAACCTGCACCAGCCACCCTTGCTCTTCCCTACAGTTTTCCCCTACATGTGGGCGGGCCTTGTTCACCACCCTATTCAATATACTATGTTCATATAATACCATCAACGAGGGCTTCTTTCCAGCCATTTCTCTTCTCTCCTCACCAGCCATCTCTCTTCTCTCACCAAGTGAGCTCACCGTTGATCCTGCCGGTGACGAGCCACGATCCCTTCCTCCTTGACGAGCCACGACTTCCATCGGCGTTAACCGCGAGCTCCATCAGCGGTGAATCACGATCCCTTCCTCCTAGACGAGCCGCGACTTCCATCGGCATTAACCGCGAGCTCCACCGGCGGCGAATCATGATCTCTTCCTCCTCGGCGAAGGGATCGACCCCCATCGGCGGCTAACCATGATTTCTTCCTCCTCGATGAAGGGATTGACCCCCTACCGGCTGCGAACAACTATTGATGGCATCCTCTCACCCAAGCAAACCCTTTTACCACTATTCTTCCGTCCATTTATCTCGTCCTTGATTTCCTCCATAGGTAAGCTTCATTTATAAAAATTTGCTTATTTTGTTTCTAATTCTGCTGCTATTTGGTATTTGCTTGTTTCTAATTCATGTGTTCCTATAACTTTTGTTGATAACTCATGGACTCACAAAGAAGTCAAGATTTCTACAATTCTCTATTTGAAGATGGAGTTCAATCTGACCAACAAGATTCACATATCGAATTGAACTCTCCAACCCAAGTGGATGGGACAAACAAAGGTAAGAAAATCATGTGTGGTGGGAACTTCTCCACAAAAGAAGATGTTATACTTGTCTCGACATGGTTAAATACGAGCTTAGATGCTATTCAAGAGACCAATCAAAAGGCGATAACATTTTGGAAGAGAGTTAAGCATTATAATGATGAGTGCAATACGGATAAGTACCATGCCCGCTCTGAAAAGTCTCTAGGCAATCGTTGGTCAAGCATTCAACTTGTGGCGAACAAGTTCATGAGATTTTTAGCTCAAATTAAAACGTCACGACCATCTGGTTGTAGTGAACAAGATAAGGTAAGTATTGGTAATTTATAGTAAGTTCACTATAATATTTCTTATCTTGATATAGAGATATCTTATATTTTTTGGTTTTTTGCAGATTGAAGAGGCTAAAAATATGTATTCGAGTATTCAAACAGCAATTTTCAATTCGAGTATTGTTGGAACAAACTAATGCACCAACCAAAATGGCTTGCTTAAGTTGGTCAAACTTCTTCTAAAAGAAAGCAATCCGGGTCATGCACTCAATCCACACAAAATATGATAAATGTGGATGAAGATAACACATATGTGTCATGATTTGTTGACTTGGAAAGGTCAATGGGTCAAAAGTCTGTAACATACAAAAAAGGGTGGAGGTAAAAACAATAACTCATTTGGATTTGAAGATAAGAGACTTATTAAAGATGAAAACAAAATGGCACAATTTGAAAAACAATGGCTAAAGCATTTGACAGTGGAGAATGAAAAACTTGATATTCAACAGCATACTGCTTTGGCGGAGAGAGAGAAGGCTCAAGTTGTGAGGGCCAAAATTGTTCTACAATGAGATCAACTTGAAATGTAACATAGGGAGAAAGAGATGCAAATCATGATGATAGATTTAAACACCTTAAATGATGTGCAAAGAAAGTATTTTGCCTCACTTCAAGCAGAAATCTTAGCTAAGAGGATGGATATGTAGTTTTTATGAGCATGAATGTATCTATTTGAGTTGCTTTTGTTCCATTACTGTCGGTTTGCTTGCAATAGTGTCTTGATTGTATTGTAACAATCATTGTGCCAGCAAGAACAAGATTTAAAATTATTCTTGTCACACCTCGACCCAGGAAACCCATCCAGGACGAGGCGTGAGGGTTCCTATCACTATTCACATCCAACTGGCGCGATATATTGCGAAAAACGGAGAGATAAACTTAAATAATTTAACTTCCAGAGATAAAGCTGTAATTCAATTCATAAATACATCAAGTTGTACTATTTAAACATCTGATACAATTCTTATCAAACTCCTCCAAAGGAAATATATTATACATGTAATCCCAAAAGTCCTCGAAAGATATTTACAATTTATAAAACTATCAAAAGTACAACAGTCATCCTGCAGCAACCTCAGACGCCTCTGGAAGTAGTCGCGCCGCCAAAGGTCGCTCCCGCCGACTCTAGTAAAGAAGAACTGGCGCTTGCACCTGCAAACGCAGCCCGAGTAGGAGTGAGCGATAAGCTCAGTAGGGTTCTACTCTACGGCACACTGAAAGGAGGAAAACAACAAAAGTGATGTCTCCCCGCTCAAGCCTAAGGAGTGCCACGGGGTCCCACGACCCCTATCGACTCCCCAAGGGATCCTACTCTTCTCGACCGACCACGCTGGGAACATCAACCAACACGTTGGGAGGAACAAGAACCAGAACTAGTAGGATCACCTTTACCTAGCAGGAAACCACTGCCTGGGGACCATGCCAAGGACATCGACAACCATCCTTAGCACTCGGCCTTGGGAAGACACTACGACCTCTAAACCTCAAAGCAAAGATCATAGCCAACTATAACACATCCTCGATAACATAAGATTTCAATTATACAAACACGCCCTAATCCTTACTACCCAGTCGCAGTCCTAAGACTAGATCCGAGCTACCCGAGAGCCTCGGATCGGCGATCAACCCATCGCCCGCCTAACCTCTAATGCATACAGTGCATGAACCTATGCAAACATCTATCCTAGATGTCTCTATATGCCACAACATCAATTATAGGTTCAACAGTTAGACAATAGCCCTCGGCACTCACCGGCAACGGGCTAAGGTTCCACAATACCTCGTTAGCTAACACTCATAGTTAACCAACGGTTAGGAGAGCAATAAGCATTTAAACTACTATCCAACCAAGTATTTAAATGCGAGTAAAGACCGTAAATTTGTCAAGAGGTTAAACTCCTGATTTAATTCCCAATCTCGATAGAAATCCATTAATATCCCGTGAAAACAACATGCATGCTTCCTAACATGATTGGATATCTATCATGAATGAAAACCAATCAAAGGAAACTAGACAACACAGCTCAGTGGCTCACGGGCGATGCGACGATCGACCGTGAGGCCACGGTCGATCCGACGGTCGACCTTGGGGTCAAACGAGGGAAAAGCATAAGGGCCACGGTCGATCGGTGCATCGACCGTTGGAGGCCCAAAATGAGACAGAGCCTGACGATCGATCCGACCGTCGACCGTGAGACGGAATGGAAAAAGGGAAGGAGCCCGCGGTCGATCGGCACATCGACTGTGGGAGGTCCAAAACGCAACAGAGCATGACGGTCGATGCGACGGTCGATCCGAAGGTCGACCGTGAGGCGGAATGGAAAAAGGGAAGGAGCCTGCGGTCATCGGCACATCGACCGTGGGAGGTCCAAAACGCAACAGAGCCTGACGGTCGATGCGACGGTCGATCCGATGTTCGACCGTCAGGCCCAAAAGAAGCATATCAACGCTTGACGGTCGATCCGCCGATCGACCGTCGAGCCTAAAGCACAGTTCTTCAGAACAGTGCCGAAAATCCAATTTCTTGGATTTGAATGATCAAATCTTGTTGCAAAACAATGAAACTTTGCAAACATGCGCAATAAAGGATGGGGAAGCTATTGGTACGAAGAAAACATGATTTTGATGGTTAAATCTCTAATCTAGGGCTTAATGGCCGAAAACCGACAAAACGGCGATAATACGGGAATCATCCGATAAAATATGAAAACCAAGAGGTAGAGCTACTCTGCACATGCTATAACACTCATGTATTGAACTACACAACATTCTATCATGTATTCCTACATCGAAAACAGAATAAACCTATCCTAGGAGAACCCGATCTCAAGATCGAGGTAGAAACATCTACTTGAGCAAGTAGGGCAGCTCCTCCACGCGTCCAACAAGTTCAACCGCCAAGATCCGCTCCACGAAGCTCGCATCTCCAAGCCCTAGCTCAGCCGGTTGGAGAGAGAAAGAGAGAGAGAGACAACGACAGGGAAGGAGAAAGAAAGAGAGAGAAAGGGACATGCTATATATAGAGATCAGAACCGATCTCGGCCGTCCAATTCGATCTTTCCCGATCGAGCTCCGATCTTCCGATCGAATGCACCCTTAAGGTTCTAATCATTCACATACATCAATCCAAGGCCGTGTGTGTAACACGGGTGTGAAACTGACCACTAGGGGGCATATTTACCAAAATGCCCCTGAGGCTAAAAACCACCATACGATCGCCCGATCGTACCCGACGCGGAATCAAACCAACAGGAAAACAGCCCTCGACCCACGCGGTCGAGCCAGGTCAGAGGGATGGGCCCTCACAGTTCTCGTGATTACTGTGTAGGATCTAGCATTTATACTACTTTATGATTGCATCTTGTATAAAAATCATATATGTCAATCAGAGGAGTAGTCAAAGCCTCCAAAAATCATATAAAATCATATAACACCATATGTTTTTCAGTCTGCGCATAGTACCGGTCGACCTCCACATCGTCTGTCATGCTCAAAATATAGTTTGGATCATTCGCGGTTGACCGTTGCCTCGACCGTCAGCCTCTGTGAGGAAATGATGCATTCAGGGTTGATGCTTGTATCGACCGCCGCATCAACCTTCACGTTTCGCGGTCGACCGTTAGCCTTTGTGAGGAAATGATGCATTCATGGTCGATACTTGGATTGACTGCCATATCTGCCTTTACGCTTCGCGGTCGACCTTTGCATCGACCGTCAATACAAAACATCTAAAAATTGAATTTAAAAAGTTCCAAATTAAGGGATATAGATGTCAAATCATTGTTCAGTGATCATACAGATATTGAAATTATAAAATTAATGTTAGGATCAACATTCTCTAACTCCAACATTAGTTCGTGAGTAGCTAAATTCTTACAACATTGACTTAATACATAATAGTAGTTACAATCTTGCAACAAACATATATAGCTCAATATTAAAGTTGCGCATGACTGTGTAAGTTCCACAGATGCTCGATGAGATCACTTTGAAGTTGAGAATGCATCTCGCTGTTTCTAATACTATGGTGTCACCGAATGAACTCTGTAAGCTCAGGGGTATGATCATGCGAAATGGTCATAGGTGGACCTTCACTGATTTGCTCATATCCAGTAATATCTGGTTGAACGTACATGTGTCGTTTATCTTCAACGATCATATTATGCATGATAATACATGCCATCATAATATCTTTAAGTGTCTCACGCTTGAAAAACAGTGCATTATTGCGCACTATTGCGAATCGTGCTTGGAGTACTCGAAATGCACGCTCAACATCCTTTCTTGTCGACTCTTGACACATCACAAAATGTTTGGCTTTATTGTTTTGTGGTAAAGAGATAGTTTTCAAAAATGTAGCCCACTGAGGATAAATGCCATCATCCAAATAATAACCCATTATGTAATTATGGTCATTAATAGAATAGTTCACTATAGAAGCTCGTCCTTGGGTAATTTAAGAAAACATAGAAGATCGCTCTAACACATTGATGTCATTGTGAGACCCATGTAGCCCAAAAAATGCATGTCAAATCCAAAGATCCTGTGATACAACAACTTCTAAAATAATGGTTGGTTCATGAATGTGACTAGAAAATATACCTTTCCAAACACCCAAACAGTTCTTCTATTTTCAATGCATGCAATCGATACTCTCTAGCATTCCAAGAAAACCGCGTCGTTCGCCTAGTGCAAGCAGCCTATCAATGTCCTTATTGTTTGGTGACCTTAAGTACTCGTCACCAAATGTAGAAACTACAGCTTTCACGAATTTTTCAGACATTTTATAGTGGTGCTTTATTCAATTCTCACATATTCATCCATAAAATCTACAACTAGCCCGTAAGCAAGCATTCTCAATGTTGTAGTTATCTTCCATAGAGAAGACAATCCAAGTCATTTGGCTGCATTTCTTCTCTTATGAAAATAGGGTTCACGAGGTTCGACAATAGTTTGAATGTGAATGAACACATCACGACGCATGCAAAATCTCATACGAAACATTTTCAGCTGGGTGCACTGGTGGTTCCGCAAAATAATCTCTAAATAAGCTTTCATATCCTTGCAGTAAGTTACGATCAATACTTACACGTCGTTTATTGGGACCACCACATCAAGTTGATCTTACGCTACGCTCCATTTCTTCCTTCGCACATTTCAGCACTAGAAGTTCTTCTAGTTCTTTACCAGAGGACGTGTCGTCGTAGACTTCCTTTTGGCGTTTCCAAAAGAAATCCATAGAGAAGTGTAGATGGTGGAGAACTCAATTTGATATGGAAGACATGAGAGTTAAAAGTATGAATAGAGATGAGAATGAAATGAAAGACACATTGTTCTACTTATATTGACAATGTATGAGCATTATCAAATATGATCGTTAGAAATATAGCCGTTGGAATACAACTATTGGAAATATAACCATTGAAATATAGCCGTTAGAAATTTAGTTGTTGGAATATGACTATTGGTATATGATTGATGAAATATATCCGCTAAAATATGACCGTTAGAAATTTGACTAATGAATTTCAAGCATTTAAGTAATATAATTGTTGACATAAAAACCTATTCCTTTTTTTTATAATATATTTTAATATAAATATATCTCAATGATTAATGACATGATATAATATTTTATTATTATAATTATATGACTTGAAGAATAGAATAAGAAAAGAAGATGAGAGAATGAGTATTTTATTAATGTAAGGAATGGTTTAGGAAAGTTGATGCAAGTAATATATCAACCTTATAAGGAGTAATAACGGTTACAACTGTTTACCTCCTATTAGTTTATTTACATGTATATTTTCGTAAATTAACTTTGTATATTTTTATCATCTTCCCTAGGTTAGTTTTAAATATACATCCTTATAATCATAAGCCAGGAGATTAGTTTTAAATATACATACTTATCTACCTTATAAGATCCAAGGGTAGTTACTTTTATGACTCATCATCTGAGTCATAAACTTATACACACATGACATACACATGGTATAAAATTATAATTAAATAAAAAAAAGGATATTAGTTGATGTGGCGTAAGTTATAATAGAGATAATGGGGGCGGGCAGTTAGCTGTGCCAGGTGGCACGGGCCCACCACCTAGTATTAGAATATTTTAAAGTGAAAGGACAGAAAAGCTCACGCGGATGCCTTTCGAAAAATGTTTAACGCCATAAATGAGTTTATGCATACGTATGCTCGGTCCAAACGGGCCTTAATTCTCGGTTACCTACCAAACAAACATTATCCACATCCATATCCAATTATCGATATTTCCAAATAAATAGCCCGTACTCTCCAGCCCCACACTTCTACCCTTTTCTGTTTTAGCCCAAATTTTATGCAAATATCCAACCTCCCCAAACTGGATAAATCCCAGATGGATATATAACCACGTCATCCGCCCAATCCCACTTCCCCACCTGATCTCTTCTCCCCCGAGAAATTTAGTTAAACTACTCCAACTGACGTGTTAGACAATTAGCGAATCATAGAACGCCACGTCATCGTTCTATTTAGGCAAAGCTTGGCTTCTCTCCGCCCCCTTCGCCTTTTCTAGGGTTCAATGACCCCTTCTTTTAATTTTGAAAAATCTCAAGAACATCATCCATTTCTCTTTCTAGACGATTAAAATTCTCGTTTTGGCGTAATCTGGGAAGAAGAAATCTCTCCCGAATTCTGTTTCTTGGCTATCCGATGTCAATTTCCAGTAGTTGCGATTGGATTGGAAAGGGGTGCGACTTAGGGTTATGATATTGTTCGTGGGAATCGTTTCGAAGAGATGTTGCTTAAAGGAAGCTTTATACCCCAATTCCATGTTTGTTCAACTCGATTCAGTCCAGTGGTTGCCAGAAGGAATGTTACCAATCCGTTAATGTGCATCTCGAGGAAAGCTTCTTCATGCTGGTATTGATCAATCCCACCTTTCTTGATGATGACCAACGATTGGTTCTTTATGGAGGATAAATGTAGTTTGGGGCTTTCTTTCTCCATCTCGAATTTTGTTTGATGTGCTCGAAACTGTTAGGATAAGGTCTATTGTTGTGGTTAAAATTGAGATTTCTTTGTGGTGCCGTAGTTCGTTAATGAGAACCAAAGAAATGAAATCTTGAAAAGGTGAGAAGCCATTTCTTTACGTCCACTTATTCTACTCGGAGTTGTCCAATAGAACTAGAACTTTGGGCGCATTCTTTTTGTTCAGATTGGAATTCATTGAATTATCTCTTATCTATGCTCTGCTTCAATTTGGTGGCGGTTTGAGTGTTAGAAGAATATTTGATGATAGTATTACAGTTGCCACTATTATATTTGCTTTTCCTTAATTGATATTTAGTGTCAGACATGACTGTATTAAATAACTTAATGAGTGCTCCCTTGAGAGTTGTTGAATCGAGTGTTTCGATATGCGAGTGGTTTACCATAGTTAAAACCCTAAAACCTTCCTGCCTATAATAGTCTTCGACTTTGAATTGAACCGAAGAAGCTGTGATCTTGGAATTTGAAGATGTACTGTACTCCTTGACATATGTTGGCTGCAACACTGATTCACTCGTTTTAAGGCGAACACGATTTCAACTTCTTGCAATAGCAAACAGGGGGAATGCTAAGGTGCACACATACGTAGTTCTAGCTGAGACTGCCCTGCGAGGCGTTCATACATCAAAACCTTATGTCGGGCCACGCCCGTGGTGCAGTGTACCATCAGGTGTGCCCCACTGATGTGTTCATGAGACTCACGTGCACTTGTTGATGTACGGGGCATGTATACCTCTCTCACTTATCTAGTGAAGTTGTGTAGTCTCTGTCTCATCCTCCTCTTTTTTGATGGATTTTGATGCAGGGAAACTTCTTCTGTATCCTCCCATAGGTGGAAAATTTTTGAGGTACAATGCAAAGATAACACCCAGAGCATTGGGCAGTCCATAAAGGTTGACAATAATTTTCCGAGGCAGCCTGAACTCGTGTTCGATAAGCTGCAAGTTTGCCACGAGGAATCATGTACGAGACAAAAGCTAGCATTTGGCCGGTTTGTTGCTCGTGAAGCTCTTCTAGACGAAGAATACTGGGTGGGTTTCTTGTAGTGCACTGTCTTTATTGTTTGACATGCTTTATTCTTGCTGAATGTCTCACATATTTGCAGTCTGTTTCTTGATGCTTGTATTCTGTTATTCCTCTTCACAGGCAGCAGCATGGTTGCGGGCTGAGGCCCAGTTTGAATCTATATCATATATGAGGTTAGCTTCTCTATCTTTTCATGAGCTTCTCACTTTGTTTGTTTGTGCCCTGAGGATATTTTGCCTCATTGGTAATATGTTTTGGTGGTTTTGAATTCACAGGCACATTGATAGTATGAAAAGGCAATATGCTGAACAGGTAAGATTACTGCTTCATGAATCTACCATTATTACTTCCACTCACTATGTTGTTCATACTTAACTTCTATTTCACTTAAAGAAACTATTCGCAGGAGGATATCTTATAAGATGTTTATTTCTGTCTTTATTTTGGAAATTATGTAGACCATATACTAGAGTCAGCAAGTGCCTCAGGCCGTCATGATTTTTTAAAAGTGATATTTCCATCTAACAACTTTGATCGATTATGTATTTGACATCTGAATCTTAGAATAGAACTCTTGTGAGCTCTTGTGGATTTTAGGCATGTCTTTCACTAAGCAACTACTTACAACGTGTTGAAATGATTAAATTGGTGAACTTTTTGTTCTGTATTGATGACATGTCTTGTGCTTTTGAAACAGCCTTGCTGAACATTCATTGAAGCTCTCATCTTTATTGGGAAAAAATGTTATTGGCGTAAAGCAAGCATTTTCTTTACTGTACTTTTGAATGTTTTGTTGTGCTAGAGGCTTTAGAATCAGAGCAATTTGTTCAAAACTGGGGATAATGATATATGTAAGCCTTTGGATTAACATGCTAGCGGACTATTGTTGTGCAACGTCATGTTCATGAGATAATGATTATAAGCAACATGTAGTTGTTGACTGGGTATGTGCGGCTATGCATAGTCCATCGTTAGGACACGATTGACATGTCAAGACCTGCTTTTTTTTGCAAGAATAATAGGTAGAGAATGATATGGTAGGAAAGTGTTTGTGTTTGTTTATGATAATAATTCATTTTTATGCGTCTCTCTTTCTTCTATCTTTCAATTTTTGCATTAACCTTCTTGTTTTGTTGATTTTATAGGAGTTCTATGCTCTAAAGCGACGCTGTACTGGGCGAGATGGTAACTCATTGAAGTGTATTTGCATTGTTGTGGTACAGTCTAGATTAACCTTTTGTTTGGTCCCTGCTCTTTAAGTGAGATTTGAATTAGCTACTTAGTGTGCCAAAAGTGGATACTCAGTAAAAATGCTATAACTCAACCGAGGGTCTTACTATTATGACCAAAAATAATGATTAACTCAATTTGAATCCGATGGTCTTGAATGCTGACAAGCTTCATTGTCTTTAATCTCATGTTAAAATGTTAAAACATTTCTTGAAGATCAAATCGACTTTTGCGAGCTTTGAAAGGTCCGACATATCTCAAACTTCACGGCTTAAAGCTGATCAGCTAACTCTGAAGAGCCTTTGTAACATATGCATAAGCGAGAAAATCACGATACAGGAATGTTTTCTGTTGGTTAGCCTTGTGCTGTATAAAGTTAACACATCTTCTTTTGCACCACTCCCAGGTTAAAAAGGAAGACCCAAAAATTAGACGAACAATCTTAAATAGTGTTGTGGGAACACTCGACTTAAGTGTCAGACAGTTCTTGCAAGGTGAAACCTTCCCTGGGGTAAGTAAATGACTTTGATCTCTTTTCCCTATCTTCCACATTAAAAAAGAGGCATAACTCCTTGTGACAGTTAGAATTGTTTTCCAGGAACTTAAAAGTTCATCCGGTATACTTGCTAGCCATGACTGTGATGCATATAGATATGCTTACATTGCAAATGTTTGTGTCTCTAAATTTGCTCGTCGCCAAGGGATTGCTTCCAATATGCTGCATTTTGCAACTGATGTCGCTGTTTCATCTGGTATGTACCTGTTTAGAAAACTTAGTTCTTCAGTTAACTGGTTGATTATGTGTATGGGTATATATTTTTCTGCTCTTTGATTTAATCAACAGGCATGAAGCAATTTTTCGTCCATGTTAATGCGGACAACCAGCCTGCTCAAGATCTTTACAAGAAAACTGGCTTTGAGGTATAAAGATGACCGCTATTATTCTTCTTCTTTCTTTCTTTTTCTGTTTCTTTTCTGTGAACCCTTTTGGTGGCCTAAATGAGGATTTGCATATGGAATTTTCTAGCATCCCAGAAATTTCCACTTTTGATTTCTGTTGTTATGTTTCTCTTTTTTGTCTGTTCTCTTGCAAACATCTTTTTTCCATATGTGTGTTGTGCACTCCCTGGTCAAAATGGATGAAAGTATCTTGGCGTTCCTTATGTACTCTAGATGCATTGTTCAGCTTCCCTCATTCTGATGTATGCTAGTTGCTTGTTTACCTGCTAAAAGGATTTCCAATATGGTGGTTGACATTCATTCTGTCATAAACTTCTGATTTGGAGATATGTGATGCCACCAACTCACAAGCCATTGGGGTTTTTATTATTATTATTAGTATGTTGAGTATTACACAGGCTTACGGGTTCAAATGAAATACACATGCATTACAGATTATCAGGCAGGCCTTCGTGCCATAAGCGTTGCTCACATTTGTGACTTCATCAGCTGATTTCCAAACTAAACTATTCTCTGTTTTGATGCATTAAGTGTGCTCCCTTAATTTTCTGTAGTGACTGCACCATCTGTTCTTAAGTTATCTCAATGTTTATAGGTTGAGGAAGCTGCATCACGTCCTCTTGCAAAAGATCGGATGTTTCTGATGCGCATGACGTTCTGATTTGTGTCTGAAGGTCTAGTTAAAAAGTGTGTGTACATTTGTGGTACTGCTGTTGCATAACTCTTCAGTTTATAGAAGTCTTACGATGATGCTGTCCGGAGCAGGTTTTAGTTATGCTTGGGGCACTACTATTGTGCTAGCGATCTGATGATGTCTCCAAAGCAGGTTTTACATATGCTTGGGGCAGTCATGTGCTAACATTCTGTACAGCAAAGCTATAGCTTGAGCCTGATGATTGTATTTTGGTTTGTAATTCACTTGTTCAATTTGTTGATGAAAGCGTCTTCTGCAGTGAGTATTATGATCACAAAATTCTTTCTAAACATCAAGTTGCAATACATGATCCTACTAATTGGCTTATTTTGCTCATTCTCATCTATGGGCTTATGTGCATAGCTACTTCATCTGTGTGTATTATGATCACAACTTCTTCCGGCGGTGTCATTGTTCTCGAAAACTCAGATTTCTTATATCATCTTGAAGTGCGAGTTTTCCAGTTGTTCTCCAGCTTGATATATGCTACCTATATACCTTATAATAAACGGCAGCGGAGAGAGACTAAACCTTAATTTAAGAGTTCTAATGCATTCAATCTAATGGCGGAGAATCATCCTAGCATAATAAATGAAGATAGACGGTTATGAGACCTTACATATGAACGGTTATTATAGACCGTTATAATTACTTTGATTAAACCGTGCTAAGGCGCACGGCAACATCAGCATGGGCCACAGCCCACAGGCCCACACCTAATGTATATATAATGGATAATTTTTAGGGTTAAAAAAGTACCTAAATATCATATTATATCCAATAATTTTGGAAAGATCATATTTATAATATTATAAACTTTAGGTCGTGTTAGACATGCCCATGGGGTTAGTTTAAGAATAATACATATAGGGGTATCCAACCGGGCCCGCTCGGTCCGGCCCGGGTAAACCGAGGCGGGCCGGGTAGGAGGCAGTCCGACCCTTTTAATCATCCGGATCGGGCCAGGCTAGTGCCCAATAGGCCTGCCATCCGGTTCGGCCCAGGTATGACCTTGCCCAGCTTGAAGACAGGGCTGGACGGGACCTGGTCCCGTCCAGCCCTGTCTAGTTCTTTTTTTTAAAAAAAAATCATTGTTTGCTGGAAAGACGGTGAAGGTGGTGGCGCTGCTAAATGAGGTTTGCAGGAAGCTTGCCGGAGATACGGAAGATGGCGGACTGTAACGATGAAATTCCGACGTCGATGAAGATGGTGGCAATGCTTGGCTGACGAATGGATCTGCTAGACTTCGAAAAGAGGAGGGCCGAAGGCTTCGCATTGACTCTGGAAGCATCGGCAAAGTTGGCTGCGGCAGTGGCCTGGAGTAGGTCAATAACGACGCCTTAAGGTGATGAGATATGCGGGATCAAGGTGGACGAAGATTGTGAGGCAGCCAAGATCTGAACCAGCGAATGCGAAGGTGGCCGAGCGGAGTTTGCGGCGATCTGAACCAGCAACACCGGAGGGAGAAGACGTCTTGGTGCGCAGCTTGTGAGGCTGTCGTCGTAGACGGACACGAGGTCGGCGTGAACGGCAACCCAGCGATTGTCGAGGGTGAAGAAGACTTTGGGAAAGGAGGTCAGGAGGAGGTCCATGGCAGAATCGACCATGGTTGGTGGTTGCGGAGCTCAGAGATGGGGCTGCATGAAGTTTTGACAAGGGTTGCGGCGTGGTCGACAATGATCCGAGAAGGGAGGACCGGCGAGGTGAGGAGGTAGTGGGTGAGGCTTGGCCAGCTGAGATCTGGATCTGGGACGGTGCGAGGTGCCGAGGACAGTGACGAAAATAGATAGGGGATTGTAGATCATTGTCGAAGGCGTTGGAGAGCTACGCCGATGAGGGTATCTGGCGAGGCTGGCGGAGGAGGGTGAAGGCCTTCCTGGTTGGAGAGAAGACGGCGACCTCGGGAAGAGGTGGTACCGTGGTTGGCCGGCAAGAGAGGTCTTGGTGGGGCGGCTTGGTGTGGACGGCGTCGGAGGCTTGCGGGATGAAGGAGAGGAAGGAGGCGGCGAAGGCTTTGGGCTCCAATCGGGCCGGCGCGGTCCGGTCCTGCCCGAGTAAACCTTTAGAGGCCTTCTTTAAAACCCGGACCGGACTGGGCCGGACCGGGTTTTTGACCAAGGGGCCTTGATCCGGCCCTGAACCCGAATCAGCCCGGTCCAGCGGGGCCAACACCCGAGCCGGATTAGGCTATGGCCCTTGCGAGGCCAGGGCCGGACCTATATCGGGCTGGGCTATTTGGATCTTTTGAACACCCCTAAACACATAATAGTATACAAGGATAAGGTATTTTATGAAAACTTCTGATAAGCAATGGTTAGGTTATATGTCCTTAGGGGTTGTTTGGTTCAGGGTTAAGGGGGATAACTCCACTTTATCCCTCCTTATCCCCACTTTTTCACCAAACACAAAAACAATGATTACGAGGTTACTAGTATTCCACCTACCACATTCCTCTCTACCTTTTTCTTATCCCCATTTCTTAACCCCACTTTTTCTAACCCCATCTAACCCTATCCCCTCTTAACCCCATTTTTTCTAACCCCATTCCTCTCTACTATTCCACCTACCATATTCCTCTCTTAATGATAGAACGTGATAAGATTCTTTTAAATAATAAATCTAGGTGTTAAATCAGAAACTTTGGTCGGTTACGTTTGGTTACACGGCAGGAGAGGTAGAGGGAGAGGGAGTTGCAGAGGGAGAGGAGTGGAGTGAAATGTGATTGCCCTCAATTGTGTAACGGCCCCAGCCGTCCGGGGCCGCCCAGGGCTCGTAGAAATCTGGAAAAACTTCCCAGTGGGTCACCCATCCCGAGACCGTTCCAAGGCATACATGCTTAACCTTGGAGCCGCTCCAAGGCAAGGCAAGCACGCTTAATGTGAGGACATGTCCCTCTACTCCTAGGTAGACCGGCTGGGTTGGGCCCGTGGCTCGTTTGATTGTTTCGCATCGAGTGCGCGATCCGGTGGATCGTATTGTTTCTTGAACCGCAGGGGCAATTTTGTAAATTGCGCATTGTCGGTTTGTTTCACACCCACGTGTGCACACACTGACCATGTTTGTGTTAGTGTTTGATTAGAATGGTTAGGTGGATCCGGGATCGGAAGATCCGAGCTTGGGCTTGTGTTTTAGCCCAAGTTTTAGCTTCTGGGCAAAGGAGATCGATCTTCCTTGCTAAGGAAAATATTCCTTGTTAAGGAGATCGATTTTCCTTGAAAAGAAGATCGATCTTCCTGTGCCAAAAAGTCTTGACGGTGGATTTTGAGAGGACGCCCGCCGTTGGCCGTCGCTCTCCACTGTCAGAGGGAGAGAAGACTTTCTCTCCTTTCCTCTCCCTTATCCTCTTCTTCTCCCCCTTTTCTAACTTTTCCTCTTCTCCTTCTTCCTCTTCTCCTTCTTATTCCTTCTCCTTCTTCCTTCTTCCCGCGGCTCTGCTTCCCTTGTTTCCTGCAGCCCCTTCTTCCCCTCCGTTCTCCCTCCTCCGGCCACCGTTTTGGGTGCTTGAAGGCTCGTTGGATTCGTGGCAGCGAGAGGAAGATCCCTGGTGTGGTTTGAAGCTAGGCTAGTGACTGGTTAGCGGGGAATCAGCCGAGGAGTGCGTTTCTGGTAGGTTTCTACCTACTTGAGTTAGTTTAGGGGTTTTCTCTTGATCTAGTCGTTAGATCTTGGCGTTCTTGGTGTTGTTGGATGCCTCTTGCTTAGTGTAATTTATGTTGTAAGTTTCATAAGATTTGATTGAGATTTTAGTAGGTTTTTAGCATGATTAAACTCGGATTTTCCGGTTTCTTTGTTCTTAAAGAACAACCGGTTTACGGCGCGTTTTCTGGTTTGTAAATGCATGTTCTTGGGTTATGCTGAACACAAGAGTTGTAGATCTTTGAATCTACTCTCAGACCCAACTGGTTCTATAATTTTTTGATTTTTCTACGAATTGTTATGATTTCCCTACGGGTGGGCTGCGTTGCAGTAAGTAAAGGTAAATTAGTGAGATTAGCGGTTTTGATTAGTGTTTTTCCGATAATCTAGCCGTTAGATGTTTCTCGATTTTGGATATGTTGATCCCAACATATTTATCTACTGATGTCTAAGTTGGATCTTGAATCCGACGTTGTTTGGACGTCGGATCGACGGGGTCATTTAGCCTCTAAGTAGAGGATCTTGGCGATTTAAATAATATTATATGTTCAGAACATATAATATTATATTTTACTGTTCATCAGAGTTTTTGGGGTTGCTTCCCGTTGCAGGAGTCCGCAGTTGACGGTCGCGGTACCGTCGTAATACCAGGACCCGCTGCGGATTGGCTGGCAGAGGTTGGTAGTACCGTTGCAGCGATCCAATTGGACTTGTATGTTATCTTTATCATACTGTTGCATGCTTACCTCTTACTTGTGTATGATCATAACATGCATTCTGTTGTGCATTAGATGCATAAGGTTAGGGCGTGGGCGATCGGTTGATTGCCGATCCGAGGCTTTCGGGTAGCTCGGATTTAGCTCTAGGACCGTGGCGGGTAGCAAGGTCCAGGTTGGATTGTAGTATTCTATCGATCTTGATGATATGATTAGATGACTTGAATACATATTGATCGATGATTTAGAGGTCGTGTCGGCCTCGAGCCAGGTGCTGAGGGTGCAGCCGGTGTCGGTCCCTCGCCTAGCAGTGTCGTGTTCCTGCTGGTGGGACAGCAGTGTTCGTTTCCTGCTTTACTGAGGGTGAAACCTGGACAGGAGCTCTCAGTGATGCGCGGTGGGGTTGTGGGGCCCCGTAGCATACCTAGGCCTAGCTTGGAGGCGACACTAATGTGTTCCTCTTCCTTCTGTGTGTCGTAGTGTAGAACCCTACTGAGCTTTATGCTCAATCCTACCCGGGCTGCGTTTTGCAGGTGCAGGCGTCAGCTCTTCTTCAGTGGCCCCTACCGGGCAGGTGTTTGGTGGCGCGGTGGTGCCTGGCGGTGCTGAGGAGTGATGATCATCTGTCTACCCTTTTGTTAGTTAGCCTCCTACGGGAGTGTGATGTATTAATGTAAACCCTTTTGAGGATTTGAATATTATATTATATTTCTTTGAGGTTGTTAATCTTTGTAATATAAGGGTGCTTATGAATTGTTTAGGGAGACCAGTAGGTTAGAGGGAACCCCTCGCCAAAAATTATTCCGCATTAGTTAGGTTCCGGTTCGCGTCGCCGGCCCGGTTGGGCCTTCGCAGGTCGGGGCGCGATACTTAACATTGGAGTTTTCTAGCGGATCACTGTCATCATGGTTTTAAAACGCGTTGTGTCTTATAAGGGTTACTAATATACTTATTATCTACATGGGGTTGCTTACTCGATTACCTTGTTTGGCTACATGCCCTTCAGGCGAACACCGATACCCAGAGACCCCGGGTCTCCCAAATAGTGTTTGGTATGGCCATGGAAGTGGGAGTGGGAGAGACATTGTTTGTGTTTGGTATGTTTAAATTAAAATGGGAAAGCGCACAAATGATATTGAAGTTATTAATTACCCCTTGCTATATTATCTCATTAATATGACATATTTTGTGATCTTGAAATTCATAATTTTAGTAAAAAGAAATTACATAATTAACTTTTTTAAAAATTAAAGAGAAAAATTTCAGCAAACTCTCACTTTTGTTTTTAACCTTGACCAACACAACTTAAGAGAACGAGCATTTATATTAGACACAAGGCACACTTAACAAAAATATAAATAAATTCGTATTTTTATTGCATGTTGTAGAAAGAAAATATCAAGGTGAACCATTTCTTACAAATTCAAAACATATAGAAGTACAAGCAAGAAGAAAAGACGCCGCATAAATAAGGGTGTTTTAGTAATCCTAACATGCGTTGACCAAATAGGAGGGAAAGGAAACCAGACTCCTCCTATTTCGGGAGGAGTCCGATTTCCTCCCATGACGGGAGAGCTCGTGAGAGGCGACTCCCTCTCCTGCGCTTAAATGCCAAACAAACATGACAGAGGGAGTCGTAACTCACTCTCCCAATGTCAAACCGGCAACCAAACACACCCTAAGTAATTTACCACATATACAATATACATATACATAATGAAAACTCGAGTCAACAGTCAGAAATTAAGTGGAAGCCGCACGTTGCACATGATCGCCATTTAACTCAGGGACGCGGAAGCCGCCAGGGGAAATAGGAGGCCACTGTTATCCACTATCCGCCCGAGGAAGTAGAAGGCCACCATTACCCACGATGACATCCATGGCACTAAGAAAGTGGGACATTACCACACGATCCCAACGTCATGCTCAAAGGCAGGAAAGATTCCGATGATGACACGTGGAGGAAGTTTACCAGAGTATAAAAGTATTGTGAGGATCTCCCCTAAGGGGGATGGATTGTGTGGATCTGGTATCTTAATAGTGGTATTCACATTGAAGGCGTCTAGCTGAGTCGGATGACAACGTGTTTTAAAGTCGTGATGGTAGTGATTCTGTAAGAAAACTCCAAGTTAAGCGTGCTTGTCTTGGAGCAGTTCCGGGATGGGGGACCTACTGGGAAGTTTTCTTGGTTTCAGCGGATGAGCCAAAAGTGGACAGTATTGTGTAGGATGTGCGAGGGCGTTACAATTGAAGGAGGGCATTAGATCACGAATCAATCATCCAACTACCACTTTTCTTTCTACTGTACTTGCTCTAGTTCTAGTTCAAGTTCATTTCGTTTTAATGTTTTAATCAAGCTTCCTTAGGGGTTGTAATACATCAATTGCTGCTCTAATGAAAGTAAATATTTGCTTTTCATAGCTAATTGTTCTTACATTCTTAGGAGTAGTGTAATCATCACTGCACCTATAGGAGTAGCTCAATTTCGATCTTAGGGGTAACAAGAACATAGTTCTAGGATTAATCCAATTAGATTAGCGGTCACCAAGTAGTTCTGTCTTTGGTAATTTTAGCTTACTTCCATTTCATTTCATAAAACAAAATTGATCTAGGAACAGGCGCAGAACACCCAAAGGTTCTTTGAATTGAGGCACGATAGAACCCCACCTTTTTGACCTTCACGTCGGTTGGTACACCTCACGTACATGGCGACCCTGTACCCCTCACGGGCACAAATTTTAAGCAACAGATTGATAGTGATACTGATGTCCAATGACGCGGCGAAGATAGAGACCATACCACGAGTGAGCACAATGCAGTCCCTTCGGTGGCGTTTGGTTACGGGATAGACTATTCCGGGTTTAGAGATTTCTTGGATATGTATGTTGGAATAAGTAGTGGGATAAAGTTATTCGACTTGTGATGTTTAGTTGAAAAGTAGAGATAAATCAGTAATGATTGCTTGGAATAAGAAAATAGTGTTTGGATGAAAAATGTGGAATAGTAATAGAGATCGGTGAGTTTTGGAAAGTAAATTTAAAATAGACTTTTTGTATCGGGCATATTGAGAATTTAATTAATAATTATATTAATTTACTCATTTAATAGCATGTTAAATCTATTGCCTCGAATTTCATACAATGAATATTATAATGCATATTATCTTGACTTCTAATCACCTATTACATTCTATTTTATATAGAACTAACAAGGGCATATATTTAAAATAATTATATGGCATTCTGCTTTGTGTTTCGTGGAATTATTGTTATAATGATTATATATATCATAATTTCCAAATCAACAATTATATATTGTTTTTTATACACATTCAAGAATGACACATACATAACATACTTATATCCGAGTCTAGTTTCATATTACTAAAATTATACGTTACAAAAACCTTTTAAAATTATAAAATTATAAGATATTAAAATTATATCTTCCAGTTGTAAACCAGATATATTAATGCAAAAAAAAAGCCTGAAAAACTAGATAGTTTAAAATCATATTTACTAAAATTGGGATAGGAATCAAGACTGGAATAGGGTTTTGAGACATGAAATTGGAGACTTAATCCATGTCCTATTCCAACCCCAGAATTAAACCTATTTGGCTAAACTTCCGGGGTAGTTCATATACAACGAGGACCACAAAAATTCCAAAAGAAACCACCATCAAATGTCCGGTCAAAAACAGCGTGGGCACTTGACAATTCCATCAGCTCTCCCATCGTCAAACCTAGGTACATATATAAACGAAGTATTCTCCATCAACTTTGCCAATGACGTCTAAGTTTCTTAATTTCCACCTCCCACGGCGCCATCAACCCAGTTTTGCTCGATCGGTCTCTCCCCTTAAATGAGATAAGCCGATGTTCTCCAATGATGATATGCAGCTGAAATATGATATATATGGCCTGTACATATATATTGTCATTTTTTCTGTGTTTGGTTGGAGAAAAGTGGAGACAAAGTGGAGCAACTGGCGGTACTCCCTCCACTTATGAGTGTTTGGTTCGACCACAGAGTCAATGGAGTGCTGGGACTCGGTGGATTAAAAAAGCCGACTTCAGCGTTTTTACTCTAGCCAAAAAACCGACAGAGTCGGCCGACTGAAGTGGTTGCACTCGAATTAAATGCCAACCACTTCAGCCATTACTTCTCCACTTTGAACTGGGTATCGGGCTAGGGTTTTTCTCATCACCGCCGTTCCCCTCCTCCCTCTTGCGGCTGTCTCCGAGGTCCACGCTCCACGCTCCACGCTCGCCACTCCTCTCTCCACGGCTGGGATAGGCTTGGTTGGCCGTCGACGATCCCGGCGGGCCTCCCTCTCACTCGCGCCTCTCTCCCCGGTCCACGCTCCACGCTCGCCACTCCTCTCTCGCTCGCTCGGAGCTCGCTCGGAGACCGCTTCCATCTCCACTACGGTATGTGTCATCTCCTCTCCCCCTCCCATCTCCACTCTTTAGATCCGTGTCTCTTGATCTAGATTTGTTGGTATTTGCTTTTCCGGGTGTTCTCTCCCTCCAAAGATCCACAATTTTGCTAATTTTTCGAGATTTTATGCGGGGATCTACTCTTTTTTTTCTGGGCGTTCTTGCTTTTGATCTATATTTACATTCTTTGTTTTTTCTTCTTCTTCTGAGTGATCTCTCCCTCCCTCAATGGCCGAGTTCTTGCTTTTGATATTGATTTGTTCTCTGTTTTTGTTCTTCTTCTGAGTGATCTCTCCCTCCCTCAATGGCTGAGTTCTTGCTTTTCATCTAGATTTGTTCTTTGGTTTTTTTTTCTTCTTCTCAGTGATCTCTCCCTCCCTCAATGGCTGAGTTCTTGCTTTTGATCTAGACGCCGTTCTCTGTTCTTTTTCTTCTTCTGAGTGATCTCTTCCTCCCTCAATGGCTACATTCTTGCTTTTGATCTAGATTTGTTCCCTGTTTTTTTCCTTCTTCCGAGTGATTTCTCCCTCCCTCAATGGTTGAGTTCTTGCTTTTGATGAAGATTTGTTCCCTGTTTTTTTTTCCTCTTCTGAGTCAAGTACATAACGCTTTCTTTTCAGAATCATTCACAACCACGATGTGGCCTTCCCCGCCCCTTTCAACAGAATAACTTCGAAGAGCTCCATCCAGGATTTTAACCACATAGAGATTGTTATAAGCTTCTAGCAGTTCTGCTTGAATTCTTCTGAATACCATTCTCGTATAGATATCCGGAGCTTGTTTCTCCAAGGGTGATTCTGTCTCTAACATCTGCTGGCAGTGCAGAGTAGCAAAATCTTCTTGCAGTTCCTTCTCATACCTTTCATCCAAATCTTCATCAAATTTTGCAAGAAATGCTTCCAAAGATACCCTTGTGTTGAAGCGCTTCTTGAAAAACTTGTTGATGCTTTCTGGTCTCTGGCATCCAGACATTTCGGCAAAGAATGAGCCCTTTAAATATGCTGGAATCCACTTAAATCGAGCATTGTACAGTGCTTGCAGCCAAGCATTCTCTCTTAGATCATACTTATCTATAAGCAACTTCCAAGATATCTCGAGAGCTTCGACTGTATCAGATTCATTGACACACTTCTTGAGCTCATGATGAAATGAAGGATACCTAGAATACACATCCAATAGTTTCCTTTTGCATCTAGCTAATATCCGCAACCTACATCTCCCTCCCTCAATGGCTGAGTTCTTGCTTTTGATCTAGACGCCGTTCTCTGTTTTTTGTTCTTCTTCTGAGTGATCTCTCCCTCCCTCAATGGCTACATTTTTGCTTTTGATCTACATTTGTACCCTGTTTTTTTTCTTCTTCCGAGTGATTTCTCCCTCCCTCAATGGTTGAGTTCTTGCTTTTGATGTAGATTTGTTCCCTGTTTTTTTTCTTCAGTGATCTCTCCCTCCCTCAATGGCTGAGTTAACTGAATGAGCTAGATTTGTGCTTTAGCTTTTGGATGTTAACAAATACCCTTTCACTGCATAGGCTATACTTGTAATTGATGGCATTAGCTGAATGAGAAGGATGTTAACAGCTAAGAAGTTTGAGTGAAGTGATTCATATACTCGTTTGCTCCATTTTGCTCCATTATTTCTCTGGATGTTTATACTCGTTTGAGGACTGTTGCCTATGATTTTTCTTCATATATTCGATATCTGTTGATTTTCTTCATATATTGTTTAAATATGTCTCATTTTTTATAATAATTTACATATGCCAATCATCATCTGCTTAATTATGTTATATGAATGTACATATTATCAATGCTGATTTGCTTCATTTGTTATCCCTCTCCATGTAACGAGAGGTTGTGTGCTTGATTTTGATGATATGTTATAAACTCAAACGTCTTCCCTCATAGATGGATGATCATGATGAACAATTCGAGAGGATGAGGATGCTCGATGTGGTATACGCTGCCGTAGTTGTTATTATTAGAGAATACTACGCACCACGCTATCGCATTAACGATGTGCCTCGAGAGCATAGAGTGGAAACTAGAAAGAGGCACATGGATAGGATTATGCTGGCCGGTAAAAACTATTGTGTCAGTTACATCCGTATGGATGTGGACGCACTGAATGAACTAGCCAAGCAAATGAGAGAACGCCATTTGCTAGAGGACACAGATCATATAACCGTCGAAGAACAATTGTGTATATTTCTACACATTGTTGGTCACAACACGAAAAATCGAGTGATGCGGACAGAGTTTCTACTGTCTGGGGAGACAATCAGTCGATATTTCAATATCGTTTTGAAGGCGGTATGTAAACTTCGTGACCTCTACATTCAACAGCCAGGATCGACCACACATCCGGAAATCTTTAACAGCCCCACTTATTATCCATACTTTCAGGTAATACTTAATAGCGACTACTGTAACGTTCTTGGGTTGCACATGTCTTATTTGACCATTTCACTTATATGACGTGTCTTGCTTTCTCAATGTGCATGTAGGATTGCATTGGCCTTATAGATGGCACGCATATTGATGCGACTGTCCCCACCGATAAAATCTTGCCGTTCCGTGGACGGAAAGGAGTGACCCAAAATGTTTTGGCCGCATGCACACCCGACCTCCGGTTTACATATGTACTAGCTGGTTGGGAAGGTTCAGCCAATGACTTTACTGTGTTGAAAGACGCACTTTCGAGACCCTCTCCCGGTGGTTTAAAAACCATCGAAGGTATAAACGTAATATCTAACCTCACTAGTTTTATTATAGACTTTGTCATGAGTGCTTTAAAATCCTTAACGTGATGTGTCCACTGGTATTAATTGTAGGCAAGTACTACCTAGTTGATGCCGGATACACAACCATGCCCGGCTTCATTGCGCCTTACAAGGGTGTAAAGTATCATTTGAAAGAACACAGTGGCAACAGACCTCGCGATAAGTACGAGCTCTTCAACCTAAGGCATTCATCACTTAGGTCGAAGATTGAGCGAGCCTTCGGACTGCTCAAGAATCGTTTCAAGATTCTAGCGTCTCATCCTTTCTTCCCTTTCAAAACTCAAGTTGATCTTGTACTTGCATGTTGTATTTTGCACAATTTTATTTTAAAAGAGTCTCCAAGTGATCCATTAATGGCCATTGTATGTTAATATGTTAAAATTTTCAATCTGAACAGGTTTCATGTGTTGAAAATATAAAGAAGATTTTGCCAAATTTTTCCTGAAAAATAATGAGGTTCATCTGAAAAATAATAAGGAAACAATAAAGAACAAACACTCATATCTATCCAAAAAAAACCTCCATATAAAACAATAGCTAATAATACATTTGCATCGATTTTTCAATCCTTTTGATATGTTAATTTATTATATATTATAAAAACACATCTAATACTTTTAAAATGTATTTAGATTCATTTTTTGAAGCGTTTAAACTCACCCCCTAGTCAGGGGTGACCATATCCTCACTTTCAGCACCAACCAAACAATAGAAAGTCCAAAAGTCAGTTAACTCAGCCTCCACTCCAACACCAACCAAACAACAGAAAGTCCAGAAGTCAGCCAACTCAGCTTCCACTTCAGCACCAACCAAACAGCAAAAACTGACAGACCACTTTACAGGACTTCACTTTCCAAAAGTCTGCACTCCAGAAAGTGACTCCACTCCAGCCAGTACTGAGCAACCAAACAGGCCCATTCATTTGCCACTCCAAAGCCACAACTCTTTATTTATTTAAATAGGCATACAAAGTAAAGAAACAATATTGTATACATATAGCACGTACTTACTAGCTAGTTTCCTCGTATAATAAGGAAACACATCATTCAATGCATGAAGTTGGAGCAGCTAGTATTACGAGGGAACATTTAAAAGTTGGCTGAGAACACTGATCATAGTCTTGCGGGGTTTGAACATTGCTTCGAGAGGGATGGCTTTTGGTAGTGTTAGGCCACCTGCTTCGGCCAGGTCCACTTCGTCTTCTCCAACCCTTTCCCAGTCAAAGCACTGGATCATGCTCGCCAACGCCAATGGTATGATTCGCAGGGCAAGGCCTTCTCCTGCACACCTTCTCCTTCCCAATCCGAAAGGTATGATTCTATCAGGGACATGACCACCGCCATCTTTGCCATCCTGGTCCGAGAGGAACCTCTCTGGCCTGAACTTGGTTGGCTCAGGCCAGAGCTTAGGGTCACGATGAATGGCCCACGCATTAACCAATATCATGGTGCCAGATGGGATGGT
Source organism: Narthecium ossifragum (assembly GCA_963920575.1). Lineage (NCBI taxonomy): Eukaryota > Viridiplantae > Streptophyta > Magnoliopsida > Dioscoreales > Nartheciaceae > Narthecium > Narthecium ossifragum. The sequence goes on from OY986965.1 coordinate 25,278,185, forward strand.
GTACCCTCCGAGTGTGCACTCTTCACTCGATTCATGAGGCACGAGAAGCGGCACCGTCGGATTCAAACGCAGCGTCTCATTGACGATGGCGTACAAGTAGGGGAGATTGGCGATGTCGTGTTCTCCCAGCAAGCGATCCGAGCCAACCTGCGAGTCTATCTCAGCTCTAGCCTTCTTCAACACCTCTGGATTGTTCAGCAGATGTGACATCGCCCACTCCAGTGTCTGGGCTGACGTGTCTGTCCCTGCTACCAAAAATGACTTCATCCGGCCAATATATAAGAAAAGAAATTACAAGGTCAGTGCTAGTTATCATAGATCGATAACATAATATAAAAGAGTGATCATCAGTGACTTACTATGATTAATGCTTTGAAGATCTCGTCGGTGTAGTACTGGGGGTCCTTTTGCTGCATGTCCAGTAGATCGCTGATCATGGTCTTCTTCTCACTGCCTTTCCCATTTCTATGCTCGTCGAGAATGCCCTGGATAAACTTGTCAAACCTAGTAGCCAACTCTGATATCTTCTTCATGCTTCCATCGAAGTCTATCTTTTGCAGGAACCTTGGCAAGAAGTCCCCGACGTTGTTTGCTCCTATCCTGCTCAACATCTCCTCCACCATCTCTTGGAACACCTTGGTCTCGTCGGAGCTGGCCTCCTGTTCCATGTAGTACCTCTTTCCGGTCAGCATCCCCATGATCAAGTTCGCCGTCAGCCCGAATAGCCTCTCCTTCAGCTCCAGCCTGCTGAGCTCGTCGCCGCGCATGTCGGAGCTTTGAAACAGCCGGTGTAGTAAAATGCGCACCTCGGCGGCGCGGGCTTTGGACATGGCGTTGAGTCTTGAGGCGGAAAGAACCTCGACAGTGGCGATGCGGCGGATGTTGCGCCAGTGTGGTCCGTAAGGGGAGAAGGTGAGGGTGGTGTAGCCATAGCTGGTGCTGCGCATAGAGGGGAGCTGGGGACGGCTGGCAAAGGCGACGTCGTTCTTGGTGAAGGACTCATAGGCGAGTGAGGCGGAGGAGACGAGGAGGGCCGGGCGGGAGCCGAAGCGGAGTAGGAGGAGCGGGCCGTGGCGGGAGCTGAGGCGGGCCAGGGTGTGGTGAAGGGGTTTCTTGAAGAGGTAGAGGTGGCCAATGATGGGGAGTGCCAGAGGGCCAGATGGTGGTAGGTTCTTCTTCTTCTTCTTCTTGAAGTAATTGTTGGAGCTGGCGAATGAAAGAAATACTAGGAAAGCAAAGAAGATGGCACCATAGGAGATGACGAGGGTGGCATATGCATCCATAATTGATTGAGATTCAGAGCAAGTATTTAGCTAATATATATAGCATCCATAATTGATTGAGATTCAGTTAGCTAATATATATAGCAAGCCACTTGCTAATTATATGTACGGATTCAAAAGAAGAAAAATGATAGGCCTTTTATGTCCAACTTCATGAAAGACATCGGTCCTACGCAAGCACTGATGCAATTAGCTACTACTATCAGCGGTCACAGACCGTGGTCGGAGGAAAGAGCCAGGCTCGGAAGACTTTTCCATGGTTGGTGTCTTTTCTTTTCTTTCTCTTCTTTTTAGTTATAAGTTCGATGGCTGTGCAAAAAAAACCTGAAAAACATGAGAAAAGAGGAAAATATTACACATGGTCAGACAGCCGCCATGCCACCTGTCACGCCCCTCCCAATTAACATCCAAATTTATCCCAAAAATTTAACATTTCAGCGTAAACGGCCGCGTGAATTCACAATTACAGCCTATCAAAAAACTATAAATAACACAATCTTTGACATAATGATATTCCATCATAATTTACAACATATTATATGTTGACTTTTTGGCTCGGTTTCTCAACACCCGATCGATCCTTCTCGATCGAACTTTGCATGATCGATCCGACATGTCATGACAGATCAATCCGTCTTGGCATTTTTTTTCCAAACAGAGGACGGTGTTTTGGAGGAAGCACCAAACGATTGATCCTAAGATCACTCCTACTCCTAGGATCGATCCTACTGTGTTCCGATCGATCCGTTTCTATTGTAGGATCGATCGGACTCGGGAATTCCGGAATCCATCGAAGCTGAAGCAAACGGATCGATCCTTCCTCTATAATGGGATCGATCCTTCCCTGTTTAATGGCAAATCCGATGGCTCAGATTTAATCCAGGTTTGGGTTATTTGGAGTGATATAAATAGAGTGTCTGTAACCCTAAAATCTAAGGGAGAAAAATAGGGTTTTGGAGAGAGCTTGAGAGCCTTTTGGAGAGAGGCTTTTGCCCTACTTTGTACTCCTTCATCTTGATTAGTGGATTGATCTCGCCTTGCCGCCCGTGGATGTAGGCTATTGTCGAACCACGTTAAACCCTTGTGTTATTGGTGTGTTCTCTATTTTCTCTCCCTCTATTCTTTGGTGTGTTTGTTTTCTTTCTCGATTGGTGGTGGATTTTTGCATTGGGGGTGCCTTCCGGCGCAACAAGTGGTATCAAAGCGAGGTTCAGATCTGGGCATTGGAATTGATTCACCATCCACATCGAGAAGATGTCTGAGGAGTCGTCGTCGAAATCTACACCGGCGACCAGATCCACAGTTTCGAATACGAAGTTCGAGGTAGAGAAATTTGATGGAACTAACAACTTTGGAATGTGACAGTGCGAGGTCTTGGATGTTTTGTTCCAGCAAGAACTAGACATAACTTTGGAAGAGAAGCCCGAGGAGATGTCAGATGAAGATTGGAAGAAGATCAATCGTCTGGCGTGTGGAACTATCAGGCTTTGTTTGACAAGGGATCAGAAGTACTTTGTAATGAGGGAGACTTCAGCGAAGGAATTATGGAGGAAATTGGAGGACAAGTTTATGACCAAAAGCATTGAGAATAGGTTTTATTTGAAGAAGAAGCTCTTCCGTTTCCAATACAAAGGAGGTACTTCTATGTCTGAGCATTTGAATGGTTATAATAAGATTCTTGTTGATTTACAAAATTTAGAAGTTGAGATATTAGATGAAGACAAAGCTCTCTTGTTGTTGAATTCTTTACCTGATTCATATGAGCACTTGACTACTACTCTATTATATGGGAAAAGTGAGATCAAGTATGAAGATGTTGCTAATGCTTTGATAAATAATGAGTATCGAAAATTGGACAAGCAAGTTCATCGAGATTCAGGTTCAGAAGCTTTGATCGTACGAGGTAGATCAGAGAAGAAGAAATTTGGCAAACATGGGAAGTTTCGATCGAAGTCGAGGGGTACATCGGCTGAAAGAAAAATTCCTACGAAAGATGAATGTTCCTATTGTCACAATAAAGGGCATTGGAAGAAAGATTGTCCTGTGTTGATAAAGAACAAGGAGAATAAGAATTCGAAGGTGAATGTAGCGCACTCAGATGATGAAGATTCAGATATAGCTTTGACTGGTTCAGCATTGGTTTGTGACACTGACGAGTGGATTTTGGATTCGGGTTGTACCTATCATATGTGTCCGAATAGGAATTGGTTTTCCAGCTTTGAGGAGCTGGATGGTGGAGTAGTCTATATGGGTAATGATAACGCCTGTATGACGAAAGGGATAGGTAAAATCAGATTGGAGATGCATGATGGAATAGCCAAAGAGTTAACAGAAGTTCGGTATGTCCCGGATTTGAAGAAGAATCTTATTTCATTGGATGTTTTGGAATCTAAAGGCTTCACAGTTACAATGAAAGGTGAAGTTCTTAAGGTTATTTCAGGAGCTCTTGTGGTGATGAAAGGAATTAGAAAGAAGAATTTGTATTTTCTACAGGGATGCACTATAGTAGGTGGAGCAGCAGTTGTTTCTCAAAATTCTGAGATAGAAGATACCACCAGACTATGGCATATGCGATTGGGACATGCAGGAGAAAAAGCCTTGAATGGATTGATGAAGCAAGGTTTCTTAAAAGGAGCAAAGGTATGCAAACTCAGTTTCTGTGAACACTGTGTTTTGGGCAAGCAAACTAGAGTGAAGTTTGGCACTGCAGTTCATCAAACTCAAGGTATTTTAGATTACATACACACAGATGTTTGGGGTCCTACCAAGACAGCATCTTTGGGAGGTATGCATTGGTTTGTTTCCTTTGTTGATGATTTTTCTAGAAGAGTTTGGGTTTATCCTATGAAGCATAAGGATGAAGTGTTAGATAATTTTTTGAAGTGGAAGAAGATCATAGAAACTCAAACTAGTAGAAAAATTAAATGTCTTCGTTCTAATAATGGTGGTGAGTTCAAATCAGATCCTTTCTTGAAGCTATGTGAGGATGAAGGGATAGTTAGACACTTCACTGTTAGGGAGACACCACAGCAGAATGGGATATCAGAACGGATGAACCGTACTTTACTGGAGAAAGTACGGTGTATGTCACGCCCCGACCCAGAAAACTCATCCAGATCGAGACGTGAGCCACCTAAATCTGTTTACATCATCAATTGGCGCACAAGTATATAACTGCTATGAATTTAAACATGTTAATCGTCAAGTTCATAAAAATTTTTTGACAGAATCCCCTTTATAATTATAGTACAAGAAACATGTACATTTCATAATATTCCGAATTCAACTTGTACAACGATAACATGGAAAATAACTAATTATTACATTTCTCAAATGTCTACATCAATACTATGACAATCTTCCTCAAATACAATTGAATTAATACATATACAATTATGTTCTTGAATACATCATGTTATACCTTAATTTATACATCAATTTGTACATCATAGATTAAAGCTGTAAATTATATGTTGACGAACTCCTCAACGCTCCAAGTCCTCGATCACCTCAAAATACCGCGCCATCTTCTAAAGGAACACCTGAAAGAAGGAACTGCATCGACCTGCATCGCCGATGTAGCCCAAGTAGGGTGAGCAACAATGCCCAGTAGGGTTCTACTCTACGTCGCACAGAAAGGAAAGGAAACTGCAACTGTATCGTTCTCCGCCTAAGCCTAAGGGATGCCAAGGGGCCCCATAACCCCCTCGATTCCCGAGGGCTCCTGTCCAGGTCCCACCCTCACCCAAGAACAGACGAAAGGAAACAAAGACTACGGGCTCTTGTCCAGGAACCACCCTGCCCAGTCATATCATCTCTCGCGGGGACACACATGTCAGGGACATCGACAACCATCCTTAGCGCTTGGCCTTGGAGACCCGACACGACCTCTACACCTCAAATACAAGAATAATGCATAGTCGACTATACAATAACCTCAATTGTTAGCACTTATGATCATTCGACGACAATCACGTCCTAATCCTCAACTAACCAAACCCCAATCCTAGGGCTAGATCCGGGCTACCCGAGAACCCCGGATCGGCGATCGAAACCATCGCCTACCACCTAGCCTTAATGCTTCTAATGCAAGCAAATGCATGCAATGCTCACGCGCACATAAATACTAAATTATACACATGCAACAGTATGACATCACAACATACAGGGCTAGGCATAACCTACAGCTTGCCAGAGGGTAAACATAGCAAGGGTCTGAACCAACGAACATACATTCTAGCATTACAACGACACCTACAGGCCGTAAACAAGCAACAACACATCCAATCGGAATTTCGGCATTACGACGGCTTAAACGGCCGTCCACCGAAATTCCTATAACGGGGCACACCCCCGGCCACACAGATAGTACTAACAAGCAGTTAAACAAAATAATACAAGTGGCACCCCAGCAGCCCGCTCAATAATCTAAACATCCCAAGACATGACCTCCTTGGTTCAACCACATGCCTCACATAGGGCTTAACAATTATATAAATTACATAATCAGATAGCACGCTACAATTTGAAAGAAAAACATCTAAGCACGTGGACTCGGCCAACCCATTAGCCCGAGACTTGGCATTTAAATAAACTAGCATAATCCAAATTACAAATCCACATTGGCCATACATGCTCATCATAATAATCCAAATCACGTGTAGTTAAAAGGCATACTTCACAATCTAATTACTAACTCGAGAGGGGGTTTAGCAACTAACTAGTGAGGCCGAGATTGAGATGATTAATAATACAAAGATCATCAAGTTGAACATGTTAATCCTAGAGATCATTAGGAGCATTAACATCATAATTCCTGAAGAGTTAAACCAAGAAAAACAGCAACATCCACAACGTACACATTTCGGATTGCTACAGTAATCCTAAATTCGAAACGATGAAATCTTATCCATTCCAAGTCCAAACGACGTCAATCTTCAATTAAGTTTGGGCAGATATTGATTAACATTCGAGGAACATTTTCTCCAAGAATTGGATCGAATTGATGGCTAATTTCCACTTAATTAATTGAATAATTTCTTAATTCATGTCTCGCAACAGTTTAGGAAAATATTCGCCAAAAATTGTATATAAATCCAAAAATCATGAAACCAGCGGCAATGGAAAGTAGGTTCGAAGATCTACATCTTTCCTCTTGAAAGAGTCTTGAGATTCCATATGGAATAGCACCAGCTTCGAAAAGGAGCTGGCTGGATGCTCAGGACAGAGCCGAAAACCAAGATCCGGGAAGAACTTTGATCAAAGCTTGATCAAGGCATCGTTTGATTGAATTCCTCTGATGTGGAGTCTGAGCTCAAGGAAGCATCAGAGGAGAGAAATCCAAGCCAACGAAGACATATCAACAACTATCCAACAACCAGTCTCAAAACAGAGATCACGAGGGCTGAAGGATCGGCAGTTGATCCAAAAGAAATCCGGCAATCGCAGCGATCAAATCCAACGATGAATCCCAACTACAACTCAGTAAAACTCGCAGCAATTCAAAACGGAAATTTGAAGAGGCTCACATGCACCCAGCAATCCAAGGACAGAGGAGAAACTCAAACCTCCGGCAGGCCCAAAAACAGAGGACAAGAGGCATTGCGAAAAACTCAAAGATCTGAACAATAGAGAGGGAGAAGGCAGCACCACAAAGATCCTAGGCAACATACATCCCGACGGACAAACAAAGGAAGAGAAGTCATGCATCGAAATCATCATAAGCAAGGAAACTCCCAAAGCAACCAACAAATCCAAGAAGGCAGCACCCATGTCCGTCAAACCAGAGCAAAGGAAGAAAAACCCCATCGGAAGCCAAGAAATCCAAGAGGGACGGCCAGATCCTTGCCTCACAAGCATCAAAGCAAACCTAATTCTAGTCTAGTAGAGTCTAATCGAAGGATTAGATAAGAACCCTACCTCTAGATCGCTTCTCCCTCTTCTTCTTCTTCTTCTCCGGCCGCGAGCACCACCGCCGTTGATGTCGTCCTCTTTGCCGCGGTCGCCGTCGCCAGACTCCTCTCCGGCCGCACCCTCGCCTCCGGCGAGAGGGCCTCCGCTGGTTCCTCTCCTCCTCTCTCTCTCCACGAGATCAGGTCGCCGCTCTCCCTCGATCTCCCTCTCTCAATCGCGGTTTAATCCCTAACGGGAGAAGAGGATGGGATTTAAGGGTTTACATACTAATGGTTTAATATTAGATCCTGGCCGTCCGATCAACCGGATTTGATCCTAGCAGCTCAGATCTCGATCCTTATGATCTAACTCAAATCCTCCGATCTGGGTACTCTTACTGGTCTAATCAAACACATACATCACCACATGGCCGTGTGTGCATAACGCGTGTGTGAAACCAACTCCGCCAAGGCTAATTTACCAAATTACCCCCGGAGCCGCAACGATCAAAGGAGATCGCGAAGCAAGGCCAACCGAGCCAAACCAACCGAACCAGACCCTCGACCGACGCGGTCGGACCGGGTTGGAGGTACGGGTCCTCACAGTGTATGTTGTCTAATGCTGGCTTGGGAAAGGAATTTTGGGCTGAAGCATTGTCATATGCATGTCATCTCATCAACAGATTACCTGCATCTGCAAATGAGGGAAAGACTCCACTTGAGGTATGGTCTGGACATCCTGTTATAGATTATGATTCTTTGCATATATTTGGTTGTCCTGCATATTATCATGTCAGGGATAGCAAGCTAGATCCTAGAGCCAAGAAAGCACTATTCTTGGGCTTTACGACTGGTGTGAAAGGATATAGACTTTGGTGCCCTCAGTCCAAGAAGGTTATTGTTAGCAGAGATGTTAAATTTGATGAGGTCTCAATGTTGAAGGAAAATCTGCAGAGCTCTCAGGATGAGAGTCTTAGTAGGAGAGCTTCACAGAAGGTGGAGTTTGAGGCTCAAAGGAAGAAGGATAGCAGACATGTTCAGAATGAGGAATCAAGTTCAGATGAGGAGGATTCACAGCAACCAGATTCAATTGCAGTCCATAGACCTAGAAGAGAGATTCGAAAGCCTGCCAGGTATACAGACTTGGTAGCATTTGCACTTTCAGTTATTGATGATGATATTCCATCTACTTCCAGAGAAGCAGTGAAGAGTTCTGAGAAAGTAGAATTGAAGAAGGCTATGGATGAAGAGATGCAATCTCTCTCTAAGAATTTGACATGGGAGTTGGTACAACTTCCTTTGGGAAAGACAGTCATTGGTTGCAAGTGGGTTTACACAAAGAAGGAGGATCAATTGGCAAAAGACAATATGAGATACAAGGCTAGGCTTGTAGCTAAAGGCTACAGTCAGAAAGAAGGAATAGATTACAGTGAGGTATTTTCTCCAGTTGTCAAGCATTCTTCTATTCGTATTTTGTTAGTCTTGGTTGCTCAGTTTGATCTTGAATTAGTACAACTTGATGTCAAAACTGCTTTCTTACATGGTGATTTGGAGGAGGATTTGTACATGTCTCAACCAGATGGGTTCAAAATTGCTGGAAAGGAGAACTTGGTTTGCAAATTAAAGAAATCTCTGTATGATTTGAAACAGTCTCCAAGGCAGTGGAACAAGAGATTTGACCAGTTCATGAAAGGTATCAAGTATACAAGAAGCAATTTTGATCACTGTGTTTATTTCAGGAAGTTACGAGATGGATCCTTCATATATTTGCTCTTATATGTTGATGACATGCTCATTGCATCTAAGAGCAAAGTGGAGATTGAGAAGCTCAAAGCTCAGTTGAAGACTGAATTTAAGATGAAGGATCTTGGAAAAGCCAAGAAAATTTTGGGCATGGAGATCGAGCGAGATAGAGTGAAGGGGACAGTCTGTTTGTCACAGAAGCAATATTTGAAGAAAATTCTGCAGCGGTTTGGCATGGATGAAAAAGCTAAACCTGTGAGTACTCCTTTGGCCCCTCACTTTAAACTTAGTGCTTTATTGTCTCCACAGACGGATGAGGAGCGTGAATTTATGGCTCAGAGTTTCGTATGCAAATGTTGTTGGAAGCTTAATGTACGCTATGGTGTGTACAAGGCCAGATATTTCACAGGCAGTTAGTATGGTAAGCAGATACATGCATGATCCAGGGAAAAAGCATTGGCAGGCTGTGAAATGGATTTTACGGTACATCTCAGGTATTGTAGATGTTGGTTTGAAGTTTAGATGTGATGATCAGCTGGATTGTCATATAGTTGGATATGTGGATTCAGATTATGCTGGAGATTTGGATAAGTGCAGGTCTACTACAGGGTATATTTTTACTCTTGCTAAAGGGCCAGTGAGTTGGAAGTCGACTTTGCAGTCTACAGTTGCTTTGTCTACTACGGAGACGGAGTACATGGCAGCGACAGAAGCCATTAAAGAGGCTATTTGGTTACATGGTTTGATTGAGGACTTGGGAATTTCTCAGCAGCATGTTGTTGTCTATTGTGACAGTCAAAGTGCAATACATTTAGCAAAGAATCAAGTTCATCATTCAAGAACAAAGCACATCGACGTCCGGTTTCACTTTGTTCGAGAGATTTTGGATGAAGGAGACATTCTTCTTCAGAAGATTGGAACTGCAGATAATCCTGCAGATATGTTAACCAAGGTAGTGACTGGGGTCAAGTTCCAACATTGTTTGGAATTGGCCAATATTTTGCATGTTTGAATACCTTCGGGTTTGGCGTCTTTGGACGCGATTTGCAGGCGGCTGGCATCTATCTACTTTGAAGTTTGGAGATGAAGAGGTTATTTGGTTGATGTTGGAAATCTCGCCAAGGTGGAGATTTGTTGACTTTTTGGCTCGGTTTCTCAACACCCGATCGATCCTTCTCTATAGAAGGATCGATCGGACTTTGCATGATCGATCCGACATGCCATGACGGATCGATCCGTCTTGGCATTTTTTTCCAGACAGAGGACGGTGTTTTGGAGGAAGCACCAAGCGATCAATCCTAAGATCGCTCCTACTCCTAGGATCGATCCTACTGTGTTCCGATCGATCTGTCTCTATTGTAGGATCGATCGGACTCGGGAATTTCGGAATTCGTCGAAGCTGAAGCAAACGGATCGATCCTTCCTCTATAATGGGATCGATCCTTCCCTGTTTGATGGCAAATTCAATGGCTCAGATTTAATCCGGGTTTGGGTTATTTGGAGGGATATAAATAGAGTGTTTGTAACCCTAAAATCTAAGGGAGAAAAATAGGATTTTGGAGAGAGCTTGAGAGCCTTTTGGAGAGAAGCTTTTGCCCTACTTTGTACTCCTTCATCTTGATTAGTGGATTGATCTCGCCGTGCCGCCCGTGGATGTAGGTTATTGCCGAACCACATTAAACCCTTGTGTTCTTGGTGTGTTCTCTATTTTCTCTCCCTCTATTCTTTGGTGTGTTTGTTTTCTTTCTCGATTGGTGGTGGATTTTTGCATTGGAGGTGCCTTCCGGCGCAACATTATAATCTCTGGGGACACCTTCGCCCAATAACATCATTCATAGGTTTCATGCACATAGGAATATAGTCACCAAATACATAATAATTTAAACCACAAGACTGCAATTTACAAGTTCTCCAAAATCTAGCATATACAAAGCGTCATCATACATAAATTGAGAGTTAAGATAAAGAGTACAAAAAAAAAGGGATACAATGCTCATCTCTCCACCTATTACAAAACTAAGTCTCACTCAAAGAAGTCTAAAATTGACCTCTCGTCATTATATATATGCATCAACTCCATGAGGTACGCTGGTCTCGGGCATACCTGCACAAAACTTAAAGAATGAGCTCAAAAGCCCAGTATGAGTCACCTGACAACAATTTAGGATACTTGTGTACACCAAACATATCATAATATATTGACCCTAGTATGGTCTGGCTAGTTTGGGTAAGTCTTACATGCACAAACACCGCGTCAGACCATCAAAGCTGGCCCATACCCCTTTAGACTTTATACTGCCCTCAGTATACTAGTATAGGTACAACATCCTCAAATCAAGTCAAGATCAAAATCCCCGATCAACATACGGAGATCAAAATCCATCCATCAAGTCATCGACACAATTCCTAAACTCTGACTAATCTAGCTATAAGATCTAACATTCCTATCATGTATGCACAAGCCAGAAAAATCATAATCATAAACTAATATGATAATCCGTAAATTCTCATAAAATGCATACTATATAGAGAGTATCATATTGTAGCATATCGTGCATGATTAAAAAAGAAATGGACTTAAGCAGTCCAACAAAGCATCAATCAAGGGGCTCAACCAGCTCAACACGACATCATAGCATTACTTATTACCAACTAGCATGTCCATCATCATAAAAGTACAACATGTACAACATGGCATCAACATAACCACCCATCACATATAAAGATAGCAAACATTCATAGTAGGAGGTAACTCCTATCTCAAAAGGGTAGTCTATGTGTGTTCCCTAAGTCCCGGGGGTCCGCGTCACGCTCCAACCCTGGACGGCCGCTCAAACGATCGCCTAATGCATAAAAGAATTAAGATTGAGAATAAATAGAGCTCCAAATAAAATTGAAAGTACTAGAAATAAATAGAGCTTGAAAAGACACGTAACGATGAAAAAAACATCAAAAACGGACATCGGGAGCTCAAGTTATGGGAATTTGAAGGTTTGGGTGTACGTTAGCAGACATTGTGCACGCTCGCTAACATGCACTGCGCACATGGTCGTCTTTCTCCTCCAACCCTCACCAGAGTTCCGGCAACTCTACTGGACGTTGTCAAAAGGCGACAAAATGGCCATGAAAAGGTGCATTAAGAAGCCTCGCAACTTCCTCTATCTAAAATCTGATCTTCGCCGAAGGATCGTCGGCCAAAGCTCTTAGAAAGTTTGCTGAGACCTCGTCGGAAATATATGGGTTCAAAGGCTTAGAGAGGTGTTTTTCGACCAGAAAAGCGTTAGGGAAGAGAGGGACAGACGGTGTCGGGTTTCATAGCCGATCCTTTTCTAACGCTGCAGTAGTTGAAAAGAGGAACGGGGTCGTCTATGATGACCCAATGTCGGAAAACCTAAAAACAACCAAAAAAACACTCAACGAAAACCCACGGGAAAAAATATGGAAATGATCAAGGGGGGAATTCAAGCTTACTTCCAATTAGAGGAGAAGAAACCGATGAACACCTCCGGAAATCACAAAAAAATTCCGACAAGCTTCACCTCTTTTCTCTCTCGTTTCTCTTTGTCTAACTTTTCCTCATGTGAAGTGGATGAAGGAGAGGATTAGTAATCACCTGGCATGGAGAATAAAAGGCCAAAGAAGAGAATTCACCATCCATCCAGGAGGAGTTATTTTTACAGAAAAGCCCTCGTGATTTCTAAAATTACTAGAAAACCCTTGAATTTTTGTGAAAAAACTTTAATTTTTAAAAATAAAACCTTACAATAAGGATATTTTGAGCATTTAGAAATTACTCGTATGATTATAACCTTAAAAACATATCATATGGGGATTTTACCAATAAGTTTCGTTAATCTAGTGCTTTTACCAATTATCCATATTCGTAATATACAAACGATATACAATAAATAATTTTGTATATTATATATTTATGTATATATATAAATATATATAACATACTTACAATATGTGGATGTATATGTATACAATATACATATGTATGTGTATATGTGTGTGTTTTATGAATATATCTATTATACATTCAGGTATATAGTAGTATACAAATATAAAATATATAATAAATTATATCATAGCTTATACGCAAAAAACACACATTATATATATACACACACATTATAAATAATACAGAGCAAACCATAGATATAAGAGAGGGGGCGGGGGGATAATGGGTCATACTTGTCCTATCATTGACCAAGAGGCTATATGGAATAGCAGCATGGGCTATTACACCGACGCGTCTCCATAATGGGTTGTACTTGTCCCCTCATTGACCAAGAGGCTATATGGAATAGCAGCGCGGGCTATTACACCGACGCGTCTCTCCCCCCCGCCCCCCACCCCCCCCCCCCCCACACGCCCCCTCGCAACCAATCCCTGCTTGGATCCCCAAAAGTACATGGCCTAATGTAATATTTATGCTTGTGTGGTCCCAACATCGCATAGCTCGGAGGCATTCAATTGGCATAGTGTTGAGAACCCAAATCGAGTGAGTTGAGTGCCCTATGAAGGACCTCGTATCAGGGGCCCAAAAATTTAAGGACTTATATGGTCTCTTAATGATAGAAAGATTATATGATTAAGGCCCATAATATTATTAAATAATATAAGGTTAAAAACACTTTACTCCCTTCTAATTTGACAAATTATCAATTTATATCTCATATTTTAAAACATGACAAAATAAATCCCGAAGTTTTCAATCGGTTTGATTTGAACCGGGAGAGGAACGACATTAATCATTTCATATCACCTCCGACGTCGTCCCTTACAGATCCGTCGTCTCCGGCAACGAATTCGACAATCCAATTCATTGAATTGACTCCCCGGAGCCATACGATATCTACTGTACATCACTGTCCTCCGTTGACCTCATTTCGCCGTCGGTCGAGTTTCGGCTTGTTGTTGGCGGTCAGTTTGACAAACCAGGGGAGGGGATGTGTTATTATCCCAATAATATATTAGTGAATAATCACAGATATCACTTACTCGTGCCTTCTTTAAGCATAGTCATGATAAGTTTGCGACACCAAAGCCTCAACTCTTTGAATTGGCATACATAGTAAACATAGCATATATGCAAACAACCCAATTAATTTGGTACTCTCCGTGGGAGTTGCCCACATACGAGTAATTTTTAGATACTTGAGTGGTGGATGTATATATTTCACAAGCGTGCGATGGGCGGTGGATCAGTGGGCTACAGATGGTAAAATCGACCGCACCGCTGGATAACTGAGCCGATCCGCACCGATGAGGACGGGTATGGTATAAATTTTTTACCCGTGGATACGGGTATGATTTACAAAATTAAAATCCGCGTGGGTACGGGACGGATTATGATATTGGATAAAATTCGTCCCGCTATCCGCCCCGCCCCGCCAATGAATGTTGGTTTGGTGGATTTTAGAAAGTCTATTTTTATAATAATACTCTAATAGAGACTAAATGCTAATGAGTGCTTAGTGGATTTAGATTTTAGAGGGTGAATATTGATGATAGTTTGGTGGATTTAGATTTAGATTTTAAAAATTGAATGATTTTTTTTAGGTTTTGCGGATAACCATGGGTTGCGAGTAATATCCGCGTATCCACGAGGACGGTTATGATCGGCGATCCCCATTATTCGCACATGGATGGGACGGTGCAGGTATGGACGAAGGAGTGAGGGGACGGGGACGAATATTCTAATATCCGTCTCAATCCGTCCGTTGCCATCGCTGCCCTGGAAAGGTCTTACGGTAAGATTTTTTGAGTTGTTCGTAGACTCGTTCGGTTAGAGCTGCTCTTCTTTTTGGCCACTCAAACTGCTAAGATAAGAAGGGAAAAAGAATCAATTTTGATTCGTTTTTCCAGTTTTTCCTTAGAACTCTCTGTATGGTCTTTTAATTCTTTCGAGAAGAACCCAAATGGTTGTGGTTTTGAGAAGCCCCCTCTCTCGATGGTTTCCAAGCCTTTTGGACTCCACTGCTCTCCAGGGACCCTGCTCGAGAATCCGTAGCCTCCAGCCACCTTCTGCTCTTAGTGCTTTTTCAGGTATTTTTTTGTGATTCTTTTGGTGCTGGCTTTTTTTTTGAAGAAAGCGATTCTTGGTATTTATTTTAGTTAATATATTCTCAGTTTTATTGACACCTCCCGATCCCGATGGGTGGTCTCGTTCCGTTTTCTTGTTGATTTGCACGATGGAATGGTGAAAAGCTGCCTTCTTTTGAATGGTTATTCCCATCTGCCGGCCTTTTTAAGATTCTGAGACTTTTGGATTAATCTTTCTAATATATGAAGCTAGCATAGCAAATAGAATTTGTTCTACGTTTTGTCGAGTTGTAGTTCTGTATCAGTACTGTAAGTTCGATTGCAGCAGAACAGAACGCACTCTTCATTTTTGAAACTTGTTATCACTCACCGTTCTTCAAGCCTGTCTTGTAGCTTGTGTTTTCTCCTTGTTTTGCATACCCAAATCTTTGATGGTGCCACTTAATCAGTAGAATTTTATGTAATGGGCACAGAATTGGGGAGGTCTTTGGTTCAGATATAGATGTATAATTGTGGCAGATGTCGTGATCATCATTTACTATTTGCTGCATAAGGTGCAAAATTTGGGTGGGGATGCAGTGTGTTTGTGGCAAAAGGCTGGACTTCTGATTGTGAAAATGTTAATGCATTTGTGAATCGTGTCCTGATTCCTGTTGCATTTTGCTCATTTTTGGTCCTCGCGAAATCAATTTTTGTGTAACTTTGGCTGGCAATTTGTTTTTATCTCTTATGAGATCAATGAAGACGGTTGCATTGTCGTGCTTTAAAATACGCAGTTTTTGACTCACGGAATATCCTTCTTTATGTAGTAAAATTTGAGAGTTTGGGCTACTATACCTTGACTCGGCAATTAGCTACTTAATACTGTTCCTTTGCAGGTGCGGTCCCTTGTCTCAGTGCAGACAAGACTAGCATTTCCCTTTCGTCAAGAAAAGTTCCCTTCGGCTTGAATTCAAGATCCAAATTGTCTAAGGTTCCAAGATGCATCAGTTCGTCTTCCTCCGATGCTAAGCGAGAAGATGCTGAACCTCCCTCAAATGAAGACAAGGTAGGTTTATGAAGCGATTTTTGACACAAACCTGCTCTTTCAGAAACTTGTATTGTCCTCCAGGCTCCAGATTTTTTTTGCCTATTCTTCTGCATTAGATTCTTCAAGCTCTTTGAAATCCACTGGTTATGAAATCCAAATGCATGTAAAAAAGCTGATCTGTTCACGATGCAGAAACTGTCTACATCAAAATGCATTAATGAAGTCTAATAGGATAAGCGAGTTCAATAGATGGTGTGATTACTATTAAATTAATTTAAATTACTAATATGACAAACAAGTTTAGTAGTCTTTTTTTTTGCCATTTATTACGGAAATTGAAACCTTGAGCCAACTTTGGCTTCCCAGCCTTCTCAGCTTCAGTCTAATGGGACTCTTCAACTTTTATTTATTTCAATCATGTTTTTTGATACCCCTCTGTTGCAGAGTTACTTGAGAGATACTTTTGGAATTGTTTGCAGACACCTTTTGGATACTCAAGAAAAGATGTGCTGCTGATTGGTCTTGGAGTGACCTTACTGGGCTTTGCTTTGAAAAATGGTTTGGAGGTTTCTTTCTCCTTCCAATTAGCTACTGTTTTGATTTTTCTAGCTTTCAGTCTATAATACAGCTCCTAACTTTTTACTTCTCCTCTACCAAAACTGCTTAACCACAAAACATTTCTTTGTTTATATTTTGTTTTTGCAGTTTGTTGGAGTTGATTCTTTGCAGGCTGGCAACGTTGTACAATTAGTTTTGGTCTTGGGGCTCACAGTTGGATGGATTTCAACATACATATTCAGAGTCTCAAACAAAGATATGACATATGCTCAACAGTTGAGGGACTATGAGAAAAAAGTCATGGAGGTAGATACTGCTTTCTTTTTAAAGAATAAACACCTGCTAAAATGAACTCGTATGCGCGCAATTCAAGAATTTTTATGCCTTTCGACTTCTTATGAGAATTGGGAATTCTGATGCAAATGTATATCCTTGAGATTGTCTTCACTTTCTGCGGAGAATCAGATAATTCTGTGTCAGGAAGATGGTTATGATTGGGACACGAAAAGGCTATAGAATGACATTTTCATATCTTCTATTTGCTGATCTTGCAGAAGAGACTAGAAGGCCTCACAGAGGCTGAACTCGAAGAATTGCTGGAGCAAGTAGAGGAAGAGAAGAGGCGGCTTGCTAGGGGTGAGCAAGTCTGAGTTCAGTCCAGTGATTGTGAGGTCATTCCTACTGTCACATGATGTATACAAGAGTTCTAAGTGCCACAAGCGAATAGTGCTGTGTTCTTATATAGGGCAGAAATTAGAGTCAAAGCAATCATTTATGTATAAGCCCTTCATTGGTCCTGATATATGTGCCATTGGCACCATATGGTCACAGAGGATCAAATCAAAGCTACTCTTTGTGATTGATGATTGGTGATGACAAATCGATACATACATTAGATCTTTTGTTTACTCATGATTAGTATTTTTCTTTTGCTTATCTTCCACTGTCTCGATAAATGTAGAGCCTATAACCGGTAATCATAAGGTGCTCAACAAAAGTTACCCATCACTTTTTTTTAAAAAATATTAATTAAGCCTTTTACCATGGCAGCTGGCTTATTAGGGCAATTGCCCGCCCTAAATTCTCAACAAATTTGGGTGGGGTCTTGGAGATTAGAACCCAAGACCACCACCGGTACTACCACTCGAGCTACTTCAAGGGCTGGGGGCTGCAAGGGAGAGAAGCATGAATACCTCGTCCATTGAACTGATTGAAGCATCTAGATTCCAGATCCTCGCAAAGGTAATAAAAATGGAAATGTAGGTTAATCGGTTACTTTCACAATTCCAAATCTTCGATTTGGTCCGGCTTGTAGTTATCAGAGCAGGGATTCTCGAACTTGGTTTCTTTTACTTGTCAATCTCTGCAGGATTTTAGATGTTTTAGATTCTTAACGGTTCTTTGCAATGGGAATCTCCTTAATTCTGATACTCGATATTGGAATGCAAATCAATGCACCCATTGTCCGGTATTTGCTTCTATGATCATTTATAAATTACCATTTCCCAATTTGCTACAACTAATGTGGTTTTTCTGCTTGCTTTCAATTGGGTGTTTGGTAAAAGCTGCGATGTATCGAGATTTTTCATCTTGATTTTTGGTGAAGTTTGGTCTGTTAAGGAGTTGTTGAGATTTTGGGAGATGGTCTAAAGGACATGACTACATGAGCACTGGGGGGAATGATTTGTTTATATAAATGATCAATCCAATGATTTTTGGGAAGCTGGAATGAGATTCTATAAATAGTATTTTAAGGAGATTCCGGATTTGTGATTTTAGCAGCTGATTCTGGTGAACCTGGGAGCAGTTTGGCTAGAGAAGTTTGTATACATGAACAGTACTGGACCATGAGGAGAAAACTCTTGACAACCTGGTTGTGTGTTTAGCATGTTAAAATCCAGAAAGATAGTGAGAATCATGGTAAGGTAGAGGCATTCATCACTAGGGGTGTCCAAATGGGCCGGCCCGGCCCGGGTAAGGCCCTGGTAATCATCCGGACCAGGCCGGGCCAGTATCGGGACCCAAAGGCCTTCCACCCGGTCCGGCCCAGTATGGCCCTGCCCGGCTTGAAGACCGGGCTGGACCATGCCAGACCCGATCCGGTAAGTTAAAAAAAAAAACCGTGGTCGCCACCGTCGTCGATGATCGGAGAAGGGGGCTGGCGTGGTCGACAATGATCGGAGAAGGGGGATGGCGTGGTTGACAATGATCGGAGAAGGGAGGCCCGGCGAGGTGAGGAGGTAGTGGGTGAGACTTGTCCAGCCGAGATCCGGATCGGGGACATCAAGGTGAGGAGGTAGGTGACGAGGTGGCTGGATCGGGGCGACCGGCGACCGGTGACCGTCTGGCTGGATCGGGGCGATCAACGACAAGGTGGAGCTGAAGGGAGAGACCCGAGACCGGGATCGAGCCCTCCAGTTGCAGCTCGGACTCCAATCCAACTCCGACTCCGCTCCATCCCTCGATCGCGGCCGTCTTCTAAGGGGATCGGGGTGACCGGCGACGAGGTGGCTGGATCGGGGTGACCGGCGATGAGGTGGAGCAGGAGGGAGAGACCCGAGACCGGGATCGAGACCGGTGAGATCGGGGATCGGGCGGAGTGGAAGCCGGTGGAGGTTGGAGGAGAGATGGGGCTTGGCGGGTCCGGCGTCGGTGGAGGTGAAGCTTGGTGGGGCGACGTCGATCGATGACGGGGAGGCTACGGAGCCTCCTCATTTCCCGCCTCCGCCGGCGAAGAGCGGCGGCGCATCCGCCCCGTCGAGGTCCATGGACGGCTTGGCGGACCCCCCCACGACGGGGATGACGAACCTCGCCGAGAGAGAGAGAGAGAGAGAGAGAGGGAGGGAGAGAGGGAGAGAGGCATGGGCTTTAAAACCCGGACCTGGTCGGGCCGGACCGGGTTTTTGAGCAAGGGGCCTTGGTCCGTCCCTGAACCCGGATCAGCCCGGTCCAGCAAGGCCAACACTCGGGCCGGACCGGGCTACGGCCCTGGCGGGTCAGGTCCGGACTCGTACCGGGCCGGACCATTTGGGCTTTTTGGACACCCTTATTCATCACAGAGGCGAGATCATAATGTTTCATCACATGAGATCGAGGTTTGAAAAATTTCACAGCTGTCTTTTTCTAGGCGAGAGTGAAAAAGAACTATTAAAGATGAGGAGATGTAGAAATTAATGGGGAACACCGCATGTTAGAAGAAGTTTTTTTTTATGAAGCATGCCATCTGAGAGTGCTAGAATCACAATGTAGGAAAGTATTAATTAATTGGATTGTCGAATATGTTGTTAGTCGGATCTCGTTTTCGTTGTTTTTTTGTTTGAAGAGTTGAGCCAGAGCCTATCAGATGAAATTACATGATTCCAATGAAGGGGTCTGGTCCGTCATCCTGGGACCAGACAAGATCCATCCTAGAGGATCAACAATAGCGAGCAACACAATCTGCTCTCACATTATCGGACCTTGGAATGTGAAAAAACGGAATTGAATCAAAACCCAAAACTAAGAGCAAGATCTTCTTAGCTAGCCCTTCAACTTCATTTGGCCACAGCCTAGAACCATTGAGGATGTGTACTATGGCCAATGAGTCAGACTCCACAACCAATTTAGAGAGCCCTCTCGATCGAGCTTCCCTCAGCGCAAGCGCCACCCCTTCCATTTCGCCATCTAAAACAGAGTTCGCGACCACCGGTGAACCAACAATCCAAACAGGAGAACCTCAATCACTCAAAACAACCACCCCTACTCCTGCCAGGCCAGAGCACTGATCAAGCGAAGCATCAGTTTGAACCACATGTACCCCAGGATCCCTATGTACTGGTCTTTCCGCTGAACATCCTTGCTTGAGGAATTCTATGGATTGTCGTCTCACCTCATATGACATTGCCTCTGCCGTATCTCCATTCCCGTCAAAGATCAAGCAGTTGCAGTCCTTCCAAACCAGCCACACACCATAGCACAAGAGGGATCTAACCCTCCTACACTCCTCTCGTGAAGAAGACGCCAAGACAACCTGCAACAAACTCTCAGGATCCCATGTCGAAATGGTAAGGTCTGGGCTACCCTCATCGCAAAAGGGCAACCGAATAGGGCATGAGCAATCGTCTCGGGTTCTACTCTGCATCACGGACATTCGAACTCCGACTTGAGGTGAATTCTTCACAAGAGGCTACGCACAGCTAGCTTGCCTTTTAGCACTTTCCAAAAGAACTGCCTGACTCTGGGTCCAGCCGGCATATTCCATACCGCTGTCCAAGGGCCTTCCTCCACAAACCGCCGCTGATTCTTCTCATGGATCAACATCAAGTAGGCTGAGGTCGAGGTGATGCAACTTGAGCCGTTGAACTCCCAACAAACCTTATGTGGACCCCTGTCGATTTGAATTCCCAAGACCTTGTTCACTAGAGCCACATGAAAGATCCTCATGAGCTTATCCTTGTTCCACCCCTGTTCATCCTGCACGTCGCCAACAAGCATATGCTCGGATCTAGCATGAACATTCAAGTATGTCGGAGAACGCGGGAGAGAGATACATCACCACACCAGACATCCTCGAACAAGTTAACTCTATTATGGGTGCCAACCGCCCCGGTAGTACCTTTCCTCACCTCCGTCGCCGCATAACAGATGTGCCTCCAATGGAGGGAAGCCTTCCAATGGACAGAGAGAAGAGGGAGGGGGTCGTTCCACTGGTATTTAACTCTTGCGAATTTGATCCGCACGTTCGTATTATCTGTAAGGAACATAGAGACTCTCTTCATTTTAAGAGCTACCTGCCAGATGCCGGAATCTCTCACCCCTAGACCACCAGCTTCCTTGGGAAAACAAATATCCCTCCACGCGACTGTGCTCCCTGATCTTCGACCACCCATAGGAAGTCGCGACAAATGCGTTCCATCTTCGAAAGAACTCTCATAGGAAGGTGTGTAGTGGACATAACAAATGCGGGGATGGCCTGTAAGACCAACTTGAGTAGAATTGCACGGCCGGGCTCAAAGATCAATTTGCCTTGCCATGAGATGATCCGGTTGACCATTATGTCAAGTAACTCCGACACATCCTCCATTGTCACCCTGCTGACACATAAAGGGGCGCCCAAGTAGGTCCAACAACCCAAGGCCTTCGCGAGGCCTAGAATGTGACATATGGTTCTCCTGTGCTCCAGAGGGGTGCTTGGTGAAAACCGAGCGCTCGATTTAGTCACATTCATCTCCAGCCCGGAGATTGCCTTGAATGTGATAAAAAGTTGCTTGAGCCTCCTTGCTTCCGAGCATGTTGCTGTAGACACCACCAAGCAGTCATCTGCATATGGTAGGTGAGAGAGGGAGAAGTTGGAGTCTTTAAAGCACAGACCTTGAAGGCCGGAGGACGGGTCCTTGAGCAGTATGGATAGCATCTCCTGTACCACCAAGAACTGGTACGGTGACAAGGGATTACCTTTCCGAATCCCATGGTTCGAGGTGAGCCGACTGTAGAGTCCCCCATTGAGTATGAATGAGAATCGCGGGGCCACCACGTAGACCATGACCCAGTCAATTCATTGTGTAGGGAATCTCATATCAACTAGGACATCTCTTAAGAACTTCCAATTCACACTATCATAAGCGGCACAGATGTCCACATTAAGCACCATCAAGCACTTGGTCTTCGGAGCAATATGCATGGAATGCAGGACCTCCTTGGCGGCATCAATGTCGATGAGGTCGTCATGAACCGCCTTCATCCTCTTGGCTAAAATACATGTAATCACCTTATACCTAACATTGCATAGGCTGATCGGCCTGAAGTCCTTCACTCTTTTCGGGAACTTGCATTTTGGAATGAACGATATGAGTGTTTCATTCCAGCTAAGAGGGAGATGTGAAGTACGAAAGAATTTGCGAACAAGTTCCATGAAGTTGTTCCCCACAACATCCCAGTATTCAAGGTAAAACTCTATAGGCATGCCATCAGGTCCCGCACTCTATTCCGACCCATGTCAGTCAACACCTCCTTCACCTCTGTCACAGTAACCTCGGCCAAGAGCATCTCCTGCCATCTTTCATCCACGGTGTGGAGCATAGACAACTCAATCTGTGAACATACATTTGGGTCATGTGACCATAACTTGGAGTAATAGTCAACGAACACATAACCTATTTTTTTCGGATCTATCATACTCTCACCATGGGCCCCAATCACCCCCCGGACCTTGGACCTACATGACCTCTCAGCAATCAGGCGGTGGAAGAATGTTGAATTGCGGTCCCCAGCCTGAAGTCACACCCTCCTCACTCGCTGAGCTGCCCTCGCCTCCTGTTTGATCATGGTAGCCTCCAATTGGTCTTCTAGCTCTATGAGTAACTCTTCCTCTGCAACCGCCATCAGTCCACCCTCCAAATTATACAGTTCCTGAAGACACTCCTCCACCCTTTGCCCGGTATCAAATATGTCATCTCTATTTCTTCTATCCCAAGCCTTCACTGAATCTTTCAAAGCTTTAATCTTTGAAGTAAAAATGTACTGTTTGGATCCATGGAAGGAAGGAGAGCTCCAAGTTTGAGTTAGAACCTCCCTAAACTCTGTTGTCTTAAGCTAGGAGTGCTCCAACCTGAACAGGGGAGGGCCATCTCTGACTTCAGGTTTCGTAGTTGAGACCAGTAGTGGAGCATGTCCGAACCAATCCGAGGTAAATGCTTAGCCGCTATGAATGGGAACAAGCCTTTCCATGCATCATTGACTACAACTCCGTCCAACCTCTCGACTATGAAGCATGGATACGAACATGCGATATGGACACGCAGACACGGCGATTTTTCCAAAATATAGGACACGACACGGCGAGGACACACAAAAAAATGTATCTATAGAATATGTTGTATATGTCATTTGTATAAGAATATTTCATCCAAAGATACTAAAATGTCAAATGAAGTGCTCAATACAACAGTAAAATTATGTTCTTTCACCAACATGACCAACACAACATTCATTTAACAAAACCATCAATCAATAAAAACATAGACTAACATGACCAACATAAAATTAATAAAAACATAGACCAACATAACATTAATAATAACAAAACCACCCATCAATAAAAACCCTGTCGTGTCCCTGTCGTGTCCCTGTCGTGTCCGATAAAAAAAAACTATTTAAAATTTCATACACGTAACACGTGTCCACCACGTCCCGGGCGCATATCCGTGTCCTGAAGGTGTCCGATACGGGTGCATTGGCCTTAGGGAAGTGTCGGTGCTTCCTAGCCTCTCGAGGATCTTGCCACGACCATACTGCTCATTAGACCATGTGAAGCGGAAGCCAGTGAACCCAATATCAACCAAGCCTGTATAAGTCATAAAATTGAGAAATTCCCTTTCAGACTGGTTAAACAGAAAGGGAGCCCCTCCTTCCTTCTCCTCGGCTGATATGATTGCATTAAAATCACCAGCCACCATATGAGGAAGACCTAGTGAATTAAACCTTGACAGGTATTCCCACAGTTCCCATCGGTCATGTGCACTCCTGGCACCATAGACGGCAGAAATGGCAAACTGTCCAAACTCCTCAGTAGTGACGATGCCATGCATAGCCTGAAGAGAGATGTGATTCATGATTACACGACCTACTCCATCCCTCCAAGCAGCAAACCCCCCCCATGCCTTCCCACAGCAGGAATTAAGTAACACCTCCAATTCCCTGGTAGTCTAGCAAGAATCCATGTAGCTTTGTTTTCATCCATGATCGTATCTGCAAGGAATATGAATCCCGGGTTGTGCTTCTTGATAAGTCGATGGCATGTTTTCACTACTCTACCTGGGCATGCCCCCCTCACTACTCTACCTGGGCACTCTACCTGGGCATGCCCCCCTCACATTCCAAAACACCATCTTCATAGGGAAACCTGACGGCTGAGAGCCGGCTACTCGATCGATGGGGTACGACACCACTTTATCCCTATTTTTTCACCAAACACCAAAACAATGATTACGGGGTTACTACTATTCCAACTACCATATTCCTCTCTACCTTTTCTTACCCCCATTTCTTACCTCCACCTTTTCTAACCCCATATTCCCCTTAACCCCCTTAACCCTAACCCCGAACCAAACGGGAGACGCAGAGCTGCTTTCCCAAAGCTCTCCTTCCTTTATCACCAACTGAAGAAACCCCATTCTTTGGCCTCCACCTCTGTTCACTTGATCCTTGCTGCAAGCTCCTGCCACGCTCTGGATCGTGCAGGCGCCCCAACGCCAAGATGGTGTCCTCGGTTTCCACACCTACCCCTTGTGGACCGTTTGCCATGTCTCCACCACCTCCGGCGTTATCGTCGGTAG
Organism: Narthecium ossifragum; assembly: GCA_963920575.1. NCBI lineage: Eukaryota > Viridiplantae > Streptophyta > Magnoliopsida > Dioscoreales > Nartheciaceae > Narthecium > Narthecium ossifragum. The sequence continues at coordinate 25,303,053 of OY986965.1, forward strand.
CGTCTCCTGAAGAACCGAAGATCGTGCCTTTCCTTCCTCCAGATCAGGTACCCTATCTCCATCCCTATCTCGAGATTTAAGTTTTTCTACTACCCCCCCCCATTCTGGAATTCTAGGGCACTCCCATCCACCCCTTTCCCAACAACCTCCTTGACAATAGGTCCCTCTCCTCCTGGCACACCTGTGAGGCCCTGCCCCTCTACCCCTATGGCTCGTTGTAGACCGCGAGGGTAATTTGGTTAATTGCGCATTGTTGGTTTGTTTCACACCCGCGTGCGCACACACTGACCATGTTTGTGTTAGTGTTTGATTAGAAAGGTTAGGTGAACCCGGGATCGAAAGATCCGGGCTTGGGCTTAAGTTTTAGCCCAAGTCTAGCTTTCTGCACCTAAAGAATCGATCTTTCATTGCTAGAATATTGATCTTTTAATGCTAGAAAGTCAAGGCGCAATCGTCATGAAGGATCGATCTTTCCTTGGGAAAAGATCGATCATTCATAGGTCGGTTCGTTTGTCTATAAAACGGACGTAACCCTCTTCCTTGAATCCCTTTTGAAATCCGCGTTCTTGAGCTCAGAGTTGTCGGATTTTGAGGAGTTTTGGGACGATCCAAGGCTTAGCAGCTCGGATTGAAGCAACTATTGCTTAGGTAGGGATCCTACCTATGTTTGTTTTCCGGTTTTGTGAGTTTTGAGTTGATTGTGTTTTGTTCTGCTTAGATCTCACTGCATACTTGTTAGTTTGTAGTATTTGCAACGGTTTTGGACTCATGGTCCTTCGTACTACCATATCCCAAGGTTTTGTGGGATTTGGTGGAGTTTTTTGACGGTATTTCTCGCCGAAGGTTCACCGGAGAACCCAACAAGATCTATCTTTCTGGGAGAAAGATCGATCCTTCATTGTTGGTCATGCTGAACCCAAGCAGGATCAATCATCTGGTGAGGATGATCGATTTTTGTGCCTTGGGTAGCATGGGATCCCCTTGTCGCGAGGAGGATCGATCTTCCTGGGAGGAAGGATTAATCTTCCTTGGCGCAGCAAGAGGGTGCCCTCTGTCGCGAGGATGATCGATCTTCCTGGGAAGAAGGATCGATCTTCTTTGGCTCGACAGGAAGGGAAGGCTCTCTGTTACTGGGAAGATCGATCCTTCCTTAGGGAAAGGATCGATCCTTTGAGGACAGAGAGGGATTTTCTTGGTTTTGCCCGTGGGGCTTTGTATATACAGTTTTTCTTATAGCTTTATATCTTGTACATACTCTTAAGCATGCTAGCCCCATATTAGGGGTAGTGGTGAACCAGGAGAGTGATGACTCATGTGGTGTTTAGAATAAGCGGGCGAGTGGCCCTATAGCTTTCCTTATCCTTGCATGCCGGCGTGCGCCGAGGGCTTTTACCTGCGTGGCTTGTCTCTGTTGTTTGCGGGGCTGCTTCCCGATGCAGGTTACTGGTGAACTGGCTGACAGTTGGTGGTGTACCACTGCAGCAGTTCCAGACCTTAAATATCTGTTCACTACCCCGGGTCGGCAGTGTGCCGAGCCCAGACCATGTTATGCTATCATCACATACTGCTGCATGCTTTAACTGTTCTCTATGTGTATGTTCATCGCATGCATCTCTGTTGTGCATTAGTTGCATGGTTAGGGCGTGGACGATCTGTGGGTCGCCGTCCCGATGCTGGAAGCTCGGATTTAGCCCTAGGATCGGGGTTGGGTAGTTTGGACCCGGTTTGAATTGTGGTGTTTAGTCGAATTTGATGATAGACCTAGATGACTAGTACACATGTTGCTTGATTGTAGAGGTCGTGTCAGTTTCGAGTCGGATGCTGAGGTGTAGCCGGTGTCCCACAGTGTTGACCCTTGAGTAGAGAGGTTGACTACTCAGCGGTGCCATTTCCCGCCTTCAGTGCCATTCCCTGCTTGTGGGCCAGCAGTATTAGTTTCTGCTTACTGAGTGTGACCCGTTGTGTGACCAGTTCTTCTGGAAGACCATGATCGTGGACCTCAGGGACACGCGGTGAGGTTATGGGACCTATGTATACATCCAGGTCTTACTTGAGGGGGACATTGTTACGTTTCCCTCTTCCTTCTGTGTGTCGTAGTGTAGTTTCCCTGCTGAGCTTAGTTGCTCACTCCTACTCGGGCTGTGTTTTGCAGGTGCAGGCGTTAGCTCCTTTTTGGTGGCCCCTACCGGGCAGTTGGTCGGCGGTGCGGCGGCGCCAACGGAGTTTGAGAGTTAGCGATCTTTTACAGCTTTAAACCCTTATTAGTTAGCCTCCTACGGGAGTAAATGTTGTATTCGGATCTTCCCCTCTCCGAGGATATGTATATTAAACTCTTTTGGATTTGTAATCTTGGGTTCGAGGTTGTTAATTTTATTGTCTTTTAATTGAGGGTGTTTTTGGTGAATTGTTAGGGACACCAATAGGTCAGAGAGAACCCTCGCCAAATTTTTTGCTTGTCGTTAGGTTTCGGTTCGCGTCGCCCGGCTCGCTTGGGCTTTCGCGGGTCTGAGCGCGACAACATCAGCACCCACCGGAGCTCTCTTCTCTCGACTAGGGCATGAGCCGATCCCATGACCAATACGGGTACAAGCCGGGCAAATAGTAACATTTTTGTAGCACAGGGGCACACACCTTGGACCTGCTCTGCTATTGACGTTCAGAGTAGACCTGATGGGTCTATTGAGGTCGACCTCCACGCACACCCTAGCAATTCGTCCCCAAGTAGCGTCCCTAGTGTTAAGGTCTACCTTCAAGGGTATACCCAGCCTGGCTACTACTATGGTGACAAGCTCTTCATCCATGCATTCAATCGGCATATCCGACATACGAATCCACACCTCAGCCCGTTGAAGTCCGAGTCCGACGGACAAAAGTTCTCCCTCCAGGGGATGAGAGAGAACCAAACCATTCACATACCAGGGTCTTCTAGATAACACAAAATTCTTGTCTGCCTCATTGAGAAATATGAATACGAACAACCCTCTGGCCATATCAATCACATGCACCTTCCTCTTAATTCCCCACATTCTGGGCAGCCTCTGCTTGAGAGTCTCCAGTGAAATCCTTCCTCCCATAGATTTTCCAAACAACGAGAACTTCCATTTTGACAGCATCTCTCCATAAGCTCATCGCTAAACTCAATCACCTCCGATTCTGATGAGACCCATGGGGGTGGCGTCGTCAATGGAGTGGGCGCCATCCCTGGACTCTTCGGGGCCACTGCCTCTGCACAAGATTTGCCACCAATGCCATTCCCTCCAGGGCCACCAATGTCATGCAATCCTGAGAAGCCTGGCGGAGGACCGCTCTGGGCCGAGCCGGAAGTCCTTCCGGCCATCGGATCCCCCACCCCGGCAGCAGTTCACTTCCCCCCACTAGCTAGAGACCTCCATCCTCTTTGTTGAGTCCCTCGTTTTCGTTGTTGGCGTATGTATATTAAACCTTGGACCTCATAGCTAAATATAGTGAAGGCTGGCAAGTGTAAATTCCTCATTTTAATCACTGCGTGAAGGAAAAAATCACACCTACATTTGTGGTAAAGCAAAAACGATTGAGTCACATGTAACCGGATGTTGTCCCCTATCTCCACTTCAGTTCGTTTCTAAGGGATTTATGTTCAGGCCTCGAAGAACTTCTATGTTTATAGCGAAAGGTTTTCTATCTTCAAGTCTAGAGAGCAAAGGCTAACGTCATGGTTTGATGCATGTGCCTGGAAACTCATCTCAGGAAAAGTTGAGCTTTTGGTTTTTCTTCTCTTGATTCGCGAGTCACGCAGAAACTCTTATATCATGCAGAAACCATTGAAATGGTTGACATTGATAAGATAATTGAAGGATGCGTGTAAAGTAGGAGCTTTAGAGAAAACACATAGTAAATGTAACCTGAGTAAATTTTAATTGGAAATTATAGTTTCAGGTAATCTCTGTCTCATACTCTCATCTGACATGATTATTTACCTTTGTTTTCTATATTGGATATGTAGTTAATTGCTGCATACTCCTTTTCTTTCCTCCATGAATTACGTTTGTATCATTCTCGAGAACTTGAATAGAGTTCCAATCAGCATGTTCTGTCATCAAGAATTGGTGGTCACTCTCATGCTATTATTTGATCTCTTGATCTTTACAAAGAAACGAATATTATGAAGCCTAATGTTGAAACCAATATAAATGTCTAGGAGGAGGAGAAGAAGGCTAGAGAGCAAAGGAGCTGGTTGCGAAGCTCACTAGTATGTGCTGGGAGAAATGCATTACAGGAAGCATTGGGAACAGCATCAGCTACAGGGAAAGTACATGTCTTCTCACTAATTGCGCAAGGCGTTATTTGGGGATAAAGATTTCTTACAGTTGAGCAGGCTCAGTGCATGACTTCTTTTACAGTTTACATGAAGATGAAGACTTTAATTGTTTTGCCTCACTTTTGCTCGTTCGATCGAATTCTAAATTTGGCATGTTGTGGGGGCCTTTTACTGAAAACCTTATTTCATCGATCCCAACTTTCTGGGTAAACTATAAAAGTTGTCTGCAAGCATTCAATCTGGTGGTCTGCTATCTTGGATGCTGTTCAACCAGTGGTTTCCATACTTTCGTTTATGGAAGATGGGGTGTATAATAAATCTGACTTCAGCTGAATTCATGATTTTGAGGAAAGTTCACTCAGCTTTTAGTTAATGTCAGTTGTAGATTGCACTTTTTTTCTTTGATTCAAAAAATCCTTTGCAGTTGCGGCTCATGCATTATCTTTTCATGAGTAGCTCTAACTTTCGTCTTAGATTGAGCATCTTTCTTGGTTCGAGCAAGAGATTACTGTTTACTAGTTTTGATAGCTTTCATGGCAAATGTTATGGACTCTATAGACTCAATTACGTATAGGTGTGAGGAGCTTAAAGCTTTTTTTTTTTTTTTTTTTTTTTTGGGTTTGATCAAATGAGCCAATTGGCTAAATTGAGGAGCATAAAGCTAAGATCATATTTTGAGACCCATGGGCCATCACATCAATTCCTTCTTAGTTACCTGAACTGAAGTAAAAATATTAGCTTCCTCATCCTACTTGATAGCTTTATTGGATACTGGATAGCATCCTCATTTTCAGATCCGAGAGAGGTTATTTGAGTGCAAACTGCAGTCATTTCGAACTGTTGGATCCAATGAATTTGAACTCAGATCCTATAACGTTTGCGTAGTTTTGGGTAGAAAAAAGAGGGTTTTGGAACTGATAGACGAAATTTGTCCTCTAAAGCCAGGCTAATAGGTTTAACTAACTAATAAACAAGAAATTGCAAATAAAGTATCGGATCTTGTTTCGGATCCAATTAAGAATCCGAACCACCGACGAGAAAGAACTCCGAAGTCCGAACGGTCACTCGTACACATTAAATGCTCGCAAATCTCGAGGTAATCTAACGGCCCACAACTCATCTTACAGCCTTTGTCCTGACATGAATATAACACATATAATTTAACGAGGCGCTTGGAAAAAAGCAAAAGCCAGAACCCACTTCGCCATCAAAAGCTGTAAAAAACAATGAGGGCTACAGAGTGAGAACACTTCGAGCTACGAATAATAATCGAATCCGGAGTAGATTGAGTCGTCTGAGAGGCTGGAACTTTGGATTCTTAGTAGGATTTAAGATCTCGTCACTCTTTCAGGTTTGTTTCGCGTCTTTTGTTCTTCCTCATAGCATGATGTTTTGTTCTTCCATTTGTTTCTTAGGGGCAAGCGATCTCTAAAAGGTTGTTTTACCGTCGAATCTTTGGAGTTGATCCGGGGAATCTTCAAAAAATTCGATTTTTTGGGTACCCATTTCGCGAAGTTTCGATTTGGGGTTTTCATCTGGTTTTTCCAGCTCTCGGAGGATTTGCCGGCTTTTTTTTTTCGTATGTTTTTTCACTCTTATGTGGTATCTATCCCTGTTTAGGGCTTACTGTTTGTCTTATTAGATCAGCTCGAATCAGAGGTGGTACTGCGTATTTCGCCATGTTAGCATGTTACCTGAGATTTAATGTCTAGTTGTGGTTGTGGGTGCTAAGCTTCAGCTTTTGGTCCACTGTTTTACTGTTCTTCTCTTGCAAATGTTTTTAAATGTTGGTATAAGGTTGTGCTGATTTTACCTTTTTTTTGTTTTAAAATTCTAGTTTCTTTCCCTCTTTCCTATCTTGGTGTATCATTTACTCTTGGAGTTCCTATTTACTAGGTTGTTAGTGATCAATTTTCCCTAACTGGTGGTTTTACTCTTTGAGGGTATCAAAAACATCTGCTATTTCGTACTGTCTATTTCATCTTTGTTTTTATGCTTTTAGTATAATTGATTACCTTGAAATTAGGAGTCATTCTCATACCTTCTTATGGAGCTTTTTGCTATTAAATCTTTTGCGCACTTGAGAAAATTCTTTAAGTACTTACAGTTGGAAGATTTCATGCGTTCTCTGTCTTATGCTCTGACTTCTGCAATCTTTGATGCGTTATTTTCAGTTATCTGAGATGCAAGGTTATTTGAACTCCATGCCAAGTTCCTCCAGAGAAGATGGGGTCTTGGATGCTAAACCATTGCGTTCCCTGTCTCCTATGTTTCCTGCACCACTGGGTTTCACCACTGTCTCCCCTCCAAACTCCTCATCTTTTGTTTATGTCAGCCCCTTTGGTCAAAATCCTTCTGGCTTCGAATCCGGTTACCCTACTGGCATTCCTCCAATGTCTCATCCTTTTGCTACTCCGCAGCCTACCAACCAGAGACCAATGGGCTCTATCTCTACCCATGGTAACAATGGAGGTGCCTCCGTAGGAGGAGCTTCAAATGTTAATGGTTCTTTTCACAGCACATCGCCATCTCCATTATCTCAAACGCCATCTACCACAATCACACCCTTGAATGGAGCTGAGGACTCTTGGACCGGTGGTCGTAAGTCGGCATCTGGAAGGAAAATTAAGCAGCCCATGCATCTAAACAGCTATAGTGTTGGTGGGTCTTTGACCGATGGAACTGATGGGAAGAAGGCTGTGGCACGTAAACGGCCAAAGAAAGTTATGGGCGACGAGCTAATTTTGCTGCCATGTTCGCCACATGAGCCTAGGGAATCTGTTGAGGTGATACTCATGACATTTGATGCCATTAGGAGGGCATTCTTGCAAAGGGATGAAGCAAATGATTCAAACAAGCGCCCAGACTTGAAGGCTGGGGCCATCATGATGAGCAAAGACATCCGGGCAAATATGGGTAAGAGGATCGGGCCTGTCCCAGGGGTTGAGATAGGAGATATTGTTTATTTTAGGATGGAGTTGTGTTTGATTGGACTGCATGCGCCAAGCATGGCTGGTATTGATTACATGACTGCTAGGTTTGGTGACCAAGATGATCCCGTGGCTATCAGTGTCGTGTCATCCGGCGGGTATGAGAATGACGAAGGTGATGTTGATGTTCTGATATACAGCGGCCAAGGAGGTTCTGCCAAGCATGACAAAAAGCAAGCAGATGACCAGAAGCTTGAGAGGGGTAACCTTGCTTTGGAGCGAAGCTTGCACAGGGCTAATCTGATTAGAGTCATTCGGAGTGCAAAAGATTTTACATGTGTAAATGGGAAGATTTACTACTATGATGGTCTTTATAAGATTCATGAGTCATGGATGGAGAAAGGGAAGTCAGGTTATACTGTTTTCAAGTATAAATTGCTAAGAGAGCCTGGGCAACCAGATGGAATGGCAGTGTGGAAGATGACACAAAAATGGAAGGAGAATCCTTCATCTAGAGGTAGAGTTATTCTGCCTGATATATCTTCGGGTGTCGAGAATTTACCTGTTTGCCTTGTTAATGAGGTTGATGGGGAGAAAGGTCCAAGCCTTTTCCAGTATGTCACATTTGTTAGGTATCTTAGACCTATTAACTCCATGAAATCTTTGCAAGGCTGCACGTGCCTTAGTGTGTGCCTCCCAGGGGATGCCAATTGCTCTTGTGCAAATCACAATGGAGGTGATCTTCCTTATAGTTCCAGCGGATTGCTTGTGAGACGCAAACCTCTAATATATGAGTGTAATTCATCTTGTCAGTGCTCTATCAATTGTAGGAACCGTGTGACACAAAAGGGTACAAGATTCCACTTCGAGGTTTTCAGGACAACAGACCGGGGGTGGGGTCTTCGTTCTTGGGACCCAATCAGGGCAGGTACTTTTATCTGTGAGTACACAGGTGAAATCATTGATAGGATCAGAGCGGATGATGAGGGTGAAGAAGATGAATATATCTTTCAAGCTGATCATGTAGATGAGAAGACACTAAAGTGGAATCACGGACCTGAGTTAATTGGAATGCCATGTCCCGATGAAGCAACTGAGAATTTCAAGCCATTACCTGTCATTATAAGTTCGAAGAATATAGGCAACATATCCCGTTTTATGAACCATAGCTGCTCTCCGAATGTCTTTTGGCAGCCTGTTCAACATGATCATAGCGATGATGAATATCCACACATCATGTTTTTTGCAATTAAACACATTCCGCCCATGACAGAATTGACTTATGATTACGGTATGAGGGGTGCTCAAAGTGGAAGAGCAAAGAAGTGTTTCTGTGGATCACCAAAGTGTCGGGGTCTTTTTGGCTAAACCTATCTGTCAAGGTTAGGAAGTTAAATCATCACGTGTCCATTAATTGCTGAAACTAAGTAGAGGTTATAATTTTATATATGCATGCACACCAAGCTAGTCGTGGCCTTCATTGAGTTTTTTTGTTATTCGCCTGGCTTGTTGGTATTCTTGCACTGTTTGATATCTTTGAGCTTTGTGTGTTAAGTTAGTTATATTTTTTCGAATCTCTCTTTTTACAAATTATGACTATGAGCTCTGTTGGAAGGACCATTTTCCTGCGTTTCGAAAGATTATTTCAACTTGCATTCCTTTCAGCCCAAGATGTTGAGTGACCATAGAGTTTATCGGATCATCTTACCAGAGGAGGACCACTTTATAAGGAAACACTTCATACTAGCAGATATCTCCTCACCTGTTTTGGTTTAGTTTTGATTTATACTGGACTTAGAATCATCCAATCTGTTTGCCAATGCATTGCTTTTTTATTCTCCAGGTTTTCCTTTTGTGTAATGCGGTGCAGATCGGCAGATGATCCGTTTTCTTAGGTAGCAATGTTGAGTTCTTGAGGTCAAATTGCTAGTTATCCTCTGACACATTACCTCCAGAACCATGCACAGGTCTGCCTTTGTGAACAGCTAAACTAGCTATGGTGGCAAGTGGAAAGAAACTGCGCGAGCCTCATTCGTGCATACATTATTGGAAGAACCTAATCTTTTGAACTACTACAAGCTGACTCTATTGTGAAATACATGCTTTTGTGGCTTATGTAGTGGCTTATGTAGTTTAGAAGTCCCAGCTGTCTATGTATTGCAGTCATGTGAAAGGTAGTACTTGTCCTCTCAGTTTGAGGGTGTGCTATGTATAAATCTCGGGTCATGCTTCATTCTGAAATCTTTTATTAGAGTTACTATGTTCCAAGTTCAGATGGAGTTTGCTAGCCTTTGATGAACTTGAATCTACTCTGTGCTGTATTGTAGCAAGTGCAATGAAACAAGATCAATCTTGTACTCCAGTCCCCGCTATGTTAAACTGGAATATTTTGTGACACAGCAGTCAGGTTTGGCTTTCCCACACAAGCGATGAACGGAGCTTTGAAATGATTCTGTTCCAGCCCAGAATTTGCCCTTGTTGTTTATAGGATGTGACTTTATCTAACCTCTTCCATGTCTATCTCCTGTGCTTGTATGGATCAACAGACAATAGCAACCGTATATTATCATTTGGAAATGACCTAATAAATTATATTTGTGACAGCCAGGTTTCAAACGAGATTTTCTAAGTCAAAGTTCCATGATGTATTAAAATGGACCTAATAAACTATATTTGTGACAGCCAGGTTTCAAACAAGATTTTCCAGGTCAAAGTTCCATGACATTTTATATGCAAACATTACTTTCCCTAGTTCCTGCATTAAAGGCTCCTGGTTGACTCAACACAGGTATACTATTGGCTTAAAATAGGGAATGAGGACAAACGTAGCCATTAGATGGCTACCTTGACAGATGCTTGTAAACCTGAATTAGTCTTTTGGTCCACAATCTCCAGCAGATTTAGCTGCCAGATTGTTCAGATTCCATTTGCAATTGTTCATCTGATCAGTTTTCTACAATGGCACCCAAAAACCAGTGCCATTTCAAAGTAGCAGACAGAATTGGATACGAGAGCAGGCAAAATAGCTTGATTACTGCACTGGATTGGCAAACATATCATCCTTTCAAGAGAAATTATCTTCACGAGAACAAATATCAAACATTGTTTACAAATGAACAAATAGTGGGGAAAAAGTTACAAGACAACCATGATATATCAACAGAACACAATTAGTTAGTTACAGAGTGGGGGGTTTCTTCCCTTCCTGACATCACCAATGAAAAGCAGATGATCATGGTCTTCTTGTGTTGTTAGCAGCAATCCTGCACTCGCACGTGCAAAGGCTCCTTGACTCTTTTACCATCCGCTGCGACCGCCGAGTATGCATTTTGATGTTGACTAACTTGCCGGCAATCTGTTGAAATTCAGGAGAGGAAGAATCAGAGAATCTCAAAGTTCCGACTAAAAGTTTAGAGGAAGAAAAGAACTCTATATCCCAATGGGCTGCTCAGATGAGAAACACATGAGGACATGCTCAAATTTGGGTGGACGTAAAACTCAGGTTTGCACATACCACGTAAGATTGCCGATTACCGATCATATAACTACCACACATTTTCACAGACAAGCAGCAGCTTTATGATGGTCCAACAAGAATTGATACTGATGCTTAAATCCATCTCTATCTTTTTTGGGTCCTATCCAGAATCTATGATGAAAATGCATGGTCCATGGACAATGACAACACTAAGTCTGTTCAACATTTCTTTGACAAACAAACTGGATCCCACTATAACACCCATTTCTATGTAAACCTGTACCACCTGTAATAAGCATTTTTGGGAGAAGTAGACATATCACATGCCAAGTGGAAATTTTTTTCAGAACATGGAAAGTAAGACCCACCATTCTCCACGTCAGGTCCTCAGGCCCCATAGGTTGAGCTGGGCTTGAATACAGGAAATGCATAGCATACTGTAAAAGATGCACATGTGGACAAAAAATAAGCTTGATCCAACAGCAAAAGAGACCATAGATGAATGTTAACTCCTGAGACTATTTTCAATTTCCCTCATTTGGGAGGAGACAAAAAGGGAAATTAAAAGCAAGTTCAACTGATTGACAAACCTTGGCAAGGTTGAGCTGCATTCCTCTTATTTGTCTGGAATCGAAGCTCTTAAGATATCGTATAAGCCATCCTGGTTGTACTGCATCACTTGAAGAAACAAATAGTGCGATCTGCGAGGAAAATAAGAAACTAAAAGCCCATCTCTAAAAGCTAAATATGCAACTCATATATACAGAACGCAAGCCCCATGCCATGCACTGAGGCTGAACCTGGTGAGGTACATGAAATCAACATCCTTTCTCATCAAATAGGGCATTCCTTCTCAAGAATCTCATCCAGGTTTCCCTCAACACTTCTCCAAAAATAAATAAAGAAACCAAGGCTCACTCACTCTCATGACTGATCTCAAAAACATTGTGGAGATTTTAATAAATGAGCAGACTAATTGATTAGGTTTAAGCCGGCCATGGGTAAATGAAATCATTAGCCTTTTCCACTGACATGCTAAAACTGCAAGAGAATCATGTAAAACTGTGATTGATGCAAAGATAGTCCGATGTAGCATTCCTAAATGTTGATATATAATAGAATCCTGGCTCCAAGATGCCTCAACACATATTCCTAGGCGCAATCCTCTAGATGCTGAAGCTGATTGAACAAGTGAATCCACTAAGAGGGAGGGCAGGGAACTCAAAAGGACGAGTTATGGTCGATAAACAAAAACATAGCACATTTACCTTGCGATAATCAAGTATTCCTTCAAAAGGAAGCTCCAATTCGTCACTAACTATAACTGGGATACACCCGCTCACTATTGCATCGAACAGCCTCGCAGAAGATGGGGTATCCCCAGCTGGGCTCAGGCAAAAGATAGATCTGTCAACAAAAAAAACAATTCATCAATTGAACTAAACCCACTTCACTGAAGGTCAAACATCTCAAATCTTTTTACCTGCGCATACCATTCTGAGCTGCTTCTTTTCCTGCTGATCCAGCACTTCCCTCCGTAATAACAACACCATCGACGGCATTTAGTTCTGCCACAAGTTTAATCCGGATCTTTCCTCCCTGTAGAGCACGGCAGTTCAATACAGGAGCACTAAGATCCATAGGAAAAAGCCCTTTGGAACGACCATATTTAACCAACATATCTCAAAATCATGAATCTTAGCACAAACTTTACCGCGTTTCTTTTCAGCCTTCCTCGAAAGAAGAGCAGGGTGCTTCTTTTGGATTGAGTTGCTGATAAACATTTAGCATCACAAAGCTCCACATTTGCAGCATATGGAAGAATAAGATCTTTCTCCAACCAGACTTCTCCAGGCTTATACCTATGACATTTTTCATATAACTTGCAATCACCTACTGAATTGATTAAAAGTAAATAACAAAGTTAGAGAATTCTAACCAGTTCCCTGTAGAGTCCATATCAGGCAAAAGCCAAATTGCTTTCTTCATGAATCTTCGAACCGACTTAAAAGACCAAGGGTGATGAACTGGAAGAATATGATCCCTTCCGCCTGACCGCTGCCAAGCAGGCTGGTCAGTCACCCACCTCAAAGCGTCCTATTATCACCGTAAACAACAACTAAGTTTTGCTCCTAAAATATGGAAAGTCCAGGGATTAAAGTCACCGGAAAAAGAATAATTTCACAGCATTACGTGTCATACAAGAAGACAGGAACAGTACTATTTCGAGTTAGGATTATGTTCTATTTGCTCGAGGAAATCCTATTCCAGGGAGACAATTGAAGTTCCCTTTTATTGCCATCTGTGACGCAACATCCTCATTAATTCCCAATAAACCATGTGAGGAAAGAAGGCTTTAAACCATATCCAATCCAAAATCAATGAAACAAAATCAAATTTAGCTCATGATTAAACCAAATCAACAATTGCTAAGTATTTCTGCTATAAAGTCTAAGCAAACTCAGCTTACTTGGTACATCACAGCAGAATTGGACCAAAATAGCAGACATGTGAAGAGAGAGAGAGAGAGACAAGAATTTCCAGTAGAATACTCAATGTCAAATAAAAATCAGTTGGTGAACTAAACAATTTTCTGAAATATGCTTTTAAGTATCGACTAAACAGTAAACACATGTAGAGTTAAGTGATGTAAGATATTACAGTAGGATACATTCCCATAACAGGAGATATTCATTCCTCAAGCATATCATACACCTAATGAAAACAATTGCTATCAAAGCATCGTTATTCAAATGCTACCAAGTTCAGCTTTTAAATGCAACAAGCTAATCAAATTCATACTGGAACAGATAACAGCTAAAACTTAAACCTTAGGCATTCACCCACACCCTATATAGTGCCTTGCATTGCTGTCTCTCCAGCAAGAAGTAGCTGATGGTTGTGAAGAATGGAATGTAAAACAAGTCTGCCTCCTCTTGCCAGTGAACCCTGATAACATTCTTCAAGAGTCTCTCTCTTTCTGGAGCAATCAAATCTGACCACAACCAGAAATCCACCGAGTGCTGCACAATTATACACAAAGTCATATCAAAGCGATAACACGGTGCACAATTCCATAAAAAAGTACAGCAACCACAACCAATGTGAACAATCGTCACAACTAGCGTTATACACTCAACGCCGCACCAGATCAAAGAAAATTTCCAGAAAGCATAAGTCTTTTTGCTTAAAAGCCAATGCAGAATTCTCCTCCTCAAAATGCCTTGTAGGCATCAAATATATCTAGAAACTAGAAATATGACAATAGTTTAGAAGAGCTGCGAGTCCTCAAATCCACAGTTTTTCCAACTTACTCTCTCTATGTTTTGCTTCCAGTGAGCACAATCACAACCGTTTCCACTCTTAGTTCTTAAATATTATACATTTCAGGTCCAAGCAATTAACTACCTGCTCGATTAGGCGATGCACAGGGCTCCCATTAGATGTCAAATTGGAAGTCTCCTCATACGTGCTCTTGAACAGCTTCAAAAGATCATACGTGAACTTATGCGGCATCTCGTATACATAAACCCTAAGGACACCTGACCCCGACCAGGGATCGTAGGGATCACTCCACAACTTCTTGGTCTCCTCTGACCAGATCGCCTCATCAAGCGCCCTCGAGGCGGCTCCGCCATCCTCTGTGGCGGTGGCTGAATCTTCGCGATACGGCGATGGCGGCGGGGAGGACAGGAACTTGGATAGGGCGGAGACGAAGGAGTACTCAGGAGCGGAGGGATTGCGCTTACGATCGGGGTTTCGAGGTAGGACAGGGGAGGGAAGGCAGCGGGAGGAGGAGGAGAAGAAGAAGAGGGAGACGAGGGCGAGTAGAGAGAGGAAGCCAATGAGGACGGTGGAGGTGGAGAAGGCGGTGGATCTAAAGGGGAACTGCTTCCCCGCCATTAGAGAGGGTTAGAGACACAGCGAGGCTTGTGGTAAAGAGGAGTGATCTATGGCACGCGCTATGCACGTGGAATAGAAGGCACTGCTAGGAAGAGAGAGGTAATTTGGCAGTCACCACGCGTGCAATGCACGTGTAGATAAAAATGGATCTTTTGACTCAGTTTCCAAATGGTATATTGTGTAATGTTGGAAAGAGTAGAGAATTTACCAAAAAAAAAAAAAAATCTTATCCTTGATAAATTACCATTTGAAAAACTTAAGCTAATGGAAAGAGTAGAGATTTTACCTGCGTGCAAAACAGATATTTTACCAATAATCCAAGCAAGAGCATTCTCCATCTCTGAAATGATGAAGCCGAGTTTGATCCTTACAATTATTTCCCTTATGTAGATCAAAGAAATGATCTTTTGTGCTAGAGTGGCAATCTCCACAGACTCTGAGGTTCTTGATTATTCTTATAGGAATGCTCGGATAAGTTGAAATTAGCGCGAAGGCGATGGCTACTCTCTCGCTGTGGTAAGAGAGTGCATCTTCTTTGTCCTCCTCTTCGACGTCAAACAACACCTCCTGAGTGCGCAGCTTATGGCCATACTCTTGTGATTTCCTCTGCATCTCGTTTCGCATAGAATGTATCTCTTTCGATCTTGAGTGCCTCGTATCTCCAATCACGAACTCATGTACAGCACCATCCACCTCAACCAAGCTAGAACCAGGAGTTTTGTCGATGCCTTTGCATTTCATTGCTGTCCTCACCCTTCGGACATCCTCCCATCTCTTGATTTTTGCATACATGTTCGATAAGAGCACGTAATTTCCCCCGTGTTCGGGCTCCAACTCTATCAATTGCGAGATCATGTGCTCTCTGATCTCCACGTTATTGTGAATCCAACATGCCCCTAACAAAGACCTATATAACGCTCCATTAGGCTTCAGTGCCATGTTTCCAAGCACTTCCTTGGCTTCCTCAAGTTGCCCTGCTTGGCCTGGCCTATATGGTCTACCGAGCATCCGTAATGCTCACTCTTCGGTTTGATTCCGAATTCCAACCGCATACTATTGAAACACCGCCCCCTCATTGACAAGGCCAACATGAGCACAAGCACACATCACAGCCACCATTGTGACATCGTCGACAGCCACATCTTCACTTTTCATTTGACCAAAGAATAAGAGGTACTTTCCCAAAAAAGTATACACCACCCATATCTTATCGGAATCCAAATATATTTACCTCTGCCAATAAAAAAAGTATCTTTCCCAAAGATTAAGAAAAATAGCAAAAAAAATTATCAAAAAAATACAAAAGGCACTAAAGTTAAGAAAATTTTCGACAGAATCTCTTTTATAATTCTTAGAATATTCATCATGTACAAACATTCAATCCAAACCA
The DNA here is from genome assembly GCA_963920575.1 of Narthecium ossifragum. Lineage (NCBI taxonomy): Eukaryota > Viridiplantae > Streptophyta > Magnoliopsida > Dioscoreales > Nartheciaceae > Narthecium > Narthecium ossifragum. The sequence goes on from OY986965.1 coordinate 25,319,051, forward strand.
TACAAGATACTAGGACACGAAAATATAAATGAGATTTAAAAAACATATACAACTGTCCGACATTAAGGGACCAAGCAACCACGTAAACAAGTAAACAATTATACAAAACAAACTAAGTATCATCTTCATCATCCCACTCAACGGAGGGCTCTGGATGATGTGCAGAAGAAGACCCAGCAACCCCTGGAATACGATGAAAAAACCTCTCTAGATGGTCAAGGCGTCAGTGTAGAAGTTGAAACTGAGTGCGTACATAGGTCATGAAGGAAGCCCCTAAGAGTCAGGGTCAGCCGCATGAGGTGGAGATATAGGAGCATGTGGACGACTGATCTGGCTCAATGAACGTGTCCAAGTGGTAGGGGTAATAACTGGAACGTTTGGCTCACTCCAAAAAGTACCCGACGTGTTTGGTATCTGGTAGGCAAGGATGGCAGACAGGAGGCTCGGATGAGGCAAAGAGGCTCTGGTCGACTAGGTTTGTCGTCATATAGCTACAAAACGCTAACTTACAGATGTCATTAAACAGAAGTTAAAGTAACTTAACGGCATACCCAAGCTGGAGGCGATAAAGAGCACGCAACATGAGTCCTCGCCTCTTCTGGGAATGTATGGTCTGAAACACGTTAGCCCTCAGGACCATATCAGCAAACTGCAGATCAAGATGCAGATGTGCTCTATGGATGATATCAACATACGGCTCGGGACAAATAGACTGGGAGATGTCAGCACTCGAAAGCTGTGCTGGCTCAAGGTCCTCAAGAAGATCAAAATCATCATGTAGTTGGAAGATCTCAGCAATTAAGGCTTTACCAAACCTGACCGAAAAACCAGTAAGGGTAGTAGACAAGTATGGTGGCTTTGTGGCATGAGATGTCGCAGTTTCATAAAAACGACGAACTAGAATAGGAAAAACAAAATGTCATGGTCCAGCTAAACATTGCCCAACTTTCGAGTATTGGCATCTTCCATTCTATTTGTCCCGAGTCGCATGCTGATGTTATCCACAAACCACACCTGCATCATGATCTGTGGTTCGCTGATATGATCTGTGGTTCGCTGATATGGTGAGCTAATGTGTTTCAAACCACACATTCCCAAGAGAGGCGAGGACCCATGTTGCGTACTCTTTATCGCCTCCAGTTTGGGTATGCCGTTGACTTACCTTAACTTTTATTTGATGAAGTCTGCAAGTTCCAGCGCTCTGTAGCTAGAAGATGACAGACCCAGTTGACCAGAGCCTCTTTGCCTCATTCAAGGCTCCTCTCTACCGTCCTTGCCTACCAGATACCAAACGCGCCGGGTACTTTTCAGAGTGAGCCGAATATTTCAGTTATCATCCTTGCCACTTGGATAGGTTCGTTGAGCCAGATCAGTCATCCGCATGCTCGAAGTCAAAACCCCGAGCACTCCGTTGCTCACCCAACTCACCACTCAAACGAGTCTCAGCAGCTGCAGACACGGACGGTGGTGGATGGCGACTCAAAGGCCTAGTAACTGGGCGGTAAGAGGTCCGTCTGTGCTGCCTGACAGAAGCAACGGACTCCTGCGGCTCATCGCTACTAGACATGGCAGCCAATCTGCACAAATTAGGGGTGATACAGTGAGGAAACCCAAAAAAAATCGAATTTTTATGAGAGGAGCAAGTTGGATAGAGGCAAGGGTAGGTTAGTAGGGGAAAACAGAGGGTGGCCATGATAGAGATAGGCACGGATGGTGCTCGCCGGTGACAAAGAACCGGCGAGGGCTTGGTGTCAGGCTAGGCTAAGGGTGGTTGTGGATGCGGGTTGAGAGGTGAAAGAGAGAGAGGGGGACAGCCAACCACCTAGGCAGCTGCTCACCGGCGGCAAAGCACCGGCGAGGAGGCGGCTGGCTGCTGTGGGAAGAGAAGAAGAAGAAGAAGATGCTGGCTAATGGGGAAGGTGGTGACGGCGTCTCAGGTTGCCGGCAAAGCTAGCACCAGAATCCATGGCAAAGCATGGCTCCGGCGGAGTTGGCTACCAGTAGAGAAAGGGGAGACAATGTGGGGGGGAAAGAGGAAGGGCTCCTAAGGCCAGGTCCGGTGAGAATGGGTTTCATGAAAGGAGACATAGTGAGGGAGGTGACGCAAGGAGGACGCCAGCATAGATGGATCCGCCGGTCAGCGGGAAGAGGGTAAGGAAAGGAAGGAAAGGCACGCACGATCGGTGGAGAAAACCGACGGAAAGTCGTCCCCACGGCCTAAGCGGACGTACGGCCGCCGTGAGACGCCGGCGTTCGACAAGGACGGTGGCGGGCAAGGTCGAAGGGTGGAGAACGGTTAGGTTTGGGGGAAATAAAAGGAAAACTCACCGGAAAACAACGAGATCAAGTGCAAGGGACACGCCAGAGGCTGGATCACCGGATTTCGTCGCCTCTCGCCGGTGCAAACACGCAGGAGGCCTGCCGGAATCGCCCAGACAAGAGCAGCGACGGATCGGGAGGAGGAGAAAGATGTGGGGACGAGAGAGCGACGGGTGCGGTCATAGGCTTTGAGGGACGAATCCTGTTTCGGTACACTCTATACTACCATAATACCAATCGGATGACATGCTTTAGATCACATCCAGTGATTCATGTCATAAATAACATGCTGATAGAGATTCTAATGTTAATGATGAAACTGGGTTGGTATGTTTGTTTGCCCTGGGATTCTGGCTACTGTTTAGCCAGGTGACCAGAGTTTTGTTGTATTTTAACCCTCGGATTTAACTAATCAAAATAAAAGTATGGAGAAACTAGTAGTATCCATTGGCCGATACCGACCCGTTGCTAGGAGGCCGATCGGTTGGTGATGTCGTGGCGATTTTTTTTCAAATGGGACTGATCTAAAAGATAGGAGAGAATCTGAACTAAGATATGATCCTAATTAGAGATAGAAAATTGGGTTGCCTCCAGCAAGTGTGTAATTTTATGTCTTTTGTTAGACATCTCTAAAAACCCAGTTATCGTCTGGATTCGTTAAGATGACGGACTCAATGATGTCTCTGTGTTGAATGTTCTCCATATAAGGTTTCAATCTATGCCCATTAACTTTAGTGATCTCATATGTGCTTGGGTCCTGAATTTCGACGACACCATGTGAGAATACTTACGTGATGATATAGGGTCCAGTCCACCTTGATAGTAATTTACCCGAAAAAAGACGTAATTTTGCATTAAACAATCAAACTTTCTATCCGACGACAAGGGTTTTCCATTAAATGTGTTTATCATGAAAAGCCTTTGTCCTATCTTTGTAAATTTTGGAGTTTATATAAGGATCATTGCCAATTTCCTCGAGCTCAACTATGCTCAACTTTTTGTGTGCGGTTATCTCATTTGTATCAAAGTTCAATTTCTTGATCCCACAAAGCTCGATGTTCCCACTCCATAGGCAGATGGCAAGCTTTACCAAATACTAATCGATACAGTGACATACTAATTGGTGTTTTATAAGCCGTTCTATATGCCCAGAGTGTGTCATCAAGCTTGTTTGTCCAATCCTTTAGGTCTAGCTGGACAGTCTTTTCCAGAATATGCTTAATTTCCCTATTAAAAAGTTCTACCTGGTCACTAGTTTGAGAATGATATGGGGTGGGTAGCTTATGAGTGATAGAATACTTTTTAAGAATGGACTTAAAAGTTTCGCCATCACTTATGATCGCACGAGGAAAACCAAACCGAGAAAAAATGTTTCGTTGAAGGAATTGGATCACAACCTTATGATCATTCGATTTGGTTGGTATGGCTTCCACCCATTTTAAAACATAGTCAATAGCAACTAAAATGTATTAAAAGCCAAATGAAGGTGGAAAGGGACACATGAAATCAATACCCCATACATCAAAAATTTCTGCAACTAAAATCGGTGTTTGTGGCATTTCATCACGCCGTGATAGGTTTCCAAATTGTTGGCATCGAAGACATGACTTACAGAAGGCATGGAAATCTTTGAATATTGAAGGCCAATAAAAGCCGTATTGCAAACCTTTTACAACAATTTTCCTTGCAGAAAAGTGACCATTGCACGCAAACATGTGACGAAACGCTAAAATGTCATGAATTTCATATTCTAGCACACATCGTCAAAAAATATGATATGAACAATTTTAAAAAGCTCATGGTCTTCCCAAATATAGTATCGAATCTTAGAAAATAATCGATCTTTAATGTTTTTTGACCAAGAGTCTGGAATTTTGCCAGAAACAAGATAATTGACTATGTGTGTGTATCTGAGCTGCGAGATGCAAGTTATCTGAAAAAGATCCTCGTCTGGAAAAGAAGCACTAACATGGATCTTATCAGTGATGCGATCCAAAGAGAGGCATGAAAGGTGATCAACAACAACATTCTCAGAACGCTTCTTATCGCTTATCTCTATATCAAACCCTTGCAAAAGCAAGATCAATCTAATCAATCAAGGTTTTGCATCATGTTTAGCTAAAAGGTACCGCAAAGCGGCGTGATCAGTGTAAATAAGGATTTTGGAACTAAAGATAGGGTCTGAACTTCTCTAATGTGAATATTACAGCTAATAATTCATTTTTCTTTTTTGTATAGTTCAATTGTGATTCAGAAATGGTCTTAATAGCATAATAAATCACATGAGGACTTTTATTCACCCGCTGTCCAAGAACAGCTCCTATCGCAGAATCAGAACTGTCGCACATGAGTTCGAAAGGTAGAGAATAATCATGTGCATGAACTATGGGAGCAGAAACTAAGAGGTCACAGATTGTTTTGAAAGTGTTTAAGCAAACATCATCGAAGACAAAAGGAGTATCCTTGGTGAGAAGCTCACACAATGATTTTAAATTTTTCAAATATCTTTGATGAATCGGCGATAGAATCCTGCATGATCTAGAAAGGACCGAATTTGGCGCATAGAAGAAGGTGGGGGCAAATTTGCAATTAAATCCACTTTGGCTTTATCAACTTCAATACCTCTTTGAGACACAATGTGTCCAAGCAGTATTCCCTCTTGAACCATAAAATGGCTCTTTTCCCAACTAAAAACCAAATTAGTTTCAATGCATCATTCAATGACTTTTGTTAGATTTGCAAGGCAAGCTTCGAAAGATGGGCCGGACACTAGAAAAATCATCCATAAAAACCTCTAAAAATTTATCAAGTATATCAGAGAAGATGGCCATCATACACCTTTAAAAAGTCATAGGTGCATTACATAGGCCGAACGGCATCCTTCGGTACGTAAAGGTACCAAAAGGGCAAGTAAAAGTTGTCTTCTCTTGATCTTTAGGATCAACCGCAACTTGATTGTACCCTGGATAGCCATCGTGGAAACAATAACAGTGAAGGTCCAAGAGGGGGGTGAATTGGACTCTTTTCGAAAAACTAGATTAATGGAAAAATCAGGTAGGAGAGAGCTAACACCTTAAATGCTTGTAGATGAAATAAAAACTAAAGCAATATAGCATGCAAGAATAATAGCAATGAAGGTTAGAGAGATGGCACCGATTTTATAGTGGTTCGACCCAACTCTTGGTCTGCGTCCACTTCTCTCAAGGCTCCCCTTGAGGTTGCACTACTTGCAAATCCTTTACAAGCTTTTCCTCCAAGCTTCCTAATGCTTGGTGACCTTACACTCACATCTACTTGCTGTTGAATAACTCTCAAAGTACCTCTTCACACTTGAAGAAGGTTTACAAAGGTTGTAGCTCAAAAGAGAATAAGTAGAAAACTTTGCTAAGACTTGCTTAGATGATCTCAATAATAGTGATAAAAGTTCTGACAAGTTTACAACATAGAGCTACTTATATCTGGGCTTCAACCAGCTCAACAAGGAGCTCCAATGGCTCTCTGCAACTCTCCAACGGCTAGTTTTTTACTCTGCGCGTTGCTGGCGGTCGATCCATGCATCGTCCGTCATGTATAAAAACTCAGCATTTTGATCGACGGTCGATCCATGCATCATCCGTCACTCCTCACGGTCGACCGTGACATCGACCGTCACATCGTCCGTCAGCCTCTGTTAAGAAACTGGCTTCCCAGGGTCGATGCTCCGATCGACCGTCGCTTCTTCACTTTTCTTCATAAATGCTCAACGGTCTACCGCCGCATCGACCGTCGTATTGTCCGTCAAGCTCTGTGAAGAAAATGACTTCCCAGGGTCGATACTCGGATCGACCGTCGCTTCTTTACTTTTCTTCATAAATGCTCCACGGTCAACCACCACATCGACCGTCGCATCGTCCGTTAGGTTCTATCAAGAAAATGGCTTCCCACAGTCGATGCACCGATCGACCGTGAACCAACAATGCATATTGCCAAGTATGGTGCATCCAACGTGCAACCACACGGTCGATCCATGCATCGACCGTCAGTACAAAAGTGACTTAAATATTGAATTTAAGATTTCCAATTAAAATGGTAATAAATATTAAACATATATTTTATCATTTAATGTATATTGGCATCATCAAAACAAGGTTAGGATCAACAATCTCTCCCTTTTTGATGATAACAATCCTTTTAAATGTGATGATAAAATATTTTGACTCCCCCTTAATCAATGCATCCATTTCTTTCAAGAAAAGTGTTCTAAAGTGAATTATCAAGATGCACATAAGTCAAATATCTCTAAAATGATATGAGAAGTTCCATTTAAGATATGTTGACAGAATAGTTTGGATTTTAGCATGTTCACTTCTTTTCAATAATAACATTTAAGCTTTCATGAAGTGATTTCATATTGAACATTGAGATTAAAACATTGTACTAGTACATCATAACAATATCCAAACACATTTGCCGTTCATTCTAAAGATTCCAACATTGCATACAATACTTCCATTCAAAATCATTCGGAAAACTTTGGATTTACAAGACTTTCATTTCAAAATAAGGTTTTCCAAAATACAAGAGTAAAGATATGAAATGTAGGGCTATTGTTCAACATTCATTCATCACATTTTTTCTCCCCCTTTGGCATCATAAAAAAGAAGTAAGAAAGATGGGGATTTAGGATCAATCAACTGCAGGTGTGGAAGGTGGGAATTCAGTTTTGATGTAGGCAAAAATGTCTTCAAGTTGCTTGGACATCTTGGCTTGATCTCCGGTGATTGTTGCTTGGGAAGTCTTGATGTCACCTATACTTACTTCCATTCTTCCCAATCTTGCTTCAAGCTCATCAAGTCTTTGTGCCGTGTTGCGACGAGCTCGGCTACTGGAGGATTCACCTTGAAATCTGGGCGCATCTTCTTCTCCACCTTGATTTTCCTCATCATGCTCTTCTTTATGCTCGTCTTCTTCATCACCACTGCCATCAGGAAAACCAAGGCCTAAAGCTCGTTTGGCGGCCTTCATCCTTTTATAGTGGATTTGTTGAAGGGTTGAGAAAGGGGTTTTCGTTCATCAACAGCTAGGTTGTAAGGGCTTGGAAAATTCTTGTTAAAAGCCCACCAAAAGGTAGTGATTGCCTAGCATTAATGTTAAGCATCTCCTTAATAAGGAGATAACCTAGGTTTAGAGGCTTCTTCCTAACCATGCAAGAAAGAACATAGGCATGGATGGGCTTCAAGTGATCATGGTGGCCAAGCTTAGGAAAAAGATTTGTTCCTAGAAAGTGAGCAAGCTCCATAAAATGTTGGTGTAGGCTATTTAATTCTATAGAATTTTTCTCAACTAGGAGAGCCTTAAGGATTGCCTTTCTCCCTTGTTTATCCTTATCAATTCGGTTGAGGTCCTCATAGGAAGTAAAGTAAATGCACTCTCCTTGATTTTGTGCATCTAGTGACTCATTCAACCATTCTACGGTAATTTTGAATTCATTTCCATAGATATAGCTACTAAGGGCCACACATCTTTCATCATCAATATCCTCGGTCATATTGCAATAGAAATATCTAACCATTTCGGGATAAATGTACTGAGACATCTCTAAGTATTTCTTCCAACCCATATCAGTGAAAAATCATTCAACTACATATTCCTTTCCTATAGGCAATTGAAGAGCTCTACCCGAGACAACAAACTTATCCTTAAATTCAGGCCAGGAGTTATACCTATCCTTATCTAGGAAGAGGTAGTCATCGTAGGAAGGAGTAGGTGGCGGATTAGATGAAGAACCGCCATGCGAACCTTTGGTTTTCTTCGTCACGCTCTTTTGCTTTGCTACTACGGTCTTCCTTTTCCTAGCTTGACTTGGTTCCTCAGGTGGAGGAGGGCCGACATTCTTGATGCGAGGCATGGTTTTGAGAGGGGAAGAGTAGATCGTGGTTTTGAGAGAGGAGGAGCAGTGGGCTGCGGTCGTTGAAGAGGCTAGGGCACGGTCGAACCAGGAGAAGAAATGAAGGGTTGATCGGGAGTTATAAGGGGAGATTAGAGTGAAAATGACTGAAAAGCCCTCACTTATTGTCACACGATACGTGGCGGTCGACCGTCGCGAACATTTTGTGTAAAAAAGCAATCGCACGGTCGATCCAACGAAGTTGGCGGTCGACCGTCGCGAGCAATATGTGAAGTATTTAAGTCGCACGGTCGATCCGAGGAAGTTGACGGTCGACCGTGGCACACAATAGGTCTAAAAATGAAAGCCCACGGTCGATCCAAAGAGTTGGCGTTCAACCGTCCAGTGCGAATGTACGCACGGTCGACCGTCAGGAAGTCTGGATCGACCGTCAGGTCCAGAAAGTGAGTTTTGAAATTCAATTTAAAATCATTTTTAAATCAAAACATCACAAAACTTTGCATAGACGTGTAACTAAATATTATGAGCTAAGAACACTCATCAATCCTGATATTCATTTAATTTACCAAAATTTAACATTCAAGTTGGATATGGTATGAAAAACAAATAAAGAGGTAACCATATCTTTTCCTTTTAGCTCCTTTATTTTGGACATCCATTGGACATCCCAAGCTCCCTTAGTAGATATAGAAATCTATCTTCACTCAAGGATTTGGTTAGAATATCCGCAATTTGATGTTCGGTGCTAACAAATTCAAGTGTTATATCTCCTTTTTGTGTGTGATCACGAAGGAAATGGTGTCGAATTTCTATGTGCTTTGTTCTAAAATGTAGGATGGGATTCTTAGATAAGCTTATGGCACTAGTGTTGTCACATCTAATGGGCATTTTGCCTACATGTATGTTGTAATCTACCAATTGCATTTTCATCCAAAGTAATTGTGCACAACAACTACCCGCCGCAATGTATTCCGCTTCGGCGGTGGATAAAGCAACTGAATTTTGCTTCTTGGAGAACCAAGAAACAAGTGCATGACCAAGAAAGTGACATGTACCACTTGTGTTTTTTCTATCAAGCTTACATCCGGCAAAACCCGCATCGGAGTAGCCAATTAAATCAAAAGATGATCTTCTAGAATACCACAAACCATAATTTCGGGTTCCTATTAGATATCTAAAGATTCTCTTGACCGCAACCAAATGAGATTCCTTAGAACAAGATTGATATCTAGCACAAAAGCAAACACTAAACATGTAGCGGTCAAATAGAGTAAAGAACCAATCATCTCTCTATAAAGTGTTTGTTCAACGGGTTTCCCATTTTCATCCTTGTCTAATTTGAGTGTTGTACACATGGGGGTTCTATAAAGGTGTAATTAGCTTTTAATACCCCATATTTTCAACGTTTTACAATCTGGTTAAAAATGTAACTTTAGTACCCTGCGGTTTTCAAACCAAAACAAATCCCAGACGGCGTTAGTCTCCGTTCACAGAAAACTGCTCATGTACACAGTGTTTACACGTGGCGGCACGTGATGAGGAGAGAGAGAGAACTAGAGAGAGAGAGAGAGAGAGCTAGAGAGAGAGACAGAGAGAACTAGAGAGAGAGAAAGGGAGAGAAGATGGCGGACACCATCTCCGGCGAACCCCGTCACCTCCGGCCATCCGACCAGCTCCGGCGAACCCCATCGATGGTGGTGCGGGATAGCTTCGCGAAGCTCGAGCGGCAGCGGGAGCAAATCACGAGCTTTTAGATAGTGTTTGGGTTTCTGGATCGAGGTCGCAGAGGCGATCTCTCTCCCCGACGAAGGCTGTGGTGGCGTCCATGGCGGCAACGGTGGCCTCGTCTGAGGTGGCGGTGTAGGATAGCTTCACGAAGCTTGAGCGGTAGCAGGAGCTGATCACGAGCTGCACGGTGCTTTGGCGCGAGCTCACAGACCACTTCTCCACTCTCGAGAAGGGCCTCCAGCCCCGCTCGGACTCCCTTCGTTCCCGGTGCGATGTCCTCCAGCTCTCCACCGAGAGCACCCTCGCCTCCCTCTAGCGCCGCGAGCTCTCCATCGACGCTTCCGTCGATGTTGTTATTTCAAAGGTCGAGACTCTTCGGGGAGTGGAAGGATCACGATCTCGAAGGGTGGAAGACTAGGGGAAGGTGACGGCTGGAGAGAATGTTGTTGACACCGGCAGTGAAGGTGCGGGCGAGGGGAATCGCCGGGGAGTGGAAGGATCATGATCTCGAAGTTCTGGAAGATGAGATCCGTGGATCCAATCTTGAGCACACTGTTACCCACAAAGACGCACACCATCGTCTTCGTCTGGATCTCGAACACCTGGGCCTGCCTTGCCCGTTCGCACGGCGCCGCCGCCAGCCTATCAATGCTGCTGGCGAACCACGCTGACGAATCTGTGAAGAAGGCTTGCCCGGGCACCCCGGCGCTGTTCACAAACGACTAGGTCCGGCACTGTTCATGAACCATGAAGAAGTACTCTGTGTCCGTCACCTCCTCCATCACGTGGTTTGGCGCTGCCATCTCACCAGAGATGAGTGAGTTCAGCTCCCTCAACACCCTCTTTCGATGCTCCTGCTCCCCTCCGACGCCACTGTCGCCGGTATAAGTGGATGGATGAACGACCGGCGAGCACTCCCTCTCCCTCTCTCTCTAGTTCTCTCTCTCTCTCTTTGTGTGTGTAGTTCTCTCTCTCTCCTCATCACGTGCTGCCACGTGTAAACATTGTGTACATGAGTGGTTTTCTGTGAACGGAGACTAACGCCGTTTGGGATTTGTCTCGGTTTGAAAACCACAGGGTACTAAAGTTACATTTTCTAACTAGAGGGTACCAGATTGTAAAAGTGTGAAAATATAGGGTATCAAAACCTAATTTCCCCTTCTATAAATTTTGGATTCAACAAAATCATATTTCTTGAGTAGGTCTCTAGTATATTTGGCTTGATTAACAAAGATTCCTCCTCGAGTTTGCATGATTTGTAAACCAAGAAAATAATTGAGTTCACCCATCAAACTCATCTCAAACTCACTTTGCATACATGTGGCAAATTCTTCACAAAGTTTATCATTTGTAGAACCAAAAATAATATCATCAACATAAATTTGAACTAAGAGCAAATCTTTGCCTTTTGATTTGGTAAATAATGTAGTATCAATTTTTCCTCTACAAAAATCATTATTCATCAAGAATTTGCTAAGCCTTTCATACCAAGCTCTAGGAGCTTGTTTTAATCCATACAATGCTTTAGTGAGTTTGAATACATGATCTCTCAATTTGTAGTCTTCAAAACCGGGGGGTTGTTCAACATAGACTTCTTCCTTTAGTAAACCATTCAAGAAGGCACTCTTAACATCCATTTGATATAATTTGAAATCTTTGTAAGATGCAAAAGCTAGAAGTAGTTTTATTGCCTCAAGTCTAGCTACCGGTGCAAAAGTCTCATCAAAATCAATTCCTTCTTATTGATTGAAACCTTTTGCAACTAGTCTAGCTTTATTCTTTGTAATTATCCCCGATTCATCCATTTTGTTTCTAAACACCCATTTAGTGCCAATAACGGGATGATCATAAGGTCTAGATACCAAATTCTAAACTTTATTTCTTTCAAATTGATTCAACTCTTCTTGCATTGCTAAGATCCAATGATCATTCTCTAGTGCTTCCTCAATCGTTTTGGACTCAATTTGAGATAGGAAGGCTAGATGTGCCATTAAGCATATGTTGGCTACCTCTTGTTCTTCTTCATCGGATGAGGTCTACACATCACTTTCTCCCCAAGTAGCCATCATTGCCTTCTTTTTCTTGATCTCCTTCTTTGTTGGCTTCTTGAGTTGAGGGCAATCGGACTTGTAGTGTCCGGGTTTTCTACACTCATAACATATGATTTCATTTGAGTTAGAAGAGGTAGGATTGTACTTTTCACCTTTGAAGAATTGTTTCTTGAAGAATTTCTTTCCTCCTTGGCGCTTGAAGATCTTTTGTATTCTTCTTGATATCATCGCCAACTCCTCATCGTCATCTCCTTCACTTGAATCGGATGAGTCTTTGCTAGATGACTTGAAGGCAACCGTCTTCTTCTTTTTATCTCCCTCTTCGTTGCTTCTCTTCAAGTTCATCTCATAGGTCATGACGGAACCCATGAGCTCATCTAGTGACAGCTTGGATAAATCCTTGGCTTCTTTGATCGCTGTCACTTTAGGATCCCATGATTTCGGTAGACACCTATGTATCTTTCTCACAACTTCATCGTTAGCATAAATTCTTCCAAGAGATTCAAGCACATTCAATATGTTAGTAAAACGTGTAAACATCTCACTAATAGTTTCATCATTCTTCATGCAAAAGAGTTCATACTCATGTACAAGCATACTAATTTTTTACTCTTTAACATGGCTTATTCCCTCGTATGTAATCTCAAGTTTGTCCCATATCTCTTTTGCTGATTTGCATGTAGAGACCCTATTGAATTCACTAGGGCTAAGGGCACAAAATAGAAAGTTTTTGGCCTTGGCATTTGTTTGAAGGTTCTTGAGATCAATTGGGGTGTAGTCACTCTTTGTCTTTGGACTTCTTTCCCTTCAACAATTTTTATAGGGATATAAGGTCCATCCTCTATTACTAACCAGGCCTCATAGTCCATTGACTGAACAAAAATCTCCATTTTTGTTTTCCAATAATTATAGTTTGAACCATTGAAGCAGGGTGGCCTATTGGTAGCTTGTCCCTCCAACTTTTCCATCTCTATATAGGATCCTCTAAGGGTTGTTACACCACTAAAATAGAGATCTAGCTCTGATACCAATTGAAGGTCCAAGAGGGGGGTGAATTGGACTCTTTTCGAAAAACTAGATTAATGGAAAAATCATGTAGGAGAGAGCTAACACCTTAAATGCTTGTAGATGAAATGAAAACTAAAGCAAGATAGCATGCAAGAATAATAACAATGAAGGTTAGAGAGATGGCACCGATTTTATAGTGGTTCGACTCAACTCTTGGTCTACATCCACTTCTCTCCAGGCTCCCCTTGAGGTTCCACTACTTGCAAATCCTTTACAAGTTTTTCCTCCAAGCTTCCTGGTGCTTGGTGACCTTACACTCATAGCCACTTGCTGTTGAATAACTCTCAAAGTACCTCTTCACACTTGAAGAAGGTTTACAAAGGTTGTAGCTCAAAAAAAAATAAGTAGAAAACTTTGCTAAGACTTGCTCAGATGATCTCAATAATAGTGATAAAAGTTCTGGCAAGTTTACAACATAGAGCTACTTATATCTGGGCTTCAACCAGCTCAACAAGGAGCTCCAACGGCTCTCTGTAACTCTCCAACGGCTAGTTTTTTACTCTGCGCGTTGCTGGCGGTCGATCCATGCATCGTCCGTCATGTATAAAAACTCAGCCTTTTGATCGACGGTCGATCCATGCATCGTCCGTCACATCTCACGGTCGACCGTGACATCGACCGTCATATCGTCCGTCAGCTTCTGTTAAGAAACTGGCTTCCCAGGGTCGATGCTCCGATCGACCGTCGCTTCTTCACTTTTCTTTATAAATGCTCCACAGTCGACCGTCGCAGACTCTGTGAAGAAAATGACTTCCCAGGGTCGATGCTCGGATCGACTGTCGCTTCTTTACTTTTCTTCATAAATGCTCCACGGTCGACCGCCACATCGACCGTCGTATCGTCCATCAAGCTCTGTCAAGAAAATGGCTTCCCACGGTCGATGCACCGATCGACCATGAGCCAACAATGCATATTGCCAAGTATAGTGCATCCAACATGCAACCACACGGTCGATCCATGGATCGACCGTCACATTCCCACGGTCGATCCATGCATCGACCGTCAGTACAAAAGTGACTTAAATATTGAATTTAAGATTTTCAATTAAAAGGGTAATAAATATTAAACATATATTTTATCATTTAATGTATATTGGCATCATCAAAACAAGGTTAGGATCTGCTGGGATCTGGCTATCGCTAATCAACTGGTTTTGCATCCACTTGATCAGGAGTATCATCAATTGGTTGAGGCGACTGCGTCTGATCGATCGAACCTGGATCCAATTGGTCAGAATCTTCCCAATCGGTCGGTTCTGATACCGATTGGCCACCCTGGGCAAAGTCAGGTTGTGTTCGTGTATCCACTTGCCTACCATTCTTAGGGTTACTAGAACTTGGGCACTTTTAAAGTTTTGGTTATCAATATAGTGCAAGGCCCTAGGGCTGGTCACTGGTTGACTAGGTAAACGACCATCCTCTCTTTTAAACATTGTATTAGCTGATCGCTTGCAAACGTGTCGTTAAATCCGATGCAAACCCAATCAAAAATAAAATTTATAAACCCTTATTCAAAATACTAAACTATGGGGTAGAATAGTGATGAAATACGGGATCGAACCACATGGAAATATTGAATACGGGATCGAACCACATGGAAATATTGTCAACAGAGAAGAACTTAAATCAATCTCAAACTTTCTATCTGAAGGCGAAAGAGAAGGATTTTGATTAACTATGGAATTAAATCTAACTAAGAAGCAATAAAAGGATAGGGATGAATTAATATGAGAAAGACCTAGGGATTACTCAATCCACTCTGATTTCACCTCCTGTATTCTCTAGTATCCTCTTGTTCTCTAATTTAGACATATGGAATCACGGTTTCTTAAGCTCGCATGAATTCCTAAAAGAACGCTCATGTTATCCTACGACATAGTCTATCTTCGCTTAGCATAGACTGTCTTCGGACTTAACCTGAGTACAATCTATCTTTGCTTAGCATAAACTATCTCAAAGGCACACACAAAAGCGACATTAAAATCATCCTAAAAATCTTTACACTCAAGCACTGCAATCGTGTAAGACTGAAAATACGTCAAAGGACAACTAGGTTCCTTCAACTCTATTGTCGTTAAAACCGAATTCAAAGGATCATGCCATAGAAAAGATTACAAGATTTAACTAGAAAAAATACAAAAAGGCTACATTAGAGTTTCATGAGATCCCTAAGTGAGAGATTAGCCACTCATCTTGTGGATGGAGCCCATGAATTTGGTGAAGAACGCTTGAGATCCCCGGCGCATCTCCATCTTCTTTAGCAAACTTAATCCTCTCGTTCTCTCTATAGGGGCTCTCATTTTTTGCCAGCAAAAGCCCTTTTTATAAGCTAACTCCTGGAATTAGGGTTTTGGGTTAAGTTGGACTCCTACTACAACTAGGATTTCCTGAATTAATCTTGGCAGCCTATTCCGAGCGCAACTGAGTCCAATCAAGCCGGAATTGGGAAACGTGTTCAACACGAACATTGTAAATTAGGAAGTTTTCTGTCAGATCCCAAAGATTTGATAATATTTAGACTTATCTAGAAATTTGGCGAATATTCTCCTGGAAGTCGACGGACCAGTTTCCAGCAGCTGTATATCTTAATAGTCTTCAAAACGGGTATTAATCTGTCAGGAATCTCGTAAAGTGTCCAACATGAAATTTGTCCGTCTTGATGTTGTAACACCCCGGCCCTCCACTGGGCCCAGGCCCACGGGGTCCCGGTCTGACCAGGATCCACCCGAGGGCCCCACCCAGTGGAGGGCCGGGGTGTTACAGTTTGGTATCAGAGCAGGCTGGATAAGATTAGGCTTGCGGTTGAGATTTTGAGTGTGGAATGGGATAGTTCTAGGTCTAGAACATCCTTGCCTGACTGTTTGCGAATGCGTGTGATGTGCACTAGTTAGGTTGATTGCTGTTGTGTTTTGGTTTTCGGCTGTGTCGTGACGCCTCAAGGGGATTCTGCCAAAAATTTTATGAAGTTGAGGATTAAATTGTGTTAAATTCATAGCAGTTATACACTTGTGCGCCCATTGATGATGTAAACAGGTTTAGGTGGCTCACGTCTCGATCTGGATGGGTTTTCTGGGTCGGGGCGTGACAGATGTCTTCTAGAATATCCCCAAGTTTTAGAATATTTGGACCTTTGTCAAATATCTGGCGAATATATTACTGACGGTCGATGTAGCAGTTTATTTAGTCATTTTAGCCGAATTTCATGCATTTCTTCTCAAAGCATGATTAAACCTGAAATCAACTAACAAGCTATCAAATACAACTACTCTAGGCATAACAAAGCTAATGAATTTCAAATACAACTACTCTAGCCGAATTTCATGAATTTCATGGATTATATGTGTTGGAATACGAATTATTCTGAGGTTTAGTGAAACCTACGCCACATTTGCTTGTTCCTGAACGAATTCAGGGAATGATGGGGCCAAGGGACAGTTAGTAATGTGATGTTCAAGACTAGAGCATAGTACACATGTTTGAAGTTGATCCTGAAACAGTAGAGATGTAGGTGATTGACTCATTTCCAATTTATCAAGCCTTTTATTAAGGAGGGCTATTTGGGCAGTAATGGTATCAAATCCAGAAAGTTCAAAGGTCCCCTTAAGTGTAGGCCGACACCTAGGGTTTGTGTACTGTTGTTGGGAATCGATGGAAATTTGTTTATAAAGGTTCCATAACTCATCATCATCTTTGTCTAAAGGAATTAATACCGCCACAACAAGCTTCAACCATAGTTTTACATTTTTCATTAAGGCCTCTATAAAACGTATGAGTTAATTCCCACTTATCAATATCATGATGAGGATATTTTCTTAAAAGGTCTTTAAATCTAACCCAGACTTCATGGAAAGACTCATCTTCATATTGAAGAAAGGTAATGATTTTAGTCCAAAATTTCTCGATTTCAATTATGATAAAGAATTTTCTTAAAAATGCCTCTTGAAATTGGTCCTAACTTGTAATCGAGCGTGGAGGTAAACATTGAAGTCAATGTTTAGCTTTATCTTTCAAGGAGAAAGGGAAAAGTTTCAACTTAAATGCATCATCATTAAAGTTCTCCAATTTTAGTGTATTGATGGTATCGATAAAATTGTGAATGTGCTCATAATGGTCTTCATTATTCAAACCATGAAAGTGGTGTAACATTTGAATCGTCTGAGGTCTAATCTCATAATGTAATGCTATGATTGCAGGAGGATCAATGGAAGGAGTGTATGTGTATGCAATGGCTAAGAAGTGATTTCCCAAAATAACGCGTTGAACCCCTCACTATTATTATTAATACCTCCCCTTCCAATATTAGCACTAGGGTCGACGACAGGTCCTTCGTTTTCAGCCATTCTGTCAAAGGTCTCGTGAATATATTACAAGTTACTCAAGGGTTCCTGATAATTACTTAAAGATTTTTAACCTAAGGCTCTAGCTCTTTGGAGTGTGGCCTCTATTTCTAAATTCAAAACGAGAAAAAGAAGACAGAAGATCACACACAAAACGAGAAGACTTACTCGTTTAGGGATCGTCTGGCTTGCATACAAGATCACACACAAAACGAGAAAAAGAAGACAGAAGATTCGGAGGAGAGGACAAAACTCGAAAAACAACAATTGAAATGAAAAGTTTTGAAATAAGAAGACTTACTTGACAGCGCAGTTCCGATCGGTCGGTTTCGGGTCCGACCAGTCGCTCCAGGCCACGGGCTCTTTAATCAAGTCCGATTGAACGCTGGTGGCGCGGTCCCGACCGATCGGATTCATGTCCGACTGGTCGCTCCAGGCAGTGGGTGAGTTGTTCTCCTTCAAAACAAATCCATTCCAATGCTGCAAAAATTCTAAAAAATTGTCAAAAGATTTTTAAAAAGTGTAAAATAAAGAAAAGGAAAAATAAGAAATATAAAAACCTAACAAAGCAAAGAAAACGAGTTAAGTGAAAATCAATTAGTTAACCGTTGAAATTCCCTGGCAACGGCGCCAAAATTTGATCGCTGGCAAAACGGTGTCACTAAATCATACGTTAAACGCAATTTAGAAATTTATATCCTTATTCAATCACTAATCTATAGGATGGAATTGCGGTGATGTCTAGAGTCGATCCACAGGGAAAACTTTAGAAACTGAAATCAAATTCTCGAAACTCGAATCCTACGCAGAGTGATCAAAGTTGAATGTAAAATTATCTAAAAACTAACTAAAAAAGCAAATAAAGTGATCGGGATTTGAACCAAGTTAAGAATTACTCATGAATTACCCACTCCGCCCTATCTTCACCTTTAATCTTCTCTAGTTATTATATTGTTCCATTCTCTCAACATTATGGATCATATGGCTACAAGCTCACATGAATCCCTAAAATAAAGTTAACGTTCCTAACGGCATAAACTATTTTTGCTTAGCATAAATTGTCTTTGGTCCTACGATTACCTTAAATTATACTACTCCTACTGACATTGGCACAACCTATCTTCGCTTAGCATAGCTTATCTCAAAGGCAAACGAAAACCACAGGAAAATCATCTCATAAATCTATATAAACAATCACAGAAAGCTTATACGACTGAAAATACTTCAAAAGAGCTATGCTCCCTCAAATCTCTAATCATTAAAATTGTATTTATGAGATCATGTTGAGAAGAAGTTTACAAGAATTAAACTACTGAAAATCAAAGTTACATTATGGTTTCATGAGATCCCTAACTTTAAGAATTAGCTACTCATCTTTTGGGAAAGATCTATAGGTGTTGGGAAGGAAGGCGTCAATCCCCGTGGAAAGGTCTTCGTCTTCAAAACCCAAGCCTTCTCCTCCAAAAGTGGCCTAAAAAATGATAATTTTTGGCTGAAATAACCCCTTTATATAGCAGAAACCCTTAACCCCGGAATTAGGAGTCATAACTCAAGTTAACCTCTAATTTCCCTAAATTCCGTACTGATGATGTCATCCGAGCGACCGATCGGACTCAAAATCGATCGATCGTTCATGTCAGCTTGACTGGGTCTTCATTGTCACATCATTAATTAATTTATGCCCTTCTATCCAACTTCCATATATCCGACTTTGATTCAAAACTGGCGTCAATATATAAGGAATCTCACAAAGTCTTCAACATAAACGTTGTAGTTGTTGAAGGTTTCTTCTATTTCCTAGAATTTTAATATTTTTAGAGTTTTCTATGAATTCTGGTGATTTATTTCCAAACAGTCGACGGCTAATTCCATATTTCCAGATTATGCAGGATTTGGTATTTTAGCCGAATTTCTTGTATTTCTTCTCAAATCCTACTTAAACCTGAAATCAAATAATAAGATATCAAATAGAACTACTCTTAGGCTAACAAAGGTAATTTAAGGGGTTTAATTACGCATAATTCATGTCTCATCAACTCCGCTAAATCCAATCTCTTGCATTTTGAGTACATTTCGATCAAAGTTGTACCCACATAGCAATTCAACTGTCACACCCAGCCCCAATTTAACATCCAATTCATCCCAAATAAAGAAAATTTTGAAATTTTGACATGACCCTTGGGCTCGGACACGTGAATTTCACAATTACAACATGTCAATAGTCTATAAACAACACATCCTATGACATTTTACTAATAATTTACAACATAATTATAAACTCTAGGAACACCTTCACCCCATAACATTCATTTACAGATTTCATATACGTAGGATTATAATAATCAAAACACATAATAACTAAGCCATGAGACTATAATGTACAAGTCCTCCAAAAATCCAGCATATACAAAGCGTCATCATACATAAATTGAGAGTTAAGGTAAAGAGTACTTGTACATTGTAGTCTCAGGCCTACCTACACAAAACTCAAGTAATGAGCTCGAAAGCCCAATATGTCACCTGACAACAGGTTAGGAAACTAGTGTACACCAAATATATCCTATTATACTGTCCCTAATATGGTCTGATTAGTCTGGGTAAGTCTTACATGCATAGACGCCGCGTTCGACCGTCAAAACTAGCCTAGACCACTCTAGATTTTGTACCAGCCTCAGTATACTAGTATAAGTATAACATCCTCAAATCAAGTCAAGATCAAAATCCTCGATTGACATACGAAAATCAAAATCCATCTGTCAAGTCATCGACTCAATTCCTAGTGTCTAACTTGTCTAGTTACAAGATCTGTCATAGCATGTATGCCCAAACCAGATAAATAAATGATAAATAAATAAAATGGTCAATTGATTCTCGTCATACATACATGCAGGAATCGTCATATATGTAACATAGCATGGCATAGATAAGCTTACAATGGGCTCAACCACCCCATTGTAGCTTTGAGCACATCAGATACAATACCATGACATATACATCATTGTATGAACACACAAGATTATTACAGTACATACATACATCATGGCATCAACACATTTATATAACAAACAACCACACAATCCTAATAGGAGGTAACTCCTACCTCAAAAGGGCAGTCGACGTGCGTCCCCTAAGTCCGAGGATTCACGTCATGCTCTGACCCTTGTCAATTGCTCAAACGATCCCCTAAAGCACAAAAGATTTAAAATTTTGATCAGGTAGAGTCTCAAATAAAATTGAAACTACCAGCAATAGATAGAGCTCGAAGAGATGGACGCAATGATGCAAATATCATCAAAAACGAACGTCGAGAGCTGAAGATATGGGCATTAGAATGTATCAATTCACGTTAACATACACTGTGCACACGCACTAATGTGCGCCGCACACAAGGTCGTCTTCCTACTCTAGCCCTCACCGGAGTTCTTGGCGGAGCTCTATCGGACATCATCAAAAGGCGACGAAATGGCCATGAAAAGGTACAGGAAGAAGCGCAGCAACATCCTCTACCTAAAACCCCGAAGGATCAGCAGCCAAAGCTCCTAGCAAAATTAGATCATACCTCACCAAAATTCATGGCAAGGAAGCTAGATGCAAGTTAAACAACACGATAAAACCCTAAGAAAATGGTCGGGATGATGATTGACATAATGAATGTTTTGGCAACATCAAGATATTTTTGGGAGAAGACCAAGAGACTCTGTCGTAACGTGTGTTGGCTCTTAGTTTATTGTGTTTGACTCCTAGGTTGTTGTGTATCTTTAGTATTCTGTGAAGTCTCTTCGTGTGTTGTGAGACATTATATATATGTGGTTTGAGTTAATGTGTTAGCAGCCAAGTTTAATCAAAGAAAAGTTTTTCTACATGATTTTACTCTTGTTTTATCATCCACTGCCGTAAGGATTGTCTGGTCGATCCGAGCGGTATCAAGTGGTATCAGATCCGTGGCTTCTTCTCTTGACGTGTCGAGAGAGATCATGCTGCTTTCTTTCCCGTGGCGGAGTTTACGCAAGCTTCAACCCACCATGGCAGGCCAAAGCAACAATGAAGAACGAGATATTTGCGACATAGAGAATGACGAGTTGCGGTGGCAAATCCAAGACCTTACCATGAGGTTGGCTAGTTTTGAGCAAAACCTGAGTGAGGAGGAGGATGGCACAACTGAAGAAGATCGGAACACCTTCCAAGGATCCCATCGTCATAGGAATAATTCTTCTTCATCTCATTAACATCATAATCAATTTCGGCTTTCAGATATCAAGGTGGACATTACTAAATTTGAAGGCAAGCTGTAGCCTGACATTTTTTTGGATTGGCTCAACACCGTAGAGCGGATTTTTGACTACAAAGAGATCCCTGATGAGCTTAAAGTGAAGATTGTAGCTATCAAACTTCGAAAACATGCTTCAACTTGGTGGGAGCATCTCAAGTTGCAAAGAGCAAAGGGGAACAAATCCAAGATCCGCACTTGGGAAAAAATGAAGAAAGAGTTTCGCAAAAAGTATCATCCTGAGAACTATTTGTTATATGCATTTCTCGCCATGTATCAATTCACTCAAGGAATGCGATATGAGGAGGAGTACACTGAAGAGTTCGACAATCTCATGGTTCGTTGCGGTGTAGCAGAGCCTAAAGAGCAAACAATAGTTCGATATCTTAGCAGATTGAGGCGTGACATCCATAATATGGTACAATTTCAATCCTTTGTTTCCCTAAATGACGTTATTAAGCTTGTTGTTAAGGTGGAACGCCAACTTCAACAACGGCAAGATAAGGCTTCAGCAAATACTCTTCGAGGCCGAGATTTCAAGCGTGAGGGATTTCACAACCGGAGAAGTGCATCGCAATCTAATTCATCCCCCGCGTCCAAGCCAGATCCGATTGCAAAAAAAAGATGCTGCAACTTCCTCTCATCCGTCGTCAGTCCGACCTCAATGTTTTAAGTGTTATGGCCATGGACGCATTGCTTCTGAGTGCCCAAATAGAAGAGTGGTTTCCCTTTTAGAAGAAGGTGATGGTGAAGAAAATGAACCAGTTTTGACGGAAGATGAAAATGAAAACATCACTAATAGTGATCATGGTGAAGCTCTTGAGATTCGCCAGACCTTAAATTCCATTCGAAGCAAAGAAGAAAATATGTAGCTCCAGCATAACATCTTCTACACTCGATGCACGGCTCATGGTAAGATCTGCAATCTTATCATTGATGGAGGTAGTTGCGAGAATTACGTTTCTACGGAGATGGTGGAAAAATTGAAGCTCAAGATAGAACCTCACCACCACCCATATTCCCTTTCCTGGCTCAAAAAAGGGAACGAGGTAAAAATTTCCCAACGCAGCCTTATTCAATTTTCAATTGGGAAAAACTATAGTGATGAAATATGGTGTGATGTGGTTCCTATGGATGCTTGCCATTTGCTTTTAGGGAGGTCATGGTTGTTTTATAGAAGGGTTATTCATGATGGCTACAAAAATACTTACACATTCTCAAATGATGGTGTAAAAATAACCCTTAGGCCTTCAAAAATGGGCAGTACATCAAAACCTATTAAGGGAGAAGGGAGCACCTTTTTGTCCATGTTGGAATTTGAAAGTGAGATCCAAAAAGCAACACACGCATATTGATAAGTCATTAAATATTCATAATTAAACCCCTTAATTTACCTTTGTTAGGCCTAAAGTAGTTGTATTTAATAGTTTGTTAGTTGATTTCAGATTTAAACATGATTTGAGAAGAAATACACGAAATTCGGCTAAAAAGATAAAAATATGTTATAAAGATTGCTTCGTCGCCTGTCAGGCGAATATTCTCCAGAACTTCTGTATAAGTCCAAATACTTTGGAAATTTATTACGTGATAGAAGACTTCAAGAGCGACAACTTTGATGTTGGATACTTTATGAGACTCCCGATTGATTGATACCAGTCTTGAAGAAGATAAAGATATACATGTCCTGAAAAACGGGTCCATCGACATTCATAATAATATTCATAAAATATTTCAAATATGTCCAAATAGTATGAAATATTTGGGATATTTCATAAAATATTTTGAAATATGATGGAGGACTTCCTAATCTACAACTTTCGTGTTGGGCAAGTTTTCAAATTTCGAACTAATTGAGCCCAGTTGCGCTCGGAATAAGACTACCGGAATTAATTCAGGAAATCCAAGTTGTAATTGAAATCCAACTCAACCCAAACTCTAATTTCAGGAGTTCTCTTATAAATAGGGTTATTAATCCGAATTTCTCATCTTTTCGACTATCTTTGAAGAAGGAAAAAGAAGACGGTGAGGATGCGGATGGTGACAGCTTCCTATTCCAAGCCAATGGTGCTCATCCAAAAGATGAGTTGCTAATTATTGTACTTAGAATTATTCATAAAACCCTGAATGTTTTGGCAATATCAAGATATTTTGAGAGAAGACCAAGAGACTCTGTCATAACGTGTGTTGGCTCTTAGTTTATTGTGTTTGACTCCTAGATTGCTGTGTATCTTTAGTATTCTGTGAAGTCTCTTCGTTTGTTGTGAGATATTATATATATGTGGTTTGAGTTCTTGTATTAGCAGCCAAGTTTAATCAAAGAAAAGTTTTTCTACAAGATTTTACTCTTGTTTTATCATCCACTGCCGTAAGGATTGTTTGGTCGATCCGAGCGGTATCAATGATAGAGAGAGCACTCGGGCTCTACCTCCGACGCTGTAGTCACCGGAAAAAGGTATGGCATCGTTTCCATCGATGCCCCGGCAACCCATAGCCGAAAAGATAGCTAGAAAACTCAAAACCGACCAAAAACTTCACGAAAAACCACGAAAAACATGGAAATGATCAAGGGAGAAGAGGGAAGCTTACTTAGACTAATTAGAGGAGAAGAAACCGACGAAAACCACCTGAAATAACAATAATTTCTAGCAAACTCCTCATCTTTTTCTCTCTCACTTCTCTCTCTCTAAGCTCCAGCTAGGTGAAGAGGACAAGGGGATGAAGGAGAGGGTTAGAAATCGACCAGCTTAGAGAAGAAAAGGCCAAAGGAGAGGATTCATGATCCATCTGGAAGGAGGACTTATTTTTCTAGAAAAGCCCTCAAAATGTATAAAATTACCTAAAAACCCAGAAATTTTCAAATAAAAAACCCTGAAATTTTTTTTTCTTCAAAAAGGCCCTTAATTGCAAAAAGGCCTTTACATCAACCCTAACCCATTCCTCTCAACATACTTATGTGCCCACATGCCCTGGCCAAGAGCACCCAGATCACCACAAGCATTGACCAAAGCCACAAGCGAGATCTCATTCGGCCGCATCCCAGAGACCTGCATGTCTTGAAACAAAACCAAAGTTTCCATCCACAAACCAGCTTCACTCTCATCACCAAAACCTTGTACATATGTTGTTGACATAACATTCCAAGTAGGCAGATCCGAGTGAGGAATTCTATCGAACAAGTCCCTGCAAACGTCGAGCTTCCCGCATTTAGAGTAGAAACTAAGGAGTGACGCCCGCACAAAGTGATGCTGAGCTTCTCCTTGGCATTTTATCAAATGGGTATGTAGACCTAGGCCATAAGAGAACCACGGCATGGTGCTACAAGCTTTAAAGAGAGATGGGTAGGTCCACGCATGTGTTTAAAAACTATAACAATCACGGTTTTTCCTGTCATCTATTCACATCCATCACAGTTTCCAAACCGTCATTTACTTGGGTGTGATTGAAGGTAGTTTAATTCAATCACGTTTAAAAACTGAGATGTATTATAGGCGGTTAATGTGTGTGCTTAAAGGGTTTAAAAATTTAGATGGAAACAATTTAACT
This sequence comes from Narthecium ossifragum, assembly GCA_963920575.1. Lineage (NCBI taxonomy): Eukaryota > Viridiplantae > Streptophyta > Magnoliopsida > Dioscoreales > Nartheciaceae > Narthecium > Narthecium ossifragum. The sequence goes on from OY986965.1 coordinate 25,344,250, forward strand.
GTGTCCTATTAATGGGTTTAGATCTCGGTTTTAGAGGGAAACCGTGGTCAAATGTGATGTTTAATCACAACCAAAAACTAAGATGGAAACCTGATAACATTGTGATCTATAACCATTTAGATCTCAGTTTTTGGAAAAAACTGTGATTGTCTCCTTATTCAATCGCGATATTTTCATATACCAAACCAAAAACTGTTTCCCCAAACATCACCATAAGTGCAATCTATACAAAACAATAATGTAACAAACAAAACTCATAATATATATTGAAATCGGTACTTAATATAATATAAAACCTTCAAACGAGTCGTAGTACATCAAGAAAGAAAGTGAATCTTAATTATATATAACCTAACCCAGAATCCTCGATCTAAAAAAGAAAAGCTAATCAACAATAAGAGCAGCTATGATCTCAAACTGGACTCTTCTCCATTGTATATATTCTCTTTGGAACTCATGTTCAGCAAAATTTTGAGTGATGAAACTACTGGATGCCCAGCATAATCCTGTACATCACTTGACTGATAAACTCACCTCTCATTCTTATCAAATCCAAATCTAGCACCAAAATAAAAGGCTACAGAAAGTAACCATGCATCACTGTGTACGACAACCAATGATAACCAATCTTTTTCTTGCATCCCATCTCTTGCAAAGTTGATGCCCAAAGCAGGCTCAGGAAGCTCTGCAGGAACTTCTTCAGCATGCAGATTAACTTCCCATTGTTCATTGGGAAACCCATACACACATAGGTTTTCCTTCTCTGCAAAGTATATTCTAATCAGCTAGCAACCTTCAGCCATAAGTAGCTATAACAAATGAACTTAAGAGTTGAACAGAAAGCATGTGAAAATGAAGTCTACAACAAACATTTCAAGTTTCATATTTTGCATCAACAGAAAAAGATCCATGCCACACATAGCATAAGCACCCAAAAATAAAGAACACACACATGACTTTAAGAAGAAAATATAAGAGCAAGCTTACATGTAAATAGTGGATCAGATTCTTCGAAGGACGAAACTTATTCACTCAGCTCGTACTTTATCAATTTTGACATCCGTGTAATTCTTTTTCCCATTGAACTGTAAGACCTCATATTTAAGAAACAGTAATGGAAATCATATTAACTAGAATATTTAAAAGAAACACGTAAATAGTCTCACATTTCCTTTGGTTAAGATGTCTTGATCACTAATCAAGTCCTTCATGTACCTCATGACATAAAATCCACATGCCACATTTGGAGGTTGTTTTGGGCACTACATAAAAACATTAAGGAAAATTTAAAACTGCATATAAGAACTATCGGGTCCAATAAAAAAGAAAAGAAAAAATGTAACTATATTGATACCTTACCTACTTTCCAAGTTGAACTTCTCCTCTTGTTTCCCTTTATAGTTTCATAAATTTTGAGTGCACTTTAAAAGCAAAATACTGTTAGTTATAATTATTATAATAAAAAAAATTACATGACAATAAACAAAGTTCAAATGCTTACGTATTAATGACAATTTCAAAGCTTGAGTTGACTTCAGTATAAAGTGAATCAAGATAGTACACTATTGAAGAAGACAAATCCATGACCACTAGTATCCAGTGCTTCCTACAATAAAACAAGTCATTATTTAAGTACATGTATGACTACGATACACTGTTTTTGAACCTCCACCAACATTTGTTGCTCCGCTAATGGTACAGGGGTTAACTAATAGGAAATTGCTCACCATATTGGCAGCCTTCCAAATGCAAAAGAGATGACTAACATATAAGGAGATAATTGTTAAATAACCATTATATATGTAAAATCTTAACATTGAATTTATTTAGTTACTATTACCTCATATATAATATTATGCATGTAGCAGTTAATTCCTTCATTTCACATATATGCTCTATGTCTTCTCTTTGACGTTGAATTGGGTCACCCTCGCCAAATATCTCCTTCTCTAGTGCAATGCTAATGGATTCCTTATAATCTAGTTGTTTGGCAAATGAAGCAAAGAAACGAATGGACTCCAAGTAGTTTTCCCAATCAGTATTTTTTGAAGTTACCTAGATACAAAGTATAAAAGTCAACAAGTTGAGCCCCAAGGATTACCTTGGACTCTGATGTTCAATCCTAACAGAAAAAATGAACATTTATACTATTTCATGATAGTATTAAAATCGACTCTAATGTTCTTTTATAACAAATCATGCTAGATGATTATAAAGTAGATCATTTGAAAATATATAACAAGAGCATTATTCCGAATTGACAGTTGAAATTGAGAGAATTTGATGCATTTCTCATCATGCTTAGAGATGTAAAAAGTTGCGTGAAAAGCGCAATCATGTCGACATAGACTAGGACTTAAACCAAACATAGATTGTCTCAGATTTAGATCCTGATTGGAACCAATAAACGTTCCCATACTGTGAATCGTTATAAAGCTTTAATGATAAGAGATTCTAATTAACCTCATTGTGAACAACTCCAAAATGCTTTGAAGCTCTCTAGAAAGCAAAAAAAACCCAATTAAACAAATATAATCTTGGTTACGGTTAATGAATTATAATAAAGCTCTTAAGATTGTCTAATATACGTGATCGACCAATACAAGATCCTCGGGCCAAGGTAGTTGAAACCCTATTGCCCCTCCTACAGTATTATCCTCTCTTTGGATAGGAAATGGAAGAAGAGCATCCTTTACTCTCACATGATCAATAGATATTCGTACATTTCTGTAACGCCCCGACCCTCCACTAGGCCCCGGCCCGCAGGCTCCCGGTCCGATCAGGATCCACCCGAGGGCCCCACCCGACACAATATTGTCCCCTAGAGGTATCGTATGAATTTTTTCATCATGTCCGACTCTCTCATACATCATACCATGTGCAACGATGTTATCGCGCCATCCCACTGCCAATTTACATGGATGGCTCTACAAGCCATTTAAATGTTAGACATAAAGAAGAATGCAATAGCAATGTCAAACATAGAAATAACATGTAAAAAGTACACACCTTCTTCCCTTTTGGTTTAGGGTTTGGAGGTTGAATGCCATTACCTCTCACCCTATTTTTCATTGCAATAGGAATAATCCTTTCCGTTGCAATAGGAGTTGTTTTTTCTGTTGCAACATCAGCAATTCTTTCCATTGCAAATAGATCAAAATGTGGACTCCCATGTTATCGCTCTTGTAACCAGTAACTTGCATTGTCGTTACCACTAAGCTAACTCCACTATTTTGGCTAACTCGGGAATCATCGCAATCTTTTGTGTGATACCGACAACCCTTTATGATATAGCCTGAATGTTTAATCACATCAAAGCGGGGTCCTTTAGCTATCCATTGTAGCGTATTAGAGACATCATGACCTACAATTAATTCTTCTGCAACCTATGTATAATATTGAATAGTTAGTCCTATTTTTATTGATAGAAAAGCTGCAAGATATAGAATTTATTCAACACCTTTCCACATAACCAATATATAAATGATTTATTATGTTCAATTTGTAGCCACTTCTGACTTTTTGATTGACGAGGATTTGGTACCTTCAACCAATCCGTATGCTTCCTATAAAAAGATAAATGCGAACATTATTCATCACTTATTGGAATGAAACAAAATTGCCATCTTCTGCTAAAGATGAAATAAATGTTCTCACTTGATGTAAGGTTGGACATCACTTGTGTTTTGTAACACATAACGATGTGCTTGCTCCCATTCTTCACGGTCAATAGCAATAACATCACCATTTGATAAAGGCCTTTCGATTTCCGTATCATCAAAATTCATGTACATGGAAATGGGAAGCCCAATAGGATCAATTCCTGATAAGTACTCTGTGCAGAACTCAACAACTTCTTCTACAATATACTTTTGGGCAATGCAACCCTCTGGAAATCTACGATTATGAACATACCCCTTTAAGATCCCCATATACCTCCCAAATTGGTACATATATCGAAATAAAATAGGTTCGCAAAGTCATACTTCTCTAACAAGATGCACTGACAAATGAACCATTATATCAAAGAATGACGGTGGAAAGTACTTTTCAAGCAAACATAACGTGACCACAAGTTCTGATTGAATTTTGTCTAATTTTGGCACGTCCACCACTTTGCTACAAAGAGCATTGAAAAAGAAACATAATCTTGTAATGGCATATTGATGTCGCTCAAATATGTCATGCACAGCGGTCGCGGTGCAGTACAACATAAGAGAGGTCGAACCCACAGAGAGACAAGCAGAAAACATACAAAACACAAATAACTATGAATTGAAGACAAACGAGAACTTAAGAATTAACTAAATTAGATCAAAGGATTTAATTATAATGTAAGATTAACTAAAGATATCAGGATTTTGATAAGGCTAGGCATCGGGAATCACTTCACTCGGACTTAGGTTCTTCTTCTATCAACGGTTCATTCAATACTCAGTTAAGGGATTCACATCCCAATCACCTTAACCGGAAGATATGGAATTATGAATCTAAAAAAAAATATAAATGTCTATTCCTACGATTGATTCTTCTTTATTATAGTTCTAACTTCATCCAACCCAAACCTAAGAATATATGATACCGGCTGTCACTACAGGCAACGTATAGCAAAAGTTCATCGGGACAAAGCCCTAACTCTATCTAACCATATCTCTAAGAATACACAATACCAACTCTCATAATCGGCAATGCATAGTAAAGATTTCACGAGATAAAGTAAGTAAACAATAGATAAAACTATGGGATTATAAGATCATGAAAGAAGCATGACTGGATTGATAATATTAATCATCCACATAGAAATCTATAATCTGAAAACAATCTTTGAAGATTCAATACATAGAAAAGAGTTTAACAATAAAGATTAAAACTATGAACCATTGTTGGAGAAGAAACCCTAGTCCTCGCTAGATCATCCGTCCGCCATGCCCGCGGATTACTCAGCCATGGATGGAGATGTCTTCATCTTCTTCCTTTAGAAAACGTCCAGGAAAGAGCCCCCAACAACGTCCAAAAACTCCCCTTATATATAGACATGAAACCCTAGCTTTTATTTCAGCCTTTGGATTAAATCTGATGGCTCATATTCAGATCCGCCCGACAAAGAATCGATCCTCTATAGGTCAAGGATCGATCTTCCTCTTCTCTATTTCTCCGTAACCTGGGTCACCCGAGTAGGATCGATCCTTCCATAGGTGTAAAATAGATCCTTTGATATCAACATCTTCAATTTCTGGCTACGCCCCAGGAAGATCGATCCTTTGAAAGAGGCATGATCGATCCTTCTCAGTAGGATGGATAGTAGGATGGATCCTTCTATAGGTGAAATATCGATCCTTCTCCTCAATATTCTCGAGTGAAAGGAGGATCGATCCTTCTGTGATCATCCAAAAAGTGTGTGTTCTGTCAGGTCTGTCTACATAAAAGGATCGATCCTTGTAGGGAACATGATCAATCCGTCTTTCCTGGGTATTTACTGTTTTGCCATCCAGACTGTGCCATTAGTACTAAAATTGTCGTAACTTCCTCTAGGAAACTCGGAATCACGACCCGTAAAATTCTCCAGAAACTAGACTTCAAGAGCTTTCCAATCATATATGACATTTCATCTGGTTTATTCCGAGAAGGTACAGTTTTGGCGTTAAAGACCCATCTTTGCTTCAATTTCCTGCATAATACAAATAACTTTGTGAAGCAACATATACGGACGAAATCATCTATATTAATCATGAAAATTAAGCAAATAAGCTGCTCTTAGTCATGTTCAGAGTGCAATTTCATCCACTCATTACATATCTCACTTCTTTATGCAACACAGATCGAATCATCAGAGGTAGTAATTGTTGCATCAACACATGACAATCATGTGACTTCAGACCATGAAGTTTCAAATCATCCATTGAGACACGACTTCTAAAGTTTGAAGAGTACCCTTCTAGGACCTTCAAATCTGATAATGTTGTGCAAACTCTTTCTTTCTTCGCCTTAGACAATGTATAACATGTTGGAGGAAAGTATATTCGTTTCTCTCCAACCTTTGGTGCCAACTCCTTTCGCAAACCCATCTCCACAATATTTAGACAATAGTTAATGTCATCCTTTATTTTCCCAGGAATATTAAGCAGCGTACCGAGGATGTTATCACATATATTTTTCTCAATGTGCATGATATCCAAGTTGTGTCTCACATGCAAGAATTTCAAATATTCAAGATCAAAGAATATCGACTTCTTCCTCCAACACTTCGTACCAGGATCTGATGTTTCTTGTTTATTTTTCTTTCCCCAAACAGTTTTAAGCTCTTCTACTTTAGCCAATTCTTGCTCTCCATCCAGTGGTGTTGGAGCCGTTCCAAACTCTTGCTCGCCATTAAAAGCCTTTTTTTTGCTTTTGATAGGGATGGTGGTATGGAAGAAATTTTCTATGGCCCATATAAACATTATTGTTGCCATACTTCAATCTATGAGAGCATGTTCCTTCACTACAAATTGGACATGTATAATAGCCCCTCACCTTGCAACCACTTAAATTTCCATAGGCAAGAAAATCATTAATTGTTCATAATAGTACGGCCTTCAACTTGAAATATTGTTGTTGGTAAGCATCATAAGCATCAACACCTACCTCCCATAACATTTTCAGATCATCAATCAAACGAGCAAGATAAACATCTATGTCATTACCAGGTTGTTGTGGACCATATATCAACAATGTTAACATCATAAATTTCCTCTTAAAGCACAACCATAGTGGTAGATTGTAAGCAACCATAATAACTGGCCAACAACTATGCCAGCTGCTAAGGCAGCTATAGGGGTTTATACCATCTGCAAAAATAGCAACCCGAAGATTTCTGGGTTCTGCAGCAAACTCTGGCCATTTGTGATCAACTAACTTCCATGATAGGGAGTCTGATGGGTGACGTAATTGGCCATCAGAATTGCTTTAATCAGCATACCATGTCAAGTCCTTTGCAGTTTATGCGGATTGAAACATTCTTAAAAATATTGGGATGGGTGGAAAATACAACAAAACTTTTGTTGGCACACCATTTCTAACTTTTTTAGAATTTTCCTTCAACTTCCATCTTGACATTTGACATGTAGGACATGAAGTCGCATCTTTGAACTCTTTTCTATAGAGGATACAGTCAAAAGGACATATGTGAGGACCCGTTCCTCAAACCTGACTCGACCGCATGTGTTGAGGGTCGTTCCACACTCGTGTTGTGCACACACGATCTTGGGATGATGTCTTTGTTTGATTAAAACCCTTAGATGTGACCTGGATCAAAAGATTTGGGTTTGGGCATGAGTGTTTGCCTGTTTTCCACTTCTCAGTATGAGAAGATCGATCTTTTAGGGATAGAAGATCGATCTCCTTGTGCCTGAAAAGTCTTCGCCTTGTCACGAAGAAGATCGATCTTCATGGATGGGGGGGTAAAGATCGATCTCTCTGGTCCTATAAGTAGGACATGTCTCTTTCCCTTTGGTTTCTTTTGGAAATCTTGGACGGAGATCAAATCCACCGGCTTGGGGAGGATCATTTCGACGATCCGAAGCTTGTTGGGCTGGATTTGGAGGCTTCCATCTGTTCTAGGTAGGGATCTCCACCCATATCTTAAGATTTGGCAATTTAGGGTTTGATTTGCTCTCTTTAGCTTAGATCTTTGTGTTTAGCTGTTGGTTTTATATTTTCTTGGTGTTTTTGGACTCCCCTAGTCCTACGCTTTCTGATCCCTGAGTTTTGTGAAGTTTGGTTTAGTATGTTGTAGGTTTTCCGATATTTTCTCCGGTGGGTTTCCAGTGAGGTATAAGAAGAAGATCGATCACTCTTGTGATCTCACGCCTAGCCCGTGAAGGATCTTTTGCTTGGCTAAGGCGGTGTTGTGCTAGCCCGAGGAAGATCAATCTTCATTGGAGGTGCAGTGAGCTGAATTTGGCTTTGTTTTCAATGGTTTTGATTTGAAATCAACTCGGTTTTCTTATATGACTTTCCTATTGCTAGAATTAGGATATCATGAAGTTTTAATCGTGATTTCACGGTTGCCTTCGAGTTTTTTTCGATGATTTGTATTTTGAATCGTTTTACCGACTAGTATGGATTTTAATCGGTTTTTCGATAAGCTTGTGATAACTGGAGTTGCATTTATTTATTATGTTTTATTTTAGTTGTAGTTTGTGGAAGTTAGACCTTTACTACTTTGTGATTGAACTAAGGAGGTCATGTCCCTTAGGATGTGTAGATAATGTGAACTCTCATCTTGTTGGTGTGCCATATAGAGACGTCTAGGTTAGATGCTTGTATAGGTGTATGCATTTGATTGCATTAGGTGCATTCTACATTAGGACATGGGCGATGGGTTGATCATCGATCCGAGGCTCTCGGGTAGCTCGGGTTTAGCTCTAGGACCATGGTTGGGTAGCCAAGTTTAGGGCGAGATTGTGGTGCTACTAGTTTATCATATCGTGACTCTTAAGGTGTAGACGTCGTGTCATTCTCCTTTGCCAAGCTTAAAGTGTGGTTGTGCTTTACTTATCTGTTATTGAGTTAGAGATGCATTCGAGGTGCTCTGAAATCCCTGGTTACCTTGTTTACGTTTGGGGAGCGCTTAGAACCCGCGTGATCCCCGACGTGGTTGGCGATTGGAGAGTGCCCAGAGCCGGCGTGATCCCATCGTGTTTGCATACTTGTAGTTAGTTGCGCCTTATGCTTGGCAAGGAGACAGTTCAGTTGCAGTTTCCCCTTTCTTGAGTGTGACGTAGAGTAGAACCCTACTGAGCTTTGTTGCTCACTCCTACCCGATGTGCGTTTGCAAGTGCAGCCACCAGTACTTCTGTAACTCCTAGCAGATCAGCTTTTGGCGGCGCGTCAACTTCTGGAGGGCTTTGAGGTGATTGAAGATCTAATTGTACAGTTTGGCAGTTTTGTATACAATATCCCTCGAGTATCAATTTATATGTATAATTTCCATCTTTGAGTATTTTTCATATAAATCTGTACAACTCTGATATTAATGGATTAATATGTTTTTATGTTACAATTATACCATCAGAAGTCAAGTGTTTAAATTATTGTGATGATTGTTGTGTCGCACCAGATTGGAAGTGAACAGGTGTAGGTCCCTCCCCTCACGTCCCGGTCCAGATGGGTTTTCTTAGGCCGGGGTGTGACAACATGCATGTATTTTCTCATATCCCATCCCCAAGGCAACCATGGTCTTTTCTGCTTCATACGCAGTTAACGGTACTTCATTAATGGCTGGTAGAAAGTCAGCCACCATCTCTAACAAATCTAACAAACCCAAATCGGACAAACGATGTCTAGCTTTGAACTTAAACATTCTAATAAGGGCAGATAAGTTCGAGTGTTTATTCCAACCAGGATACAATGGTTTTTCTACATCTTCAAGTAACTTTTTAAACTCATCAGGATCAGTCGTGCAATGATTGTATGCAGCTTCAACCATTTCCACAACATCTGCTGCATCATGTACAGGGAAAGTGTCTACTTGTTCATGGAAAAAATCTCCTTCATTTACAAACTCTAATGCCCCATTGGTGATTGCTTCTCCATGCCATATCCATGTGTGATAACTCTTATCAATAACATGGAAAAATAAATGATTTCTAATCTCATAAACTTCTTGGTTTTTCAAATCCCCACAAACCGTACATAGACATCTAATGGATTGAAGATTACTAGCATGGATCACAGCAAAGTTAAGAAACTACTTAACCCCATCCTCAAAGTCTTCTGATCTCTGATCCTTGAGTATCCAAGATCTATCCATTTTAAGTAGATTTATAAATCCCTATATCAATAAAACCAATTGTGGAGATAGTAAAAATAATTTTCTTTATCCAAAATAGTGTGAAATACACAATCTCATAACCCTTTACATGTATACGCTAAAAGATGTCAAGTAAAAATTACTAAGACATAAATAGTAAATCTTACCGAGTCGCGATGTTTTTGGATTGAATGGAGCTCTTCCAACACAATCACCTTGGGAGAAATGTAAACGTCCCTTCACACACACACACAAAAATACATATATTAGATAAAGCACCACATAAGCTATTTTTGATGGATAGATCAAGGTATTTGTTGTTGGTATGTTTCATTTAAATACATTTCATGCCTTGTTAGTGATGATATGAAAAGTATAATACTAACTCTTGCTTTATTGTTGTAGAGCCATATCTTTGCTAGGAGTCTATAGGAAACCTTGGCCATTCTACGATGATTCTAAGGAAATATTTACAAGAGATAGAGTGTGTGACGGGAAGGAGGGTTAGCAGCGAACAAGCTAGGGCTAGGGAGGAAGAGGTTATGAGTAGTGGAGAGAGAGATAGAGGAGGGAGGGAGAGAGAGAGAGGGGTCACCTCGGCCTGCACGGGGTCACCGCGTCTGGCTCGTCGGAGAGCCGCTGGAGTCCGCTGGTGAAGGTGGAGATGAGGGTTTCAGCGCAACCAAGCTTGGTGGCTTGAATCGACGAGGATGGCAGGAGTGGTGGCGAGGACAGTATTTGCCAGTGTGCTTTGCAGCAATGTCGATGTCGGCCGGATTTGAGGGCAGTGGAGGTGTGGGCGACGTAGAACGGCATTGGGGGAGGAGAGTACACTCGGTGGTAGCACTCTAGCGCTTGGACGGTGGCGTAGTCGGGGATGACAAACGAGCCGGCAAGGTGGTTGGCTGTGATTGAGAACGGAGGTCGGAGGGATGGGTCGCGGCTTGGCCGTGGTGAGGGAGAGATCGGGTGAGAGGGGGAAGAAAAAGAAAGAAAACAAAGGGAAAGAATTAAGGTAAGGGGGTACGGTATTTAATTATATACTAAAGTTATTTTAGATAAAAACTGAGATTTCATAGTTTCAATCACACATAAAAACTGTGTTCTAATTACAAAGCATTACATAGTTTCAATCAGAGTTAAAAATTGTAATTAGCTTTGCATGATTCATGTCAGTTGTTAATAACTGTGATTAAAAAGAGCCAACTATGAAAATAGTTATTTACTCATTTTCTTTATGACGGTTTTTCTAAAACTGACATCTTTGTAATTTCTTTAGTGTGATCTTTATTATGTTTTCTTGTAGTGGCGCATTAGGATTCAAGGAGTTGGAACTCAAACATAGATGAGAATAGAGGGAGATGGCGGGGTTCACTAGAGAGGGACGAGGGGTGAAAGGAGGGAAAGAGCACGCGTGATAATAGCATGAACCATTTGAGTTCGAAACGGCCTAACGGTTGGGTTTGTTACAATATCATGATGCTAATTCTATGTCGTCACGCCAAGAGTTTGTTAAGCCTTTCTAAACATGTCATCATATCTTATGAGTTTCTATATTTAACCATCATTTGTCTCAAAATTTAAATCTATTATATAATGGAAGATCTTATGACGTGACATATGAGTCATATACCATATCATAACCAAATAATAGTGACTGAATAAAGAGAAAGATAGAGGATAGTGGGGGTGGATGGCTACCCGTGTCAAGTGGCATGAGGGCCCATCTAGTTGATTATAGAGGATCAATTTAATCATCTAAATTATATTTTAGCTTTTTGTTTTTCAAGTGGGCTTGAATGAGTCATGAGTACTAGCACAAGCGTAAATGACTTGACCATGCTTATACCCATATTGACCAGAAATTTTGATTCGGCTCAGTCGACTAGGGTGGATGGTCAATGTCCATCTCCTTTTTTAAAAAAAATTATGTCTTTTACCGTGTCTTAGTGCGGGTACAATACTCATACAATCAAACATCCATGAGGATACAAACCTACAACCTTATTCAGGATAATAGAAACCTTAAACACTATACTACCACATTGGTGGTTCAATGTCCATCTCCTTAGAAAAAACAATCTTTACCAAATTTCATCACTATGGTTAAGATCTAGATCTCAAATCAAGAGATTGCATGTGCTATGCCTATGAATGCTACACTCTCATAAATCTAGCATACCTCGCTCTCATGAAGACCACAAATGGAAAAGCTAATGGCTATATCTACTTGGGTTATTGGATGTTAAAAGTTGGGAGTTGAGTGAATTGATTAATCGAAATGTACAACGTTTTTATGGGATGTTTGGCGTTATAAACGGTAACATCGTTTTCTAGCATACCTTTCGAGGAGATTTTTACAGCGAACGGCGCATAAAAAGTTTGGCATCAGTGTAACTTTCTTGGCATTTTTTAAACTTTATGATGGATTAAATAGAAACCCAAATGAACCATGAACTCAAGAAAACATTATATAAAATTATAGGTAAAGAAGAGAACCTGTTGAAGAAAAAAAAACATTATATATCAAATTTCTTTTATTTTAATTTTACAATGTAAAGGCGTTTTAAATTTTCGTTACAAAACATGCCGTATTATTGTCATTGTCATGGAGGATATTATAAAATCAAAAAATAAAATAAGCTCCACAGCGTTAGTCCCGCGGAAACGGGGGTTGAAGCACCGAAGCTAAAGGGAGAAAGAGAAGCCGAGAGGATACTGTATATAAGAACCATCCCTCTCTCTCTCTCTCTCTCTCACTATTCTCCAGTTCCTCGGATCCGCGAGGCACCCCCATCCTCCGCCGTTTCTCCCCCCTCCTGGCTTCCGATCCCACGGCGCTGAGATCTGACGGCGGACGCCGCCCGGCGGCATCCACCGCCGCGGCTCGCACTCAAGAGCGCGCCAGCCGTGGGGTTCGTTTCTTATACCCGATTTGCGTAAATAAATCCCTTACCTCATTAGCTATACCGTTCTACTGCTCGATCTGGTGTTCTCCAGCTTCTTGTGGATCTATTCTATCTTATAATCTATTTTTATTTTATTTTATTTTTGCCGTAGATTCTGAATTGGATGTTAGACGTTTGGGAAATCATACAATAGAAGATGCAATGAATGGATTGTGGAAATTTGCGTAGTCTTCAGTTGTGGATGTGTTGGAGACTATGAGAGGGTAATCTCAGGGAGCGTAATATAGTAGTACATGGCTTGGAACCTGTTCGAGAACTAATTATGGCCATGAGTATGTTTGCAGCTCTAAACTGGAAGGATCTGGTGGCTAACTGGAAGGATCTGGTGGCAGCTTTGTTGTATAGGAATGTTTCTTGATGGGTTCTTAGGATATATTATGATATTAGTGTCAGGAAATTCAAGTTGGTTTATGATACCAGAACTAGTTTAATGTTGCTCTCACTGTTGCACATTTCAAATGGAAAAACCTGTTAGACCACATATGAATTCAAGTTTAGATGGACTCATGATCATTCGAGTCTACGTGAGGGGTGTGTTAGACTATATTAATAGAGACTCGCCCTCACCTACTAGTTTAAGCTTTTGGGTTGTGTCATTAGAGTCAACAAAACCTAGTCTCACACATGTTTGTTTAACCAGTCCAGCTTGTGTAGCATAGATATATATGAATCTACAATCACTGCATAATATATTTTTGTAAGCCTTAAAGCTGGATGCTTTATTGTGGAATGCATCTTTCTGGCTTATTGGAATTAAATATGGTCAATCTGTTTAAGTTGATTGCAACTTCGTTGTGCTTGCGTCTTTGCTATTAGCTTTTATTTTGCATCATTCAAATCCTATGGTTCTTGATTTTGACCTCAGTTCCTGAACTCATTGGTTTTCTGAGCAAGTTTATATCCAGATTTCAATTATTGTTCCTCTAAAAATAGTCCGGTAGTAGATATTAAAAGTAACTATTTCAGAGAGAGTTTGTGTAAAATCATATTGTCGCGTTTGATCCTTTAGATATCTACAAAGGGGAACTAAACATTGTGAACTTGCTTAGCCGATGAACAATCATAGACTGGATTCCCTTGATCTCAACCCTCCTCTTAGCACTCACTAAAGGTCATGAGGCTTAATAATACTAACTTTGAATCTACTTTTTAACCTCCATGATAGCAGCCATTACTGTTAAAATTATGTGTAATATTGGGAACCGGAAATTTGCTTTCTAGGACATTTTTCAGGTTGTCTAGCGGTACTATAAAAGATTTCTTTCAACAAATTACAGAGCTGTCATAGTTGTGGTGCAATTTCTTTACAACCGAGACTAGAGGCATTACTCTATGATGGTGATGCCATATGGTCCTGAACCATACCGAATTAAACCAGAGAATCATTTTCTGCGTGACTTTCCTGAAAGAATATTAGAGTTGGTAAAATTTCCAGAATTTGGTTTTGGTAAATCTTCACTGCTTACAATCCCAGGAACCAGGAACAAATTGGAGTTCCAGAGATTTGTTATGTTCACCATAAGTCTGTCATGTTCCATTGCATATTCTACAACAAATAGCTAAACATAGATTAAGGTGATGAGGATTTGCTGATCCTTCTTCCAACGGATGGCAGCAATGTTTAGCAAGGGTAGAATACTTATTGCCTTCTTATCCATGCTCCTATCCTCATCTCAGCATGTTTACAAAGATGTTGATATACGTAGTTAATGGATAATATCTGACAAGTTTCCTCTTTTAGCACTTGCAGCAGAAGCTTAAATGGATGCAATATGAAAGCTGTTCCTTGGTTATTTATACGATAAGTGGAAACTCAAGCACGCATTAATATAATGGCCGTATTCACAAGCAAGGGGGACAAGAAAGCAGCTTTAGATATTGCATCATGGATGTTCAATGTCGTCACTTCTGTTGGAATCATCATGGCGAATAAAGCCTTAATGGCTACGTACGGCTTCAGCTTTGGTGATACTACATTGACTCCTTAAAGCCCTTTGTTTTGTTTCCTTCACTTTGTTTTTGACCCATGGCTTGTGATTCATCCTATGAGGGTTAGAATAGATGTGCATAATCTCCGTACAAGGTTGTTAGCGTTCTGCTTATTGTCTTTTAGGTTATCTATGAACATGAATTCTAAGAGTTGTCATTTCATATAATTGCTTGGTCCAGAAATGTTTCATCTGAAGCATAACAGACCTTAGCATCATTAAGTTTGAATTTTGCTAATTGAATCCATACCACATATCATCTCAAAAACAAACATCGTCGATTTCTCGATATAGAAGTTGCTTAATGCTTTGATTCAGAAACAATTTTGTAAGTCGACCTTTTTTACTACAAATGTAACTCCTTCAAGGAATATCTAGCAATTGTAAAGTTAAGCTATAGTATTTTGAAATACGCAACTCCTATGCACATCTCACAGTGGAGTCTTGGTTAAAAGGCTTGTTTGTTATTTTTACCCACAATGCAGTAATAGCACATCATGGGAAGAAAATTGGCTACCCATGGTAAAAATACCAGCATGGGAATTTGGGTGTTTCAGAACTTATTACACCATACCATGTGTAGGGCTTCTGTCCTAGTATATTTCCTCAGCACAAGCTGCTATAAACTACTCAAGCCTAGCCGCCTTGTGTGTCAGGCTTTAACCTTCAATGGTAGCTGGCTTGAGCGCAGACTTCTTGGAATCCTTGGAGAACCTGGCACCTTAGTAACCTCTTTAGCTGACGACACCAATAACACTTTTGGCAGACTGCTTCAGAGCTTAGATAGTAGGGTTTATCTAATTCCTTATGCTAGTTGCACTTGCATCTTTACTCATTTTGTTTGTGGTTTATGGGGTTATACTTTCACTAGAAATAACCCGAAGATATATAGTTTGTTACTTTTGGGTGTATTCAAGTATCTCACATTGATGAATCATGACTGCAGCTACAACTTTGACTGGCCTTCATTTTGCTACTACAACCCTTATGACTGCAGTTCTTAGGTGGCTGGGATACATTCAGGCCTCCCATTTACCACTATCTGAACTTCTGAAATTTGTCCTTTTTGCAAACTTATCGATTGTTGGAATGAATGTGAGTTTGATGTGGAACTCTGTGGGATTCTATCAGGTCAGCTAGTTCTCACCTTTTTTAAACTTACCAAATTAATTTGTAAGTGATTTACTAATGGAGCTTTCTTTTTTATCTGTATTTTCATTTTCCAGATAGCAAAGTTATGCATGATTCCAGTGTCATGCCTTCTTGAAGTTTTGTTGGATAAAGTACGATATTCCCGAAATACAAAGCTTAGCATCATGGTGGTTCTCTTTGGTGTTGCAGTATGCACTGTCACTGATGTCAGTGTCAATGTTAGAGGTCTATTAGCAGCAACCGTAGCAGTTTGGAGCACTGCTTTGCAGCAATATGTGAGTAATTGTTGAATCGGATGTACTTCAATTGCTCCTGTATTGTCAGATATGCATGGATTTTCAATGCTTTTGCTTCTTTGCTTTAGGGACTTTCGGCTGCATGTCAGTTTAAGAATGTTTAAAAGTCTCTAATGTGTATAAGCCCATGCAATTAGTTAATTTTGTGCTCTTACTATATGACTACTTAGAGATCATATGGCTTTCCTTATGCAGATGGATTATTATAATCTATTGCTAACTCTGAACTTGGCTTCACTTACTGGCCGACACTATCCATGTTGCCTGGAACATATCTGCATTAGCAGGCTACATACTATTTCATCTTCTCCTATCTTACGTGGCCTCAGTCATGATATAGTTTCTTGACATTATGTTCTGCTGAATTGCATGAATTTCCCATTGTTGTCGATTCTTTATGCAGTATGTCCATTATCTTCAGCGGAAGTACTCGCTTGGATCATTCAACCTCTTGGGTCATACTGCACCTGTCCAGGCAGCTACTCTGTTGGTATTGGGGCCTTTTCTGGATTTCTGGTTAACAAATAAAAGACTGGATGCATTCAACTATAATTTTGTTTCTGTGGTAAGTAGTTCGAGCTAGTCAAACTGTGCAGTATTTCTTTAATGCTTTAATGGAAGTTCATGTTTCATTCCCCTACAATCTTCTTCCCAAGAGCTTATCTCTCAGTGACTTAAAGTATCATTAATAGATATATTCTTTTTGTATGTAGTTCTTCATCGCCTTGTCTTGTACAATTGCTATTGGAACCAACCTTAGCCAGTTCATCTGCATCGGGAGGTTCACAGCAGTTTCTTTCCAAGTCCTTGGTCATATGAAAACCATCCTCGTTCTAGTCCTGGGATTCATCTTCTTCGGTAAAGAGGGGCTCAACCTTCATGTGGTTTTTGGCATGATCTTAGCAGTGGTAGGGATGATCTGGTATGGCAATGCATCATCAAAGCCAGGTGGTAAAGAGCGGCGAAGCTATTCTACACACAGTGAGAAACCTCAGAAGCATGGATCATCTTCGGAAGCAGGAGATGTAGATGATAAGGTCTAATGACGTGCTCTCGTTTGCATCCATCTCCTCAAGGATTCACTGAGAATTTAGTCAGATATATCCAAGGGCTTTTGATTCCCTGCTGATTTCCTTACGAGGTCAGAAACCTTCTCTTTTCCATAGTAATCTTTCTTTCTAATTCTTAAGGGAATCCTGCATAATAAGAGTGCAAGTTCCCCCACAGAAATTTCTTTGTCAAATTCACAGTCAATAGTAATTTATTATTACATCATTTGAATTCATACATAAGATTGTAGACTGCAAATCTGTCCTGTTGACAGTTCAAAAATTATATGCTATTCACTCATACAACAATTTTCAATAATGGGAAGCGCATGCGCACTTGACTAGGAAAGTATGGATGCATTTTTGTCTAATTTACTGCAGTAGTGCACAGGATAGCACGCGACTAAAAAAGTGGCATTCCTAGACTATTAAGCAGTTCTACCGGAAGTTTTGCCTGTTTAATAGGTAAACAGGCTAACAAGGTCTGTGGCTTCTCCTTGTTCTATCCAAGGATTGCATGCATGATGTCTTGCCGGTCAGTGTCTTGTCGACCCACATTTGGTGGGGATCTTGTGCTGGCTATTGCGCCAGTAATTAACTGACATGATACATGCCAGTATGTAAAAGAAATCACGATTGGATTTGGGCATGCATGGTTAAAAAGAGTTCACAAAAATACCTCTTTAACAATGGAAGTGGAACAGCATCAAATATAGAGGTAAAGATACAAATGTATGACAAGGTACAAGGAGGAAGAAGTTACAGTTGCTAGACCTAAGCCTGAAGAAAAGCTTCTCTCAGGGAGGGATGGTCTTAAGTACATTTGAAAGTTTCACCTAGGGACACTTGATTGCTGCTTTCTGTTCTAAAGTTGAGCCAGGAACTTAGAACAGCTTCGACTGGATGCATCGGAGGCCCAGGAGATCTAGACAGATGCAGAAGAGACTCTGTTAGACATTTATATTGGCGAGCCGCTCCATTGCCGGAGTAGGAGGCACCTGTTCCAGATGGATCTGCATTCCCAACTGGCCAATGTCTTGGGTTTGTAATTCTCTAATGGCAACCAAACAGGGGCCCATAAGATAGGTGCTATGAGAAACCAGATGAGAGCATGAGCCTGACAGTGTCCATGCAGGAGCATTCAGTGATAGAGTTGCTACTAGAAGGCCACTCGAGCAGATAATAAATAAAATGGAGTGGAATTTATATTGAAGTAAATAAGCATGGCAGAAGAACTTAGAGGCCAGTGAATTCGAAAAATTAATTTACAAAAAATGTTTAATTGTGGAAAAAAATATAGTTCAAAGGCCAGTGAATTCGAAAAATGAAGGGGGGGAAAAAAAAAGAAACCCTGAAACATTTCAACTTCAATAGTCTCCTAACAAGAATATCGCAAATACTGAATCTTGTCGAAAGAAAAACACAGCTCAAAGGTCCGTGTTTCGGAAAAAAAAATAAAAAATAAAAACTCCGAAACATTCTACTTTCAATACTTTTCCTAGCAAGAATATTGTAAATACTGAACATTTATCAAACCTGAATCTCATATGTTGTTCAAAATGAAAGATTAAAAACTGTAAGTGATCAAAGCATGATTTAGGGGAAAATGCTAAACAATATACGAAACAACCAAAAATTAAATTTTAAAAAAATTGAAAGAAGAGATCTTCATGAATAAGAAACGAAAAGAAAAAAAAAAAAAAAAACCTAGACGTACAATCTCACACGGAGAGTCATGTGTGAGATTATTCTCAAATAGTCTTAGTACATATCTTCTGTGTTAGATTTGTTTATCTGCTCTAGTGGCCTTCTTGTAAGTAAACTCATTCCTTTCCTGCAGATTGAACTGATGATTGGCTTGCACGTCTCACGCATAGCGGCAGTTTGGATCTAATAATTAATGATCTAAAGAATCAAGATCACAGTTAGCTTACATCAAACGATCCCTTGAACCTAATGAAGACACCTCACAAATGACAAGAAGAAACAAATTAATCAGCTTATAGCATGCACCTTCAGTCTTCACTTCCGAGACGACAAAGTCAGTCCCAGCTCAGCTCAGCTCAGTATATATAGGAGGAGGACTCCTCTTCACCGGATACTCTAGAAATGGAGTTTCTGAATGGGGTTGGGCTGCTTTCATAGAGGAGCCATCTATCATTTGAGTAGGACTCACCGGACGGATAGAGTCTCAATTCTTTAGATTGTTTTGAGAGGATAGGGATTAATATGCTGGGATAAGTAGCGGATAAAGTTATTTCACTTGTGAACTTGTGATGTTTGGTTGAAAAGGTGAAATAAGAATAGGGATTGGTGAGGTGAAAAGTAATTTTCACTTTTGAATTTTTTATACGATATATTGGTAGTTTAATTAATAATATGATAATACATATAATATTCACCTTGCCTTTAATAAATTATTTAATAATATGATAATACATATAACATGATAAAACATATAATTTAATTAATAATATTTTCTCATTTTATTAATATTATGATGCATATATTCACCTTAACTTTTGAATAACATATTCGACATAATCAGCATGAATATCTTATAATAAAGTATAATATTACCACATCATCCGTCATGTTTGACGCCTCCACATGCTAATAATATTATTTTAATTTATATTATTAAAAAATATAAAATAAATAGTAGATCAATTCAAACCAATCAAATTAGAAATTATTCATTAATTAGATTAAAATTTTATATGAAACTCAGAAAAAATAGTAGATCAATTAAAACCGATCAAATTAACTCAATAGTGAAATTGGTCACCATCGCATCCACTCCCTCCATCTCTCTCCTCTCTCCTAGCTCCACCACCACCATCCCTAACCTCTGTCCACCCTGGCTCCACTATCAAAGTCACCATCACAACCACCCCTTCGTCAACTATCTCCACGTTCGACGAGCTCTTCAGTTCCGGTGAACTCCATCAACACTAGCCACCCAAGCTTCACCGTCCTCAACACCCACCATCATCCTCATCTCTCTCACCGATAGCCACCCCTCTCATTCCTCCACCTGACAGCCACCCCTCCCAAGCCAATGAACCCATCACCTCCCTCAACTCTGGCATAAACACCATCTCCTCTCCTTCTCTATTAACCCCGGCGAGCTCACCACCAACCGCGGCCGCCTGCGGCGCCCCCTCTCCCTTCAGTCGCCATCCGGACGCCCACAACAACACCATGTACACCGCAACACCAACTCGACACCGCTGACCTCCTTGCTCGTCTGTACCTTGCGAGCTCCACCCATTTCTCTCCAAGCCGACGCCGCCACTTCTCTAACTCACCGTCTCATACCATCATCTCTAACTTGCCGTCACCTCCACAAACCCGCCTCCCACAACCACCGCCTCACTGGATCTACCTTTTTTTCGGCGAGCTCCACCTCTCCTTCTTCTCCAGCGCTGGCGATCCTCCTTCCTCCTCCCACTCCCTCTCACTCTCCCCTTCTCTCCTCGTCTCTCTCTCCCTCAGATCCAGCCGGGTGATGTGAAGATGAAGAGAGAGAGAGAGAGAGAGAGAGAGGAAACTATCAGGGAGAGAAGAAGAAGAGAGGTAAGTTGGGTTATGCATAAAACCCCCCACAAGACCCCATTTTACACGAAAATTCCATCCAATCCCGTTGAGGAATCACATGATAAATCTTATTCTGACCCGGGATAAGGCACTGTTTGGGTGCTATCACGGGACTGAACCAGACGAAACGGGCCCTTAATGTTGGGTTGAATCATTGCATAGTCCGATCCATTTTTAGTGGCCCAGCACATCTACATTCATGACAAAGACTATTCTGATATGTCGACCTTGATTTTACCCTCCCTCCTGGTGGTTTTATGAGTCTGAAAAATTTCTATTCTTATGATTTCTGTGCTAGAATATATCAATATAGGACTCTCCTCACCTATTGATAAGTTTTTAGATTGAGTTGGTAAAATAATATAGTATCATAGTAGAGGTTTTGAGTTCGATTCGAGTCCATCTATCGACGATAGCTTTTAGGCCGAGTGATTAGATTCACGGTGCAGTTAGTTTCTCTCTTTTTTTTTCTAACCATGCGACCCCACTACAAATCAAGCCGATGCTGCTAAATAATGCGAATAATTAAGACTTGACTCGAATCACAGTCTTACACCTGTGTGCTGCAATCAAATCCGAGCGAAATCGTGCTCACAAACAGCCTATACTAACTACACAGCAAACTGGTAGGAACATGTGTTGATTGATACTTCTAAAATAAATGGCACCGGAGAAGAAGGCCAACTTGGCTTAATGTCCATGACATTGTTGGCACCATCGTCACATACATACAAGTGCAAGTTGTGACGACAGAGACTGACAGAGGTGTTCCGGCGGGCTACGTACGCACGCGGCTGATGGATGGCTACAAGCAAATCGAAACGTATGGGGGACAACCTGACCTTATAATTATTAACGAAACGAACAAGACAGCGCCTTCTCCACGCAGACCTCGCTTGCTTCCATTTCCGACTGCTTTCTTTTTCCTGGCCAGCTCTCTATCTATACTCAAAAATGTGGCTCGTATTGGCAAGCCATCATTTCCGGAGGAAAACTCCATGCTTTGCCTTCAAAGAAGAAGGACATCACCCTCAGAGATACTTCTCTCTGTAGCTCGCCTCCAACTCAATACACATGATTGATTGATTGATCGATCGATCGATCGATCGATCGACCGAGATATGAGAGAATCTAAAAAGGAGGTAGTGGATAGTGAAAGATGTCACACCTCCCATATATCTATGAAAGCTATCTATGTATATAGTAGGGTATAATTGTGAATATTAAGCATGTGCATACAAGGTCATATATACTTGAAAAATGATATTTTCTGATCATTTTTATGATCAATATTTTATTTGTCACCAAATAAAGAAAGAAAGAAAAAAAAGAAATCGAGAAAAAAATTCAGGTAAGGTAAGATGACCGGAGGGTGAGTGGAACTGGGTGGGGTTGGGTTTAAGATAGGGTTGTGACGTGAGCCCGAGTTGGCTAAAAATGAGTGCCAAAAGTGGAAAAGATGATCCAAACAAGAAAAGACATGCATGGGAACAAAAGACGTGGACTCCGCGAGGTATGCGGATTTGGAAAAGATGGCCGTCGCTGACGCCAATCAAATGGGCCCACCCAAGTTGGTGGGTGGGCCCATTGGCCCATGAGGTTCTCACTTCCTTTCAAAAAAAGCCATCCATGAAACTTTTTTTAGGGGGTGGGTGGGGCCCTTCTGGGTTGGTCCAATGAAAGGGCCTCAATCTCTCTCTCCCTGGACGTGTTGGGCCATAGGCTCACATGCAGTGACGTAAGTTATGGGAGATTAAGTGGCATTTAGCTATGGATGGCCACACCAATCTCGTGCTATATATGAAGTGTTTACACCAGCAGTTAAACGCTTAAATTTATAGGGAAATATAAAGTAAGTTACATATTTATGTCTTCAACTTACGATCGAGTGGAACATGATTATTTAATTGACCAAATTACACTTTGATACTCTGTAGTTTCAGGGATTGGCATTTTAGTACTCTCATCTTTTAAAATCACATAAAACTATATTATAGTTTCAAAACCTGACAATTTAGTCTAGCTTTGCAGATGCAGTTTAGCTAGGTCACGGAAAACCGGCCACGTGACATACACGTGACCGGTTTTCACCTAATTTTGACTCGTTTAGCCTATTTTGACTGGTTTTGCCGATGTGGGGAGAGAGAGACGCGAGGGAGAGAGAGAGAGCACCCGCCGGGGTCATCGGCGCCGCCACCGAGTAGGTGGAGCGAGGCGGGGCGAGGCCAATAAGGACGATAAGGAGGGGCGGTGAGGTCCTGGAACTTGGCGACAAAGAGGAGGGAGCTGCAGAAGACACGGGCGGTGAAGGAGGCATCTTGGCTGGCCCAGACGGTCCGTGGCCACTGCGTACCTCTTCTTCCCCTTCGCGTCTCTGTTCCCCGACCACAGCGCCTCTGCCATGGCGGCTGCCCTCGACCACAGCCGTGCGTCCAGCACTGTCTCGTCCGCCTGCTCCGACCACAACACCACCTCCCCGCCCAGCACCAGCCTCGCCTCCTCCTCACTCAGCCTGTGCGTGATGTCGTAGTCGTACACTCTCTACCACATCTTGAACGACGCGCACCACGACCCTTCGCCTTCGCAGTTGAATGGCTTCCCCGGAGCGTCTCTTTCTTGCCGGTTGTACCGGCTGTCGTTGCCCACCCAGACGTCGTGCCCACAGTCTAGGTAGTAGAAGTCTGATGATGACACGATCGCTCGATACCTATTTGACGAGAAAACCCAAACCCATCAGAGATAAAACTATAGTACTAGCAAAGGTGGTACTTTTACCCAGCGGCGCTGATGCGCTTGGTATTGCTGGGGCCATTGTTCTTGGTATGGAGCACGGTGGTCTCTCGGGGAAGCGAGGCGGAGGGGGCTTTAAAGATGGTGCCTAAGAGGACATCCTCCTAGTAGACGGTGGTGCGGTTGAAATCAGAGGAGATGAAGGGGTGGGTGGTGTTGATGAAGAGCTCAAGGAGCATGTCGTGGGTGCCGCCGGCAAAGAGGAAGCGGCGAACGGCGGGGTCGGATTCCCAGCACGCGGTGGAGATATCATCGGCACCGCCATGGAGGAAGGGGTCAGGGAAAAGCAACGCAACGTCTCAGAGAACGTTGTGGAAGACCTCGTAGGTCTTGGGATTGAGAGGGTTCAGCTGGCCAGTTCCCGGCTCGGAGGCGAACGATGGTCCACTAGATGGCGACCAGAACTCATTAGCGCAGGCAACGACCAGAACTCGTGTCTCTCTCTCTCCCTCGTGTCTCTCTCTCCCTACGTCAGCAAAATAGACTAAACGAGTCAAAATTGGGTGAAAAGTTGGTTTTCCGTGACCCAGCCAAACGGTGTCTGCATGGCTAGACTAAATTGCCATGTTTTGAAACTATAAGGTAGTTTTATGTGATTTTAAAAAATGAGGGTACGAAAATGCCAATCCCTGAAACTACTTGGTATCAAAGTGTAATTTGACCTTATTTAATTTTATAAGTACTGAACTGAACGTGTGGCAAACATATATTCAATCTTAGAAGTGGTATGTGACAAGTTCGAATATTCGATTTCATTTATAATATTATATTAGGGGTGGTTTTATATGCACCATCACAATTTATAAGTGCACCCGTTTTACTAGGTGCACCACACTCAACTTTCTGAATACAACATATTACTAGATGCACCACGTACCAATTTTCATATATCTCATATTACCCTTCACTCTCTCACTAATCCAATACCCTTCACCCTCTCACTAATCCAAACATGGTTTTACTAAGTGCACCACCCACTTTAACTCCATCCTCTACGTTCTACCCCACCGTTCAACCCTACCACCTTACTCTAACCCATGCTTCAAACGAGAAAGCTTCCTCCCGGTGAAACCCGCCGTCGCCTGAAGAAACCGCCGTTGCCGCGACTTTCGCCGAGCCGCGACCTCCACGTCTTCCCCAACGCCGTCGACCTCCGCCGAGCACGATTTCTCCGCCTCTTCCCCGTCAAAGAAAAAGAATGGAGGATATCCCACATTACAGTTAGTCCCCCCTATCATCGTAACTTAGCATTAAGATCTTGCCGACGATGTGAGGATAGACTGGCGCTAGTTCAGTTCGGTCCATATGCCTCCGTTCTTCCCCCCGTTTTCTTCATTATCGGTCATGTAAATCCGATCATTCTCATTGTATTCGGTTTCCCGAAACCGAAAGTTTGTAATTTTTTCGTCTGTATATAGCCAAACTATATATTCGGAAATTCTTGACCGATTACCATCTGTATGTTCGGTTATGGAAAGCCGATTTTACATCGCTTTTTCGGTTTCATATATCTGAATATGTAGTTGAATTTCGGTTCTTTGTAACCGAACTTGTCCCAGTCACAGTTTATGGCTTAATTACGTGAATGATTTTGGTTTTATGACAGATACATGGCAGAGAGCTCGACTCATGTTCCCCACACCGTGCGCCAACGACCCACCGCGTCGGCGAGGCAAAGGAGGGTGCGGGAACACGAGGTGACGGAGGTTCCAGCAGATCATGTTGACCCATTGTCGGAGGCAGGATTAGGTGACGAGGCACGACCAGATGGCGATGACTTCGATACCAGTGGGCCTATTCCTGGAGGGCCTGAAAATGAATCACTTCTAACAGAGTTTAGGACTCACGTAGCATACCGGATATGACGTGGAGTGGTATAGTACTCAATAATAAATGTAATTTTTACTTAAGTATATGTTATTCACTATTGTTCTAATAGCTTTCATGTTTACTCATTGATGTAGGATCACGGGCCATTGAAATATTTGGCCCATGGGACTATGGTAAAAGATTGGGGGAGCGTTGGGACGGTCGCATTTAGAGAGGTTGTGTGTGTGTCAGGACTGGGGAGCTTGCTAGATTGTACGTACAGTATAATCGGTAAGGTGTTAGTGTCGGCACTCGTTGAGAGGTGGCAACCGGAGACCAACACATTTCATTTGCCATGCGGTGAAGCAAGGATCTCCGTGTGTTGGAGCTCGAGCAGTGCATGGATCGTGGCCCAGGAGGTGTCAAAACTGCAGTTCGATGCCCCCAAATGCCTCTTCAATTTTGCATGTGCACTCTCAACCCGATTTGTAGTAACATTATCGAAGTGCATATATTTATCTGTCCAAGCACTCACAAATAATTCCTTGTATTTAAGTAGTCAGGACTCCTTGACATAATCAACCGCACTTGGGTAGCCGCAGAAAGACTTCTCCATTGACTCCATATGTTGAAAAAATTCGTTCTCAGACTCAGAACTAACAATCATCTCCCAGCTCACCAAAAAAGATTTCCACTTCTCGTTTGTCCCGAACATCTTCTTACAGTTTGTTGTTATATTCCTGTTGATATGCCACCTACATAGCATGTTCTTCGTGGTAGGAAACACAGACTGCACAGCCTTCATCAAACCCAAGTCCCTATCGGTCAAGACAACTCGGGGCAGCATGCAACCCTCTAACAATGACTTCAACTTCTCCATGGCCCACTGGTAGGTTCCCTCCCTCTCGGACTCAAGATACGCAAGCGCGCCTGCAAATGTCATGCCTGTAGAAAAAATAGTTAACCATTAAATCAATCCTGCTCGATCAAATTATTACAAAATCATATGATAGTTACCTGTGGACGTCACTCCAACCATCTCGAGCAATGGAAGACAATACTTGTTAGTTTTGCATGAACAATCCATAATCAGCACCTCTGGAAAGGCACGCAATAGCTCTACCGACGACGGGTGTGCCCAGAATATGCTTCGGACAGACGATGTGTCATCACTGCTCGTGTGCCACTCAGTATAACCGGCATCATTTAGATGGCCCAAGAGCAGCTGCATCTCTGACCTACCGACTTTCTCGATTACCCTATGCTTCTGTCTTGCATTATAAATATGTCTCATAGTCGAGACATTCTGCTCATTTCTCTGCTTCAGGGTATTCAAGATCATCCTCGATTTGACTAGACTCTTGGACATGTCAACTAAAATATGTTGTTCCTCTTCTGATAATCTCCATGCATATGAATGACCCTCAAGATGAAGGGCAGATGGGTGGTTATGCACACCACATTCCACCCTGATCATCCACTCATCATCAGATGCTAGCTTCACTCCCCGGAGTTTGAAGGGACAGCCACATTTCTTAGTGCCACAGCCTTTCTTCTTCTTGGTCAGAGCCTTGGTCTTATTATCAAATTTTCTCCATTGGGTCGAGTCCCTATACATGGCACTTCTCTCACATGCTAATGTGAGCCTTGGCTTTCTACCAGATTCACCTGCCTCTGAGTTTTTGATCACTATGACTAACCCATGCTGCCTATCCACTTATTGAGTCCACTGAATTAGGGTCTCTAGATTATGGAATATCTGTACGCATGTGTCAGAAGACAGTCAGTTGTCTACAGAAAAAAATTCCCTCAAAGTCAAATATATGAAGAAGAAAAACACGATCATATGCATACCATGTTAGTTGTGAACTGCGACGTGTAATCCATAACAATGGCATCTCCAACACCACTGTCAGCAGTGGAAGCATAATCATGTCATCATAACGCAATCAATATCACAATTATGCTGATTTCGGTCTTTAAAAACCGATAAATTCCGCATAGTTCGGTTTTATCAAACCGAAAGTAATACAAAATTTCGGCTATATGAAACCGAATATAAGAAAAAATTTCGGTTTTAAGTAACCGAAATACAATGTTCGGCTTTATTTAACCAAGCTTCGTGTAACATATCGGTTTCGAAAAGCCGATAAATATAAAGTTGCCGGTTTTTCGGGACCGATAAGTACCAACTTGTTCGGCTACATAAAGCCGATACCTAAAACAAGGATCGGTCTGGTTTGACCGATCAAGACGCGATCCTTCCGGTAAAAAAAAAGGGCAAAAAACACATAGAAGAGAGAAACATGATACCTTTAGATGGCTCGATGTTTCGCTCGTGTGTTCTGGGGCGTGTTCTTGGGATGATTGGTCTTCTGATTCCGAATCCATCTTCAATTCAAACCCCGTCACCTCGAGTGTTGCAAAGAAGACTGAACTATATGTATACACACATGTTTGTAGCTATGGAATACGTCCTCTTGTTGCATTCGGAGTGCTGCATATGCTTCGGTTCGAGGCAGAAGACGGTTTGGTGAGGACCGCCGTAGGAGACATTGAGTGAAGTTTGAGGTTGGAGATAGGATATAGAGGACGATGGCAATGCAGGGTGGTGTGATGCACATAGTAAAATTAATAGTGTTAATAAGTTTAGTTAATTAGCTTGAATAGGCTAGTAGGTTTAGTTAAACGAGGGTGTTAATCGAGGGTATTTTGATCAACTCACGCTAGGGGTATATTGGGTAATAAAATTAAATGTTTTATGTGATGCATTTATAAGAAGTGGTGGTGCATATAAAACTACTCTTATATTAGTTCTAATCTCTCGACTTAAAAGCTTAAAATTGATAAAAATAGATCGATGGTTATATCTATATTTCAATCTAAGAATATACAGCTTGTTTTTTTCTACCTTAATCTTGTCTTGTTGGAAAATCAGCATGCACTAATATGTCAATGGAATAAGTCTTATCTTGCTAAAGAGATCGGCGGTCATTAACATGTCAATGGAATAATATGAATTTGGGTAAAGTATTTCATAATATCTATCCTTTTTTCCTTCTATTATCTATATGTAGTAAGTACATCAACAACGTTAAAAAGATACACAACTATTTATATTGATTCTGACATCAGTGCATTATCCATGAAATGTAAAATTCTTAAAAACACAAAAGCGCAGCTATACTGATTCGGTATATTCTAAAAAAAAAATTGACCAATATCCATGAATATACATATATTTTTTTATAAACAAAAATCTCAGCAATATCTGTCTATATTAGACCATATGTTGCAACTTACAAGAAGCCACTTTGCTCCTTAATTTATTTTGAAGACGTGGACATGGTTGTTGAGCTAAGTCGAGTGGCTCCCTTCCTATAGATCTGTTTTAGTTGTATAAATTAGCTATTTAGATTCAAGTCAAGTGACAGAGGGATGAAACGAGGTTTGGATTTATGACGTCTACTCTGATACAAAGTTATCCTAGCTAGCTACTCAAAATCTCAACTTAAGCGATCAACAGGAGAGGGCACGTTGACATTAATAAAGAATATGCTTGAGCTTGGCTGGTGGAGACGATGTTCACAAAGGAACTTGTTTATCAGCTTTTCCAATTCACAAAAATTCGTGTCTTCATTAATTTGTTACATTTTAGCATTTGCTTGTGCGCGGAAAACAAAATCTAGATGTTAAACACATGATAATTAAATGTAAAAGATAACTCTTATTTTCTAATATTTACTTTGAGCTTCTTTTTTTTTTTTTTAAGAAGTGAAAAACTTAGTCGAATGAAACTAGTAGAAGCTTCTAGAAAGTAAAGTTTTTAGATCTGAATTTCTTTTCTTTTTTTTAATGTTTGACGGGGAACCAGACAACTAGTAATTTAAGAACAAAAGTTTTGGAGAGAACTATAACTGTTAGAACAGAAATCTGACCGTTGACCGGGACTGTAATCAATGTCAAAATCTATTTTCACATTCGAATATCAGGAGATTGTGGTTTTTAGTTCTACTCCTTCGAATGATCGAATCAGAGGTGTTAAAGTGTACAAAGAAGGTATTTGATTGGTGATGGTGTTGATGGAAATGAAAAATGGTATGGAAAATGGAAGATGGAAGATGGGAAATGGAAGATGGAAAATATGATGGTTCTATGGTAAATCTACTCTTAGGAAATTAATTATGATAGCACTACTCCTAGGAAAATATGGTAATTCTACTCCTATGGAAGATATTAGTGTAGCACTACTCCTAGGAAATGAATGACGTTGCAGGAATTTAAAGGAAAGATAAGCTTCATTGCTGAATTTAGAAGGCTACATTGATAATAAATGTAAAAGACTACATGAAGATAAAAAGCTGGT
This sequence comes from Narthecium ossifragum, assembly GCA_963920575.1. Taxonomy (NCBI): domain Eukaryota; kingdom Viridiplantae; phylum Streptophyta; class Magnoliopsida; order Dioscoreales; family Nartheciaceae; genus Narthecium; species Narthecium ossifragum. The sequence goes on from OY986965.1 coordinate 25,374,062, forward strand.
TTGCTTTGATGGTCGGGGCCGTTTTTCCTTCTTCCTCTTGGCTATTTATAGAGTTTCTGATAACCACTTTTGAACTGTCAGAAACTGCCTTAAACTGTTTTGAACTGCTCTGAACTGCATAACTGGGCGATATTTTCAGCTATTTACGAAACTGCCATCAGGTAGAGCTTCTTGTCTTCTACTGCGATTTGGCCGATGATGACCTTGGATTTTGATGAAACTCTGAACATGAAAGTTGTAGGTCTTCGAATTATCTTTCTATCGGTCTAAAAATCAACTCATTTGGACATCGTATGAGAAAGTTATCGCTAAAATGGTCGAAACACATCGATGTCTTATTAAAATAATCAATCAAAATATGGCCGATAGAGTTTTGGCCGATAGAGAATCTGGACAATTGGTCTTATTTATCAGTTTACCACTGAATACTTTGACTATTAATTTGATATATCAAATGATCGAATTTGGAGATGACATCAACAACAAAGTTGTAGATCTTTTCGTCCTCTTTTCAATGGTTCAAGAATCGACCAATTTGGACACTTGGTGTAAAAGTTATGGCCAAAATACTCTAACTGTGTCAATATTAAAATATCTTTTGGCCGATTGGCAATATTTACGAAATTGCCATTGATTTTACCAATCGCCCAAATGGCTATGTTTATATCTATCAATAACCATGCCTTTTTTGGAGATGTTTTACTCCTAAATTTAGAGATCAAGGGTCCTCAAGAGAAATGGTGCCTTTCACTTTCTACTCGATTTTTTCTTGCACCATGATGAGAGTGTGGGAGAATTTGAAGGGATATATGTTAGGATTCAAGCCTCATCACAGCAGCCAAGGCCGGTCATCATCCACACTTACCAACGGAGGAGCAAATCACACAGCACAGCTACAGCTGCCAGTGACCAGCCGATGGAGGAGCAAACCAGGACAGCTAGCAGCAATCTTGAGGGGGATTCTAGCAGAGATCTTGAGGAGAATAATCAGCCAAAATAAGAAGATTTTTATTCTTGTATTAGGAATGAAATAAAAGCAACTGTGCTTCCTAAATTAGTTATGGAATGGTCTTTATTAGACAGAGAATGTAATGGGTTAGGAGGATGAAAAAATAATATTACATCTCTCCTATCTTGCGTATTCCTTCTTCTTCTTCCTCTTGCTTTCTCCTTCTTCCCAGTGCTTCTCCCTTAGCATCTTGGTAGGACTTGTACCAGCAGCAAGGTTCTATCAATTGGTATCAGACTTCGATCCTCTTCCTTGCATGCCTAAGGACTTGCGTTCCATGGACGACGCGGCTAAGCTCCGGCAACTAGAGGTTGATATCCATGGGCTCCAGCAAGCTGTCCGTCGCCACACGGACTCCTACGAGGAACTCTCTGCCCAACTCCAGCCCTTGGGGGAGCTTAAGGGCCAAGTCGCGGCCCTCACCGATGCTATCCTTGAACTCCGACACAACCGGCGTCCGACGTCTCCGAGCAGTTCGGGCTCTCGTCCGCCCATTGATCCAGGAGGAGTGCCAAGTTCCGGCTCTCGGCCGCCAATTGATCCCGGAGGAGTGCAAGCCCGTTTTACTCGCGTCGATTTTCCACGCACATCAGGGGAGGATCCGACGGGATGGGTTTATGCGGCGGAGCAGTTCTTCGAATTCCAAGGCACGGTAGAGACGGACAAGGTGTTGCTGGCCTCTTTCCATCTGCAGGGTGATGCTCTCCATTGGCTCCGATGGTTCAAAGGATTTCACCCGCATCCTTCTTGGCCGGAGTTCACGACGGCTCTTTGCGCTCGCTTCGGCCCTCGGGACGAGGACGATATCCATGAGACCCTCTCTAAATTACGGCAAACTGGCTTGGTGCAGGACTTTCAAGCCCAGTTTGAGCGTCTATCTATGCGGGTACGGGATTGGTCGGAACCCCAACTCCGCGGCTGTTTCATCGGGGTTCTGCGAGAGGAGATACGGCTGGATGTCAAATTGCTTGCCCCACGGAACCTTCCGAATGCCATCAGCCTTGCTCTCCTCGTGGAGGAACGGCATCACAAGACGCGGCGCACCTTCGGCGGCGCAGGACTCCTTCCTACACCACCTCGGAAACCTCCCTTCGTGTTGCCAGCCTCCGGACAACCACCGCCGTCGCGCACGCCGGGTGGCCCGACGACCCTGCCGGGTAATGTCAATGTCAAACGCCTCAGTTGGGAGCAAATGCGGGAGCAGCGTGAACAGGGGCTTTGCTATAACTGTGACGAGAAGTTCGTCAAGGGTCACCGATGCAAGCGATTCCAGATTTTCTTGTTGGACGCCGATGTCGACGAAGACGAAGACGAGTCCGCGGACTCCCTGGTTCTAGTTAGCATCCAGGCCGCTACTCCTGCCGCAGAGGACCCTCCAGAGATCTCCATCCATGCCTTATCCGGCTGCTCAGCCCCACAGACCATGCGCGTCGCTGGCCGGCTACAGGGTCACCAGATCTCCATCCTCATCGACAGCAGCAGCACACACAACTTCATCCGCGGCTCTCTCGCCTCCAAATTGCACTGCGCCCTAACTCCCGCTCCGCCGTTCCATGTCATGGTGGCCGACGGGCGGCGTCTCTCTTGCCAGGACATCTGCCCGAATGTTCCCATCCACATCCATCGGTACCGGCTCTTGATCGACATGTATCCCTTGGAGATCAGTGGCTCCGATGTGGTCCTAGGTATTCAGTGGCTGCGCAGCCTTGGGCCGGTGATCCACGATTGGGATCAGCTCACAATGCGGTTCACCAAGGAAGGAGTCGACTTCCTGCTGCGCGGTGATGCCGCTAGTTCCCTCCGGGCCGGCTCCGTGCACAACCTCCAGAGCATCCTGCGCCCCGGCGACTGTGGGTTCTTCCTCCTCTCGTCGCCCTTCCCATGCCGCGAACTGGAACCGCTGGAGGGCCTGGGCGATCTCACCACCCCCCTCGCCACCCTCTTGGAGGCCTATGCTGATGTGTTCACTGAGCCCAAGGGCCTCCCCCCAGCCCGTGCCCATGATCATCATATTAGCATCACGCCAGGAGCTGGGCCCGCAAATGTTTGTCCCTACCGCTATCCTCACGCCCAGAAATCCGAGCTTGAGCGGATTGTGAAGGAAATGTTGGACAGCGGGATCATACGACCAAGTACTAGTCCTTACTCTTCTCCGGTTCTTTTGGTAAAGAAAAAAGACGAAAGCTGAAGGTTCTGCGTCGACTATCGGGCCCTGAATGACATCACCATCAAGGACCGCTACCCCATTCCGGTGATCGACGAGCTCCTTGATGAACTCCATGGCGCTGCATTCTTCACCAAGCTCGATCTCAAGTCGGGATACCACCAGATCCGGGTGGCCTCGGATGATGTCACCAAGACAGCATTCCGAACGCATGACGGCCACTACGAATTCCTGGTGATGCCTTTTGGCCTTACGAATGCACCGGCAACCTTCCAGGCCCTGATGAACGACATCTTCAAGTCGGCTCTACGCAAGTTTGTGCTTGTGTTTTTTGACGATATTTTGGTGTATAGCAGGGTCAGCGAGGACCATCTCCGCCATCTCCATTGGGTCTTCCAAACCTTGCGTGACCATCAGCTCGTCGCCAATCCCAAGAAGTGTGAGTTCTCTAAGCATTAGGTGGAGTACCTGGGCCACATTATTTCCGCTCAGGGCGTCGCCGCTGACCCGGAGAAGGTGCGATCCATGCTGGAGTGGCCTCGCCCGCGCAATGTTCGGGCCTTGCGGGGATTCCTGGGCCTGACGGGATACTATCGTAAATTCGTCCGCCATTATGGACACCTGGCGGCACCACTGACCACCCTACTTCAGAAGCAAGGGTTCCATTGGACGCCAGCAGCAGAAACGGCTTTTATTGCCCTCAAGACAGCTATGACCACCACCCCTGTTTTAGCACTTCCTGATTTTGCTAAAATGTTCGTCGTGGAGGCCGATGCATCCGGCAATGGCGTCGGGGCGGTGCTCATGCAAGATGGCTGGCCTATCGCCTTCTACAGCAAGGCCCTGTCCGAGCAAGCGAAGGCCAGGTCCACCTATGAGAAGGAGTTGATGGCGGTGGTCCACGCGGTTACCAAATGGCGATCTTACCTCGTCGGCCGGCGATTCCAGGTACGCACCGATCATCGAAGCTTAAAACATCTCCTTCAGCAGCATCTTACCACACCCGACCAGCAGAGGTGGGTTATGAAGCTTTTGGGCTTCGATTTCGACATCATCTACCGGCCCGGCAAGGAGAACTCCACCGCCGATGCCCTGTCTCGCCAGTCGGAGGGGGACGCCTCCATCGCCGCCCTTACCTCCCCGCGTCCGGCTTGGTTGGCGGACTTACGCGCGGCCGCTCGGTCCAGCCCCACGCTCGACGACACTCGGAAGAGAGTCCGCGAGGGTGACCCCGCTTACACATCCTACTCCTTGCTCAACGGTGACCTTTGGCACAAAGGGCGATTGGTCCTTCCTCCGGCTTTCGACTCCAAAACAGAGCTGCTCCGTGAATACCATGACACACCGGTGGGTGGCCATTCCGGCATCCTGCGCACTTACAAACGCCTCGCGGGGGATTTTTTCTGGACCGGCATGCGCAAAGATATCAAGTCCTATGTGCAGCAGTGCGACATCTGCCAGCGGAGCAAGTACGAGGCGATGAAGCCGGCGGGACTGCTTCAACCCCTGCCCATACCGGAGCAAATTTGGGAAGACATTGCGATGGATTTCATCACAGGACTTCCGGTGTCCTCCGGTTACTCCGTCGTGCTCGTGGTCGTCGACAGGCTCACCAAGTATGGGCACTTCATGCCTCTGAAGCACCCTTATACGGCCAAGGTAGTGGCAGATGTCTTTCTGCGGGAGGTCGTCCGCCTACATGGGTTGCCACGCTCCATCGTCTCCGACAGGGACCCTGTTTTCCTCAGTCAATTCTGGCAAGAATTCTTCAAGCTCCAAGGGTCCACATTGAAGACGAGCACCGCCCACCACCCACAAACGGACGGGCAATCCGAAGTCCTCAATCGCTGTTTGGAGACGTATCTCCGCTGTTTCGCCGGCCTGCGTCCTAAGTCATGGGTCCGTTGGCTGCCATGGGCGGAACTGTGGTACAACACAGCCTTTCAGTCCGCCACACAAATGACGCCCTTCCAGGCTGTCTATGGCCGGAGCCCACCATCTATTCACCGTTATGAACCTTCTTCGGCGGCGGTGGCCTTGGTCGACCAGGAGCTTCGCTCTCGCGATGAAATCCTACGGCTACTACGGGACAATCTGGTGTTGGCACAAAATCGCATGAAGGTCCAGGTGGACAAGCATCGGCGCGAGATGGATCTGGCTGTCGGCGACTGGGCGTACCTGAAACTTCAGCCCTATCGTCAGTCCTCCGTCCAAGCTCGTGCCAATAAGAAGCTCACCCCTCGTTTTTATGGTCCCTTTCTGATACTCGAACGCATCGGCTCGGTGGCATACCGCTTGGATTTACCTGCTCACTCTAAAATCCATCCGGTCGTGCATGTTTCCCAACTGAAGCGGCAACTCGGCAACCAAGGCCGTGCAATTCCAAAGTTACCCGACTACTCGGATGATGGAGTCATGGTCAGCGAACCCGCTCTCATTACTGATTTCCGTTGGGTCAAGCGTCATGGCCGCATCATTCAAGAGGCCTTAGTCCAATGGACGGGACTGCTACCTGAGGATGCCACTTGGGAGGTTTTGGATCAACTCAAACGACAGTTTCCTCACTTGAACCTTGAGGACAAGGTTCGTCTTCAAGGGGTTGGGAATGTTAGGAATCAAGCCTCATCACAGCAGCCAAGGTCGGTCATCATCCACACTTACCAACGGAGGAGCAAATCACACAGCACAGCTACAGCTGCCAGTGACCAGCCGATGGAGGAGCAAACCAGGACAGCTAGCAGCAATCTTGAGGGGGATTCTAGCAGAGATCTTGAGGAGAATAATCAGCCAGAATAAGAAGATTTCTATTCTTGTATTAGGAATGAAATAAAAGCAACTGTGCTTCCTAAATTAGTTATGGAATGGTCTTTATTAGACAGAGAATGTAATGGGTTAGGAGGATGAAAAAATAATATTACATCTCTCCTATCTTGCGTATTCCTTCTTCTTCTTCCTCTTGCTTTCTCCTTCTTCCCAGTGCTTCTCCCTTAGCAGCTTGGTAGGACCTGTACCAGCAGCAAGGTTCTATCAATATATGTGCATCCTATATATCAAACAAACATTAATAAGTTATAAGTTTCGTGCAAGAAAGATAGAAAAACCCTATTCAGCTTCAAAAGTGAAACATTTAACATCAAAATACATCACTATATATCCAGATCTAGGATCCTTAATATATATATACTAGGTGATGGGCCCGTGCCACCTGGCACGGCTAACTGCCCGCTCCCACTATCTCTATTATAACTTACGCCACATTAGCCACTATCCTTGTTTTTGTTTATTTAATTATAATTTTATTCCACGTGTATGCCATGTGTGTATAAGTTTATGACTCAGATGATGAGTCATAAAAAGTAATTACCTTGGATCTTATAAGGTAGATAAGTATGTATATTTAAAACTAATCTCCTGGCTTATGATTATAATGATGTATATTTAAAACTAATCTAGGGAAGATGATAAAAATATACAAAGTTAACTTAGGAAAATATACATGTAAATCAACCTTATAAGGAGCAAAAACGGTTACAACCGTTTACCTCCTATTAGTTTGTTTCAATATATATTTTTCTAAGTTAATTTTGTATATTTTTATCATATTCCTTAGGTTAGTTTTAAATATGCATTCTTATCAACCTTATAAGGAGCAAAAACGGTTATGCATAACCAACCTTATATAATATCCATACTAATTCATTAATCAAATTCGATTTTTATAACCGAATCACCCATTAACTTGATGGTTACCCTGCCAGGTGAAAGGGGGGCCCACCTAGTAAACTAATAGGAGGTAAATGGTTGTAACCGTTTTTACTCCTTATAAGGTTGATATATATATATATATATATATATATATATATATATATATATATATATACATATATATCTTTCTCACCTTCTAAATAAATAGAAGAAAAAAGAGCAAACCAAATAAGTCCAAATAGCTAGGAACCCAAGATAGGAATTTGTAATAATCCAGATGCCGGACTTGCTCTATCTCTTACCTCATGAAATAATGATCATAATGGATATGTTTGTTTCACATGATACGAGAAGGTCATAAGCGAGAGGATATAATATCCCACGAGGTGTTCTCCTGCGTACAATGACACAACTCCTGCGTTTGGTAACATGCAAGATAAGGTGAAATAAACCGACGTGGACGCTGAGAAAAGTTAAAATAAGTATATCCCACCTCCTCCATAGGATCAAGGGTTGATCAATTAATTCATCTCCCACCTCTCTCGTAGGATTAATTAATCGGCAACAAAGAGAGAATAAACATACATTCGACGGTGGGAGTTTGTTCGGTTCAGAATTCGAGGGTGGAGAATTGAAAAGCATTGACATAACTGAAAAATGTAACTGAAAAAACATGACAACTAATAACATATTAGGTGACACGAGCCCAGGGGCGGCCTGAGTTTTTCTGGGCTCAAAGCAGGAGATAAAAACATGACCCATATTTTCTAAAATACATAATTTTTTTTCACTTCGAAAACAAACTTTAAGAGAAATGTATATTATTGAAAAAAAACATAGCCCTGTAATTCATCAAATAGAAAAACCACTTTGTCATATAAAATATAATCTAGCAATCTCAATACAATTTAACAAAATAGTATACTAAATTCAAATGAAAATAGAAAATTTATAAAAACCAAATATGTTGTTACTGAAAAATCACCCTCCTTGTATTCTTCGCCGTAAAAGTTTCAACCAAACTTGTATCACCCTCCTTGTATTCTTGGCCGTAAAAGTTTCAACCAAACTTGTGTACTCAAGTTTGTAAGCCAATTCCTTTTCAATCGATAAAAACAAACATAATTTTTTTTTAATTACAAGTTTGTCGTTCTCGCTTAATTTATGCTAATGATAAAGACAAAAAGAAATTGAACAAAAAAAAAAAGATGTCACGACATATGAAGTACTTCATCGCACTCCACAGTAAGAAATTCCAAAATAAATTCGAGTTGGAACTAGAACAACAAAGTGTAAAGAAATCCATATGCCAATAACTCAATTTTAAAGCATGATCAAAGATTAAGATGAGTAAATGGAATGAGTACTTCGACGAGGGTCGCCGAGAAGCGAGGAGCGAGAGCGAGTATGCAATAGCCATGGGGCGTGGGAGATGAACGATTGTTTGTTTTGCTAGGTTATATATATATATAATATCTTAGGAAATTTTTTTCTGAGCCCCCCAGAATTGTGGGCCCAAGGCACATGCCTTCTAGGCCTTGGCTCAGGGGCGGCCTCCTTGACGAGCCCACACTAGTTTCAATATATGTGAGTGTTATTCAAAATAATCACTAACCAATTTATGATCGATACGTAAGGAAAGTATTTGTGACCGATGACTTAATGACCTATAACTTAATCATTCAACTCAAAATGGACGATCAAATGTTCAATATGCAGGGAACATACATCGGCCAAATGCAATTACGATGCTTGCAAAGATGAGGTATTGACCTAGGACGATTGTAAGGTATGTAAAGAAACATCATCAACCAGGCACAATCGGGATGTATGCAATGAACGATCATCGATCACAAACAACCACGATGTCTTCATCGACCAAAGAATTGAACATGGGGGAGCGGTTATAGCGCAGTTACAACATGATCTCCTATAATTGTGCCACGATCAATCCAGCGCGGAAACAATTATTAGCGCTAGTAGGATATAAATAGGCTTATTTTCACCGTGTAATCTCTCTATGACACTCTTGTAACCAGCCTACGTGTTTGGATTTCAATTACGTTCCTGTTTTATTTATGAGTTCATTTAATGAATGAAGATCTTTTATCCTATTTCATGTTCTTCTTCTATTGCATTCTTAGATTAGTTTTAATTATCGCAGTCTTGATAATCTAGTTCATTACAGTAGGTTTAATTTAGGATTACTGTAGGTTTAATCTTGCTTTCCCCCCTGATTTAATTGTTTTAGGATGATTTTTATCATTTTCTCGATTTAATTAGTTACTTTAGGTAGATTTATCGTTTCAAGTAGATTAACTTAAGATTAAGTCAGGATTAATTCACGTTTATCTTCAAATCTCTTTATAATTATCATTTTAATATATTTTAAATAGAATTTAATCGTATTTTCAATTAGTTTGACACCTATGTTCGAACTCGAGTTGAGTCTTTATATGTCCATGAATTTTAACATTTTGATAATTTTGATTTGACCGGTCAACAACAAGATTTTCATGTCAACAGTGAGATCTGAAGGGGATTAACTTTTATCTTTAAAATAAAAGTATAAGATAAGTTAAGATGAAAGAAAATCCTTATCTCGCGAGACAACGCTCGTTCACAATGTAACTTCAAGCATGCAAGCCACCAAAATAATCCTAAATTCCCAGTCCAGTCCTCCGAATTTTCACTGTAAATAATTTTTTAGTGAATGAAAAGGGCTAATCTGAAATAATTCTCCGGATTTGGCTCTCAACTCTCAACTACGTGATAAAACAGAATCAACGTAGCCATCTGAAACAACGCCGAGCCGTCCAAATCTCCTCGGGATCCGTCCATGATGAATCTACAAATAAATACTCGATTTCCGGAGGATTCGAAACTCGAAACAGAGAAGAAAGGGGAACAAAAAAGAAGAATAAATGGGACCCTCCTCGATGAGTGATGGCATTGATCGAGTCCGAGAGAGCCCGAAAGCGAGGCAAGAAAAGAGAGAGAGAGAGAGAGAGAGAGAAGGAAGAAGGTCTCCATACTCTCTCTCCAGAGAGAGAGAGAGAGAGGGGAGAGGGGAGAGAGGAGAGAGAAGGGAGGACGATCCCCCTCTCTCTCCTCTCTCTATCTCTCTATATCTCGAGCTGGCTCCCTCTCGTAAGCCCCTCTCAACTCTCTCTCTCTCTCTCTTCTCATCTTTCTCGAGTTTTAAGGCCTCTGACTTGGATTCCTTTAGGAACTAGGGTTTCTGAGAATTTTTGATAAGCAGAGACTGGTGTTGGTTTTTTAGATGGCTGGGCTTTTTGGTTCTGGAGACGAGGTTTTGGGATGACCCAAAGCCTTTTTAGGTTTGGAACTTTAAGTATTAGTTTCCATTTTTTTTTTTTAAGTTTGGAGATTTGGGAGAATATTCTTAATAATCAGTCGTTTTCTTGTTGTTTTGACCCCGTTTGCTTTGATTGATACTTTAGTTGCAGTATATTGGTTTTAATTGTAGAAAAAAGTAGACTTTTTTTATAGTCCTATGACGAATTAAGTTCTCAAAAATTTGCTGGACTTACTTTTCTAATTCGATTTCGAAAGCCTCCTGATTATGTTATATAGAGTCTACAATTATGTAGGGATGATGTTTAGTTTCTGAGATCTCTCGTCGTGGATTCAGGTTATAGGAGATGAGTCAAACAACAAGTGACACTGAAAATATGCTGCAAAAAGATCGAGGGAAGTCGCCATCACTAGAAGAAGGTATCTCAAGTGGATCTTTGGCAGCAGGAGTGCTTTTGAAGAAGGGACCCTGGACGTCCTCAGAAGACGCTTTACTGGTGGATTATGTCAAGAAACACGGCGAGGGCAATTGGAATGCTGTCCAGAAGCATTCGGGATTGTTTCGGTGTGGCAAAAGCTGTCGGCTCCGATGGGCTAATCATCTGAGGCCGAATCTGAAGAAGGGTGCTTTTACTGCTGAAGAGGAGAGATTGATCGTCGAACTCCATGCGAAGATGGGAAACAAATGGGCTCGAATGGCTGCTCATGTAAGTGTAGTTTATTGTTGTTTTGTTCTTTACATATGTACATACAAACAGATTTTTAGGATAAATAGATGCATAATATGTGTATCCAAGTATATATATGTGAGTATATAACGCACCGTTACTAGCTTGTTTCTTTTTGTTTGAATGTATGAGATCTCGTTATAGCATGACAGCTCAAATGAGAAATTTTGCTCTATATAAAAAATTGTAGGAAATCAGATGATGCTTTTTTATGCGAACTTAACAGTATATAGTTGTACTAGAAAACTTTATTCCTTCTTAGCTTCTCATGAATAACCATGTAAGGAGTTTCAAGTTCTTATTAGTTAAGATGACAGTGTAGTAAGTAGGTAACTTGTACCCCCCCTACGACTACTTTTTCTCGTGATGCTAATTATGGTGGAACTTATGCATTTTGTTACAAAAGTCTAGTCATTTTCCGTCTCTTCCAGCACATGTAACTTGAAGCTTCACCGGTATATTCGCATATAAAAGTCAGGGAGCCTGAATTGCTTTGTTACCATCCCTTTGTAACTTAAAGCAATCTCCTCAAGCTGCTTTAGGCAACATACATGTGCAGAATGATCTCTAAGAGTCAGTGAGTTTAAAGGGTCCTTATTCTAAGTGAGATCTTGCTTCTATTTCAAATGAAATCGTGAAAATTCCAAACTTTTCAAATCTGTAACTCACTTCCGTATCACTGTCCCTCTTGTTTCTGAATCTGATGCTCTTGCTGTGAGATCTTCCTCAAGCACCTTCTTCCTATCTTATATACATTCCCTGGACCTGTGGGAAGTTTTACTCTCAATCAACTACCCTGGACCAAGAAAATACAATATCTCATGTTCCTAATTTTCTTTCAAGTTCTTTTAAGCACTCCTGCAGGTATAGAATGCGCAAATAAGCAAAACCACTTTCCTGACCCGTTGTATGGTACTCTTCCAGTTACCAGGACGCACAGACAACGAGATAAAGAACTATTGGAATACGCGCATCAAGAGACTTCAAAGGGCCGGTTTACCATTGTACCCTCCTGACTTGTGTGCTCAATATTCTAGTGAAAATCAACAAAACCAGAGTGCCAGTGATTTCAGTACTGATAGCAAACAATACAATGAGCTCTTGCATGGAAATAATCATGAAATTCATCTTCCTTTATATGATAACCTAAGAACCAATCAAGGGGTTTTATCTTATGCACCATCATTTCCTGATATTTCTTTGAGTAATGTCCTGAGTCAGGGGCATGGATCACCAAATTATGGTTTCATCAATTCAACAATCCATGGTAAACGGCTTCGTGAATCTGAAAACTTGTTTACTGGCTTTCAAGGTGGCATACCTACTGGGCTTCCCTCATTCGAGGTATTTCCATATGAGCCTCCTGATAAAATTCCTCGAGCCTTCGGTTATCCTTATGATCCCAAAAACATCAGAAAGAACCTTGCACCTATTGGAGGTGCAGTCCCTGGCAGCCATGCCCTTTTAAATGGCAACTTCTCTACTTCCATGCCCCTTTTTGGGTCTGTGAAGTTGGAGCTCCCTTCACTCCAATGTGCGGACACCGAATTTAGTAGCTTGCTTGCATGTCCTCCATCTCCTCTAGATGCAGGTGATGTATACATTCAGTCTCCATCAACTGTACCACTGCAATCGGAAGTTGTGTCCCCGAGGAGCAGTGGTCTGTTAGAAGCAATGGTTTATCAACCACGTATGCAGAGTAATACACATAATCAGCGATCTGAACAGAGCTCTAAATCTCCTGTAGTCAAGCCCAGAGATTTGATGGAAAGTCCAACTCTCAACTTCTTTGAAACAGATTGGGAAAGTCACAGTGATCCAGTTTCACCACTGGGCCTCACTGCTGCTTCAGTTTTTAACCAGCATACTCCTATCAGTTCCTTGGATGAGTTTCCGCCTTCCAAATCCCCCCCTGGTAAGAACTATATGGCCTTAAATTTCAAGTGCTTTTATATGCAGATGTAAAATGTTTACATATTTATTGCTGCAGATTTGGAGGTAGAGCTGGAGATCTTTGATTATGATTCAATGGCAAATGTGAGAGAAAAGGATGTCTCATCTCAGCTGCTATCACCTCGGCGACATTTATGGCCTGACACTTTACTGGAGTTAGGTTGGCTTGAGAACACCAAGCATGCAAGAGAGCACTCGATGTTGAATGATGCTTTATCAACACTTCTGCATGAAGACTTGTGCAGTGAATGCAAGCAAGCACCATGTGGAATGTCATCTACATGCATCCAAGTACTCAGAAGTTCATGGAATAAAATGCCCCGAGTGTGCCAAATGTCTGAACAACCTATTTTGGCACCTAATGATGAAGATTTTTCACCATTAGCTGATTAAGGTGGACGTGCCTGTGATTTTGTTGTTGTTGTTGGTTGTTGGTTGTTGGTTGTTGATATTTGCTTTGTTCGCTCATGGTGAGGCCCCTCTCCTCACGATACTACATGCAACACAAAACTAGGGCTTATCAAAGTAGAATAAATTTTGACAGTTTCCATTGAGAAAACTGTGTTTTTCATGTTGCAATTCTTGATGGGTTTCTTCAAATGGAGTTTATTGAGTTATATGTTCAATCCTGGAAAAGACATACAGGGTGATTTGCGTAGGGTTATTATTATTTTTCCAGTTTCTCTTTATGGTCTCTGTTCATTTGGAATAGGTGATTAGTTTACCCTGGATGAAATTGATTCCTTCACTGAATATTCACTGATGATCCCCAATCATGGTGTGCCAGTGGAAGAACATATATTATTTGGATTGCTGCTGGGCTCCTATATTTTTCCTATATTTTGTGCTGCCTGTTCGTGCCTTTTTTTTTCCTCTATGGCTTGCTTGCTGGTGCACATCATTCTAACACAAACAAGTGACCTCTACGAACGAGTTGCAGACAGTAATGCAGACCTCTAAATACATGCATATGCCTCTTTCCAGTAATCATCGAGCACAAAATATTGTACCAACTTTGCAACAGTTCTCTACTAAGTGGCAAATGCCTGCATAAAAAAGAAGAAAGAAAGCTTTACGAATTTTCAACTTGCAAACCAAATTGGTCTCAATCCGAGACCTAATTAGTTTCAATCGGTATAGTTTTAAATTTCCAATTGGTATTATTTTCCTATATAAAACCTGGCATTTTGGGCTTTATTGATTTATTGTAGTATTAATTGCCCAACAAATACAGATATATATTGAAGCCCTTCCTCTAAAACCCCAGCATAAGCCCTTGCGTCTCCCAAAAATGGCGCCAATCCTCAAAGTCCCTTTCGCCCTCGCCGGCGTCGCCGCAGCCTCTCTCCTAACAAAATCCTCTTCGCATCTCCATCGTCTTAGCAGGGCTTCTCCATTCTTAGGGCATAAGGCGTGCTCTAGGGCCCTTTCTCTGTTCCATTCTCAGCAATCCTTGCACGATTCCGGCTCAAGATTTGGTCGTCTTAGCTTCCGATTTGGAAAATTGGGTATGGATTCTTCCCCAGTTCGAGCGGTTTCGGATGGTGGTTCGGGTGGTGATGGCGGGTTAGGGGGTCGGGGAGGTGGGAGTGAGGGGAATGGAGGTGGTGATGAGAGGGGTGGCAACAATTGGTCCTTCTTTTCATGGTAACCAAAACTTTGTTTTGTAGTATATTTATCATTTTGAACATCTCTAGTGATTTATTGCTTATGCTGTTTAGTTATTCGGCAACATAAGTTCGATATAATGGCATGTGGAATTTTGACTAAAAATCTGTTGGCTTTGATGAAGTGTGCGGTGGAGTTGCAGGAAATGTTTAGAAGGGTGATCAGGTTGGTGCGAACAAGTAAGAAGTAGAGTTTTTATGGCTGTAGGAACGATGATGGCTTTTCAGGCAATAGGAAGGGACATAGCTTCCTCCTTAGTTCAGTTTCACTGCTTTCCCCTAGGATGATATGGAAGTGCTGGGGTTCTTTTGTGTCTGCATTGTTGAGTGATTTTTAGTTCTATGATGGGATCCAATCACTTGGGGTTGATCAAAAGCAGATGCATCGATTGAATCCATGGGTTCTTATTATAGGAAACAGTGTAGCGCTAAGAATGTTAAGCACGATTATAGCTGAGTTTTTAAACCTGTAAATATAATTAAATATCATACTTTTGATAACAAGTGACAAGTTAAGGATGTTTAATCTGCGTTTACCCTTTCTAGATACAAATTGAGCAACATGATGCATTCATTGGACACTTTCCAAGTCAATTCTCCTGCTTTGGAATTTGTTGTGTGTTTTCATTGGTGATTTGAACTGTACTGACTCTCTAGGGTGTTCCATGCAAAAGGTATTATTTGCAGATTAGGGGACATATAAGTTAAAGTATGGTGCTTCATGTTTCAAGTGGTGACAAACCCATCCATTTGTTTCTTGCTGTTCTAACTTTTTTCCCGATTACAATAAACTTATTGCACAGTTTCCATACTTTGAAAAACTGTGTACTTATCCATTTTGGACGATTCTTTAGGTACTTGATGGCTCTTGATAAGCATCCAGTACTAATAAAAGCAATAACGTCTGGTTTCCTCAATCTTATTGGAGATTTATTTTGCCAGGTACTTTTTGTCTTCTTACTGTAGTATGATGTTATCCTCTGTGTTTACTTTGATAAATAGGGTTCTTGATGATGTCATCTAGTCATATAGAAATGTTGTCTAGCAGAGTATGAATATGATGTAAGAAACGAGCTGTACATTAAACCATAGCTCAATTGTTATTCTAGAATTTATTTTCATCCTACTTGATAGAATAACAAAATCAGCCACCGTAATATCCATGTCTGACATTTTCAGTAATATGTGATTTGTTTTGAAGTTATATTGCTTGTTCTCCAGTCATCAGTTCCATGCCCTGCTTCTAGATTTTTTGAATCTTTGTTCTCCAAGAATTTCTCCATTATTTTTGAAGACCCATTTCATTCTATGTTACTCTCCTTCATCTCATCAATTAATAATCCGACCATTTCCAAGAAGTTTTCATGATATAAGTCGAGTACACCTTTTACTCTTCATATAAAGAATAACAGGAGTGTCTTTCAGGCCGTTCTAGTTCTTTTTGGTTGCAACTATTGTTTGTCATTTCGTTATAAAGAGAAAACTGTTTATTATGCTTCAAAAGTAATGCAAGGAAGATATCCCTTTGAAAGAACCTGTGGACTGATTCACATATGCTAATAAGATAAGCAAGAACTCTAGAGAAGACAGGTTGAGGACACAATGGTAATCAGAGTATGTCAAAGGGCTCTGAGTGAATTCTATTTATATCTATTGTATACTTGATTGGTTAAGGGAGGGCTCCCATTTGAGTTCTCGCTCCATGTTGTTTCGACTGATGTATGATGTGTATCATCCTTCATCTGTGCTGTTGCCAGCTTTTGGTTGATCAGGAATCGACACTGGATCTGAAACGATCTTTCATATTCACTCTGTTGGGTTTTGCTTTGGTGGGCCCCACGCTGCATTTCTGGTATGCTTCATTTGCTTGGTCCTGCTTCAGTTTAGCTTTATTTTTAGCGATGTTTTTGTCAGAGTATTAACTGCAGCCATGCTTTCGGTGTGCTTTGCTTCCCATCCATATGTAGGTTAGATGTCTCTTGATGGTGGGTGGAAATTGGGATTTAGGCAATTGATATTTTTTGTTTTTCCTAAGTTATTTGCTAATTTTGGCTCATTTGAAGGTATCTGTCTTTGAGTAATTTGGTGACATTGAAGGGAGCATCTGGTACATTCTTGCGCCTTTTGCTCGATCAGGTAGCTTTTTGCCTTCTGCCTATTGGATATGGCTCATTATTTTTGCTCTTAAGCAGGGATTGCTTTTGTAAAACATGGACCACTCTCTTGCAGTTTGTTTTCTCTCCGATCTTTATAGGAGTTTTCTTATCTTCGGTTATCACCTTGGAAGGAAGGCCTTCTCAAGTTGTACCAAAACTTAAGCAGGTGCTGTATTAGTCCTGCATTTATAAGACCAAGTTTTCAGGTGAAGGATGTAGTCTCTAATTTCTCACGTGCTATGTTTTTGCAGGAATGGCTTTCATCAGTGCTGGCGGGTTGGCAGTTGTGGATACCATTCCAATTTCTTAATTTTCAGTTTGTTCCACAGAAATTTCAGGTTTGGTTGTCGTAATCAACATCAGCACATATAGTTCTTTAATCTCTTGACCATATTTCAACCTTCTAGAGCAACTTCACAAGTCCCACCTGGTTATAGAAGCATGTGCTACCGTGTACATGATGCTTTCTATGGCTGCATAGCTATGTAGGCTTTAAGGATGTAACGCGATGTTACAAAGGGATTTAACCAAATAATTGTTTTCAACAAGATTGTTGAAACAGCAAACATCTAAGAAACTAACATAATCGGTAAGTGAATCTCACTTGTAATTGGCAAATTTGTACTTTCCTTGGGAAGGTCATCCGAAACGTTTAAGTTTCCGCCGAGACTTAAAGACTCTGGTATTTGCATTTATGGGGGAAGGTCAATACCCACTTCCGTGTCATTCGAATAGAAGTATGCATGGTTGAACTGTTGAATGTTAAATATGCAGATCATGTTTGAAGATATGCTTTGTCTTTTAGTGAGTCTTCATAAACACTTCCAAATTTTGATGGTTTGTAGTGTTGGCATAATACATTAAAATTCGTGACCAAGGTTCAGAGGTTTGTAAAAATTACACCAATATCTTGCATATGTTTTCTTATGATACCTAAATACATCTTGACATTAAAACTTGGATGTTGATTCATTCTTGTCCATGTAAACATGCACTAACAGTTTCTTAAGTGTACTCCCTATTGGGAATGTCTCTCATAACTTGCGCTTTCTGTCAGGTTCTTGCTGCAAACTTCGTGGCTCTTGCGTGGAACGTAATACTATCATTTAAAGCTCACAAAGAACTTGTTTTGAAATAGGTATGCTGGAGCAAAGAGTGCTTTATAATTTGATAAAAACTGAGGTGATTTATGATTAAGCTCTCTTTTGCCTCTGTGTCTGGTATAGAGCTATGTGTAGGATACTTCATGACTTAACGATTCATTCTCATTGCTTCATAACAGGCAGAGAGTTCTGTGGCTCTTCAATGTTTATCAAACTTCTGACAATCTCTATGTTTCTGGGTTTCTAT
The DNA here is from genome assembly GCA_963920575.1 of Narthecium ossifragum. Taxonomy (NCBI): domain Eukaryota; kingdom Viridiplantae; phylum Streptophyta; class Magnoliopsida; order Dioscoreales; family Nartheciaceae; genus Narthecium; species Narthecium ossifragum. Next base: position 25,392,112 of record OY986965.1, read on the forward strand.
CTAGCTTCATCATCTCTTTCATTTTCAACCTTTGCCCATAAATAATAAAGTAGAGCTTGTGTCCATTATTTCTTTTGATCTCAGATGATGCTAATTGGTAGATGAGTATATTTTGATCCTCGATTGCCCTTGGTGGATTCTTAAAAGAGTTTTACATGAGCAATATTGCAAATATAAGTTCACTATTTTCATTTGTAAACTGGGTGGCAGCCCAACTGGATCTTGAAGCATCTGTTCATCAATGGCAATTAGGTGATGTTTCTCTATGGTGGTATTATAGAGTGGAAACTTCTTTCGGCAACAAAGTTCAGTTTTGTAGATGTGAAATCTGATCAAGCTAAACACTATCCAATCATATGTTTGCATAAGCAACCAAAAGGAATCTGCTCTCAGAAACCATGGTTCTATTTATTGCTGTCTTTAATGAAGCAAAAGTATCCTGCTTTCCTTGTTTTCATGTCGAACAAAACATTATGCTGTCAGATCTTTTAAACAGACATCAAGGCAGTTTGCAACATTTTAGCCAACAAGCCCAACTTGTCGTCGAAGAACCAACCGAACTGAATCAGGAGTTCAATTCAGTATAAGTTAGAACATTCTTTCCATGCTGCATCCCATGTTTTGCTTGTATTTGAATCGAGTGATGTCTGTTATCTTATGCATTGTATTCTGCTAGATTTGGATATAGGCAAGATGTCACTGTGTCTGTGTTGCCTTCATAGTCCAAGGTCAAATTTTATGACACAAGCGTGACGCAATACTGGCGTCAGTCACCTTTAGGATATTTATTGGTGGTTAGCTTTTATGAGTCTCATGGTCAACTGACACGTCAACCCACGTTGCCCCACTTCTGACCAGCAGACCTGGACAGGCAATTGAGTCAATAGACCTTTTGATTCATATCAGCCATGCGATCTCTTTGAGTTGTAATATAGCAAAATGCAGTACCACTAGTTAGTTAGCAAACTAGTGAAGCTATCGGGTATGGCTCTTTCTAGGGGCGTTTGGTTCGGGGGTTAAGGGGATAATCTCATTTTATCTTTTTATTTTTATTTTTTCATCAAACACAACGGGTTATTATTGTTTTATCTGCCATATCTTTTTTTATTTTTTTTTATTCTCATTCCTTAACTCTATTTTTTCTAACCCCATCTAACCCTATCCCCTCTTAATTCCATTTTTTTTAACCCCATATTTAGGGTTTCCTAGTAAAGCCCTCTTTGTCATGGGATTTAGTGATGATCAAGACGAGTTATAGGTCTTGATGGTCTTGTTCCATAAAATTATTGGAGGATGAGGTATGACCTTGATTGGGGAACTTAATTCAATGCTAGAACTCCAATGATCTCATGCGAACGAAACTATGGTCACCATTATTATCTTTATTTATTCTAGAAAGAGGATATCTGTCACTTTGGACAGGTTAGCGAGTACTGAGCAGCTGACAATGTGAAGCTCGTGGTGTGGTTGGCAACTGAGCAAATCAATGCTAGTACTCTTTTAATTGCAACTCGTACTGTTCGAATTGGTACAATGATCCCAATTTGGTCACAAAATAAGCACGTAAGTGTTTTGTGTTTCCCTTTGCATTGAAATGAACTAAATGCGACTTAATTAAGGAGCACCACAGACAAGATAAGCAAGAACATGGCATTACCATGTACCTAAAAACTAGGCAAAAAGAAAAGGCAATTAAAAAAAACCCCAAAACTCGACACCAGCTATTGTACACCGTATGCAACCCGCCTTGGAGGAGCACCATCCACCCGATCGGCATCATACGTCCCAAATAAAACCCCCCAAAAAGTATTCTTCTTTTTCTTTTTTTCCTTGTTTTCCTCTAGTACATCACACTCCCCGATTCCAGCGTGGGAAAGCTGGGGATCACCGGAACCGGATCGAAATCGAACCCCGGCCCGAACGAGCCATTCGGTCCGATGGGGTCCGGCTCGAGGAAATCGGTGAAATCGATTCGGTCGAGGAAAAAAGCCGACGTGTCCAGCGTCGGCAAGCAGCAGCCCTGCTGCCCGCCGACCGCTCGCCCACCGAGCCCGATCCTTTGCTGCTCCGGCTTAAAGACCGGTTCAACCCGTGAACCAAACGCGCCGAGCTGAGCCCCGGTCACTTGCTGGACCATCTGCCTGAAGTTCTCCGGGTCCGCCGTAATATACATCGTCGAGGCCCTCTTCGACGCCCGCGACTTCCGCTTCGCGATCCGCCCCGTCGGAAGCGGCGCCGCCGCCGTCGCTGCCACGCGCCGGCGCGGTTCGACCTCCGGGAGGGGGCGGGAGAGGTGGAGGAGCGCGGAGGAGGAGGAGGAGGCGGCGGAGGATGAATCGTCGGAGGAAAGGGACATCTGGAGGGCTCGGGTCAAGGCCTCCGTTTCCAGAGCGTGGGCTCCCGAGATCCAGCTCGTGTCCGGGAACGTCGGGCGGCACGCCCACTGATCGAAGCTCTCCGACGACATCCGCATCGATCTCGATCTATGTAAGTTTTCGATTTCGATTTCGATCCGATTAGTATACTCTCTTTTGATTCCAGTTGAGGAATGGGATGGGTGGAGTCATGGAGGGGATGGATTAGGAATCCCTATTTAAAGGGGGGGAAGCCGCGTAGGACACGTGGCACTCTGGAAAACCGCTGTTGGGTTGGAGACGATAGGATTAAGCGTCGGGTTGGGATTAATTAAGTTTGTATATATACTTGGGGTTGGGTTCCTGGAAAGTAGACGTGCATGGTCCAAGCCGCGTCGTCGGGGGGCCCCACGCTGGGAGGAGCTCACTTTGCTTTGCTCACGTGGGGTTTGCCTTGGGTTCAGGTCTTTTATTTATGAGTAAATTTATTAAGAGTTAGGATTGAGGTGGCACACCCACGTGGCATCGCCATGTGGGCAGCCACGTCAATTAAAGTGGGGCCGACTCATTCGATTTTTCATGAGTGAATCTGTTTGAAAAGAAAATTAGAAATTTAAATGATAAACAGGGAGGAATTGAGCCAATTGGCTAAACAACAAAACTACTACATGTACGCGACTTATATATAGGGCTTGTTTGGTTGCTGAGAAGTGAGCTGAAGTAAAGTGACTTCTGGGGAGTGAAGTAGAGTGACTTCTGGGGGTTTCTGAGTTCTGGTGTTTGGTTGGTGTTTGAAGTGGGATATGGTCACCCCCAACTATTTAATATTTTAATAATTTCCCTATATTAAAATATTAAAAATAATACTATTTTAGATAACGTGGACCAATCACGAGGTGCCACGTGACATGTGGGATCCATTTATATTAATATTTTATTATAATATAATATTATTAATATTATTCCCACTTCAAATGCCATTCAAATGACTTCAGGCCAAAAAGACCCGAAGTCGAAATGGGAAGTGACAGCTTTGGCTACAGTGATTTGAAAGTGAGGCTGAAGTCATCCGAGCAACCAAACACATGAAGTGGCTCGAAAGTCACTTCAAAAAAGTGACTTTCGACCACTTCATGGGAGCCAAACAGCCCCATAACTGATGTGGCTTGATGCATCAATTTGAAGTCATGAAGGCGACATAGAATGCAAATCAGCCGCGGGTGTGATCCTATGATTTTTTTTTTGTTTCATTTTTTGAGTTTTAAAAGGGTTGTCAGATTGGGCTTGGATTAGAAGAATTGCTGGAGTGGCACCGGCTCAGATGAGTCTTGGATTGCGAAATATAAGGTGAAAACAAGCAGAACGTGATAATGTTGTGGTAATCTCTGTTCTTTCAATCATTTGTTTTTTAAAACTATCGCATAAATATAATTATATTTTAAAATCATTTACACGATTCATAAGATCAATGATAATTTCATAAATATTGTCATTAAATGGTCCTTATCTTTAGCTTTAACACAACTGAAGTATTTTGATCATAACGTTTACATCAAATATCTAAATTGACCGATTCTTGAATCATTGGGAAGATGACGAAAAGATATACAACTTTCTTATTGATGAGGTTTTCAGATTCTATCGTTTAGTGTGTCAAACTGATAGCCAAAATATATAGTGGTAAAATAGTAAATAAAGACCAAATTTCCCAATCCAATCGTTCATTGATTTCCAATGGGCCGTAACCAATCGGTCATATTTTGACTAATTATTTTAAGGGGTTTTAGTTGGTAGCACCATTATTAGAACTTTTTCTACTAATAAAACAACAACCTTTTATTTTAACTCCTTAACACCATTTCATACATCAAAGGACGCTTATACCCACGACTCTACAACACCAGACCCTACATCCGACGGCTTTGGCGCGATTCGAAACTCCAAAATCCCGAAAAATCCGACTTAAGATATCGCTTCACAGGTGCCCTATTCGATTTGAACTCCAAAATCCCGAAACGTGTGAGGGGAATCTCGTTTCCCGTCTGCATCACTTAAGATATCGCTTCACAGGTTGTCCTTCGCCTCCTCACGACGGCGACGACGCCGTTGGTTAACACAACCACCGCCGCGAATCCATTCCCAAAGATCCATCACCACCAACCATTAGAAGAATCGGAGCTTGAACTCAACCAGGAGAGCATCACCAACCGCTCGGACTGGTCCAGAAAGATCCACTCCCTCTGCTCCGACCTCGGCGATGTCGACGCCGCCCTCCACCTTCTCGACCGCCTCCGCCTACACGGGTACCGGCCCGACCCCCTCAACCTCGCCAGCGTCATCCACGCGCTCTGCGACACCTCCCCCTTCCATGAAGCCCACCACCGCCTCCTCCTCTCCCTCGCCACTGCCGACTCGCCTCCTTTCGGTTCCCGGACTTGCAACGTCCTCCTCTCACGCCTCCTCGATGCGCGGTCTCTGCTACTCTCTCTCCACGTTCTAAAGGCCCTCGTGGTCTCCAACCCCGCCTTTACCCCCTCCCCTTCTAGCTTCAACCGCCTCCTCGACCAGCTTTGCTCCCATTCCCACCCTCTTCACGCCCACCGCCTCCTGCTATCTGTGAAATCCAAAAGCATCTCCAAAATCCCGAATAGAGAATTCTGAAGTATTCTCTGTGTGAAAAGAGAATTCTGAAGTATTCTCTTGACGCTAATATAATACCTATAAAAAAAGACCACAGATAATCAGCGGGCTAACATCAAACATTAGAAAGAACACATATCCAAAGATATATTCTCTGTGCGAAAAGAGAATTTTGAAATATTCTCTGTGTGAAAAGAGAATTCTGAAGCATTCTCTGTGCGAAAAGAGAAAATGGAAAAGATAATATTTCAAGAAGAGGAAAAGAGAATACAGCGATGCGAATACTGCAGAGAGAAAATATAATATTTCATAACATATATAAGCTCTAAATGCTCTTTGATAAGCATTCTCTTTGTGAAAAGAGAATATTGAAATCTACATGAGGAAGAAGAATCCCCTGCAATGCATTCATGTATTATTAAGTAAAAAGAGAAAAGAGGAAAATGCGAAGCATTCATGTATACTACAAAGAGAAAAGAGAATGATTCAAAAAGAGAATATTTCAAGAAGATGAAAAGGGAATACTACAATGAGAATACTGCAAAGGGAAAAGAGAATATTTCATAACATACATAATCTCTTAATGCTTTTTTATAAGCATTCTCTTTGTGAAAAGAGAATACTGAAATCTACATGAGGAAGAAGAATCCCCTGCAATGCATTCATGTATATTAATTAAAAAGAGGAAAATGCAGAGCATTCATGTATACTGCAAAGAGAAATGAGAATGATTCAAAAAGAGAAAACTGTGTTAGGTGATGGTGTTGCCGTTGAGATCCAAAGCTCGGAGCATATGCACGAGATGGGTCTTGTCGTTGACCTCGAGAGGTGGATGGGAACCTCGAAACATGAGAGAAGACCCCATTTTTAGAGCACAAAGAAGGGGGCTTTTGGAGTAGGATGAAGATGGGGTTTTTTTAAGGGTTGGAGTTTTGGAATGGGAGTTGTTGGGGCTCAAGAATAGAACGTAGGGGAGACATGGGGTTGGGGAGAAGAACTCGGGCAGCGAGGGGGAGAGGGACGGGGAGGGGAAGGGAGAGGGCGATGAGGGGGAGAGTGACGGGAAGAGGAGGGGGAGAGGGACGAGGACGATGGAGTTAATGTCGAGATCATGCTGCGAGAAGAAAAAGAAATGGCGAAGATCATGCTGCGATCAAATCAAAACCGACTTAAATGGATTACATTAAAAAATGGATATAAAACAACCCATAGCTGCCATAAATTGAATACAGCTATATATAATGCATCAAATATGCAATATATATGAAGTATGGGTAAAAGTGTCATCCAAACTACCTAACCTCCCATAACTGTATTAAAATGGTGTTTACATATTAAAACATCATACAGTGGTGTACCAGTGAACAAGTTTCCTAGATTTGGTATAAACACTAATAATCTATTATTTTAATAATGATCGTCAATATGATCCAATTATTTTAATCATAACTTTCACATAAGAATCATGTTATAATATCGATTAATTATTTTAATTATTTTATTTTTAGGACGTCTAATTAAGCATGCATGGGTGTTTTTTAAGTAGAGGATTACTGATAGATATTCCGTACACGGACTCTATGATATGTAACTTTTGTCACAAAATTAGAGTAAGACAATAATGCAGGATGGTTTTAATGTGGATGTGCTTTTAGGGTATGTTTGGCGTGAATCGAAATCCATGGAACCCACGTGATCGTATATGCAGGTATTCGCATGAGTGGATTCCACACGGGGCGTCCGCTCGAATCAACCGAATGTCGAAAACGGAATACGCCAAATCCTCCTCTCCCCTCTCCTCCCATCCATTGGATTCGCCCCATACAATGCCATCCAAACACATCCCTAGAGTATGTTGTCATATTATATATTTTTTTAGTAGATTAGTGACGTTAACATGATATTAGAGCACCTTATGGTATCAGAGCATATGATTATTTTTTCTAATTAAGTCATGTCAGATAATTTAACAAAAAGTAACGAAATTATATTTCTGGTACAAGCTTCACTCCTCAACAACGAATTTATAAATTTTAAAAGTTCCTGAAGGAGATGTGTAATTCAAGGTTTATTCATACACAATAACAAATGATAATCAAAAAGCTATTCTCCTAATTAATAACCACTACTCAATGACATAAGTGGGATATTTTAAAATTTGGTTAAACTCGGTTTTTTTTTAATCATGATCGGTTGGGTTACTAGAGTCTAGAACTACAGTATATTAGACACACAAACTCTTGTGGAGGATTGTACCCATCCTGAACCATCCATGTCCTTACGATACTAAATGGACGGACTTTGATGATCACGACGCCTAATCTATTACCTATATATAGTTGGGAGTATTAGGCAGCTCTACTAGTGTGGTGGACCAAAATTTGTCCACGAATTGAACGGAGACTGCATTATATTGTACCCCCGGTCAATTAATATATCGAATTAGTACAGTTGACGCACATAATAAGTCGCGCACTGCCAGCTATGATGACGTCTTCGTGTTACCGGACCGGCCATCATGCTGACGACGTGTCCAAATCGTCTTCACTTCTTGAAGGTTGGCTCACTCCGTGTTGAGTCACATACATTGACACTTGATGATCAACAGAGCGGATCGACGGCTTGGATTGATCTTTGCAGTTTTTTATTCGTATTTTGCGTGTGAATGAAGTATGCATGAATTAATTAGTTCTAGAAACGGAAAATGACCCCACCTAGCATCTCCGATATGGAGAATGTAACAATCATAAAAAAAATGTTTTGGAGGAACTCCAATCACCGTTCTCTGTACTGTTTCTTCATTTCAATATTTCTCCAAAATACATTCTACGCCTCTCGTCATGTTTTTATTTTTTTATCCAAATGATACAAACTCAGTGTCAAATTAATTCTTAGAATGCATCTAATCATGTAAAATAATCGATCGAAAATATGGAAAATTTAGGTATAATTTAAGTTATAATATATTAAATGACTTTATAAATTAAATTACATTAAATATTTGCTTTAAAAAAATACTCAGTATTGGTCTCATAACGAAGATATCAATGAGACTAATTTCATAAAGTTTCAACATGTATATTTACAGTTATGATAAATATAGTCATTTTAATATAAAAGGGTATCAAGGGCTAAAATCGTCATTCAACCCATTTGGAGAACCTAGAGTGACTGTCCAAATTTAGAGAATCATTGTAGCATGGAGCGCCAACCTGTCTCTATTTTGGAGAAATAGAGACGGGTCAGAGATGCTCTAAAGGCCATTCGTATCAGATTCCCTATCCATCTTCTCTAAAATACTTCTATATATATTACTTTCCTACTTTATAGTTTTCCTAAATCATTCCCTACATCATTAAAATACTCATTCCTCCATCTTTCTTTTCATATTCTATTCTTCATTTATTATTTGTCATTCATATAATTATAGAATTTGTATTATATTACATAATTAAACTTTGAAGCCATTGTTTATTAATTAAAATAATATATAGAAAAAATAATATATATAATTTTATGCCAATACTTCTATTAATTAAATGCTTAAAATTCAACTATCAATTTCTAACAGCTATATAGTCAACGGTCATATTTTAACGAATATATTCTAACAATCGTTTTTCCAACATCTATATTTTCCATCAAATCTCCAATGGTCGTATTCCAATCGTCACACCCGACCCAGAAAACCCATCCGAGTCGAGGCGTGATGGTTCCTATCACTATTCACATCCAAACTGACGCGATATAAAGCGAAAAACACATATAATTTAAACAATTTAACTTACAGGGATAAAGCTGTAATTCAATTAATAGAAACACCATGTTGTACTGTTTAAACATCCGATACAAATTCTTATCAAACTCATCCAAGGGAAAAATATTATACATTTATCCAAAAAGTACAACGTCGAAGCATGTCTATAATATACATGATCTATCAAAAGTACAACTGTCGTCCTGCAGCAACCTCAAACACCTCTGGAAGTCATCGCGCCACCAAAAGCTGATCCCACCGACTCTACCAAAGAAGAACTGGCGCATGCACATGCAAACGCAGTCCGGGTAGGAGTGAGTGAGAGGGAGACAACGACAGTAGAGGAAGGAAAAAAAAGGAAAGAGAGAGAAGTCATGTATTTATAAAGATCAAGATCTGATTTCGACCGTCCGATTCGATCTTTCCCGATCGGAGGCACCCTTAAGGTCATAATCAATCACATACATCAATCCAATGCCGTGTGTGTGTTACGCGGGTGTGAAATCGACTACCAGGTGCAATTTACCAAATTTCCCCTGGGGTCACAAAAGCAATACGATCAACCTGATCGCACCCGACGCGAAACCAAATCAAACAGAAAACGGCCCTCGACCCACGCGGTCGAGCTAGGTCAGAGGAACGGGTCCTCACACCAATAGCTATATTTCTAACGGTCATTTTTTTAAAGCAGCTTTCCATTAATAATAGTTTCAACAGTCATATTTTCTCAATATAAGTAGATCCACTCATTTCCCAAACTCATCTCTGATCCACCTAACTTGTTTGTCGTTCATATCAACTTGAATTCTCTCCCATCTACTCTTCTCTATGGATTTCTTTAGGAAACGTCAAAAGGAAATGTATTATGATACTTCCTCCGATGAAGAGCTGGAAGAATTGGTGGCCTTAAAATGTGTGAAGGAAAGAATGGAGCGCAGAGCAGGATCAACATTACGTGGTGGTTCCGATAAGCTGTGTGTGTATATTGATCGCAATTTACTGCAAGGACATGAACGCTTATTTGGGGATTATTTTGCAGATCCACCAGTGTACCCAGCTAAAATTTTCCATAGGAGATTCCGCATGCGTCGTGAGATATTCATTCGCATCTAAACCGCTATCAAAGCTCATGAGCCCTATTTTCAGTAGAAAAGAAATGCAGCCGGAAAGCTGGGCTTATTTTCTCTACAGAAGATAACTGCAGCACTGAGAATGCTTGCTTATGGATTGGTTGTGGATTCTATGGATGAGTATGTGAGGATTGGAGAAAGCACCACTACAAGAATTCAAAAAAAATTCGTGAAAGAGATAGTTTCCATCTTTGGTGACGAGTATTTAAGGTTACCAAATAATGATGACCTTGCTAGGTTGCTTGCACTTGGTCCTTGCACTTGGTGAACATCGTGGTTTTCCTGGAATGCTGGGGAGTATCGATTGCATGCACTGGAAATGAAAGAACTGTCCGAGTGCTTGGAAAGGTATGTTTTCTGATCATGTTCATGAACCAACCATCATTTTAGAAGTTGTTGCATCACATAATCTGTGGATTTGGCATGCATTTTTTTGGCTACATGGTTATCACAACGATATCAATGTGCTAGAATGATCTTCTGTTTTCTCTGAAATTACTCAAGGACGAGCTCCTGCAGTGAACTATTCGGTTAATGGACATAATTACACAATGGGGTATTATTTGGCCGATGGTATTTATCTTCAGTGGGCTACCTTCGTAAAAACAATCCATCTACCACAAAATAATAAAGTCAAGCATTTTACAATGTGTCAAGAGTCGGCAAGAAATGATATTGAGCGTGCATTTGGAGTGCTCCAAGCTCGGTTCACAATCGTATGCGGTCCTGCACTATTTTTTGAGCGAGAGACACTTAAAGATATTATGATGGCATGTATTATCATGCACAATATGATCATAGAAGATGAACGACACATGTACCTTCATCCAGATATTACCGGCTATGAATAAATTAGTGAGAGTCAACCTATAACAATTTTGCATGACCGTACATTCGAGCTTAGGGATTTCATTCAATGACATCATGAAATTAGAAATAGAGAGGTGCATTCTCAACTTCAAAGCGATCTCGTCGAGCACTTATGGAACTTATACAGTCGGGCGCAGTTTTAGTTTTGAGTTATGTATGTTTGTGTTATGCTTAATTTGAAGTTTGTCTTTATTATCATATTTTAATTAAGAATGTAATTGCCAGTTTGTATCGAGTCAATGTTGTAAGAAAAGAAATTGTGTCTTTCTGGAAGATCATGATGGAGCTATACATGCTACTCACAAAGTACAACCAAAAATAATGGATGCATTCATTTTTTTCAACTGACGGTGCTGAAGACCATTCCCTATTATCATCCACAAAATAGAACAATGTTTATGCTAAGATACAAAACCATACTTGCATTCAAAGATGCAAATCATTAAGTTTAAGACATTTTGTGGAACAAAAATTACATAGTTACATCATCTTCGTCACGATTTCTGCCTGATGTTGTGCAATATATTTCCTTTGCACATCAGTTAAAGTGCTTAAATTTGTCATCATGATTTGCATCTCTTTCTCCCTCCGTTGCATTTCAATCTTATCTCGTTGTATATTAATTTTGACCTTTGCAGCCTGAGCCTTTTCTATCTCCGCATGAGCCTTCTCTCTCTCCACCAAAACCTTCTGTCGTTCAATATCAATTTTTTCATTTTCAATGGCCAGGTGCTCTAGCCATTGTCTTTCAACTTGTGCCATTTTCTCTGCACGTTCTAGCTTCTTATCTTCTGCCCACTTAATAAATACCCCATCAAATTTCAATGAATCTTGGCTTTTACCTTTTCCCTTTTTTCGTCTCTCTTTCGCGGCCTTTCGACCGAATGACCTTTCCAAGTCAACAGATGCTGATGCGAATGTGTTATCATCATCCAAACTTATCGCATCTGCTGCAGAAAAAGAGCATGACCCGGATTGCTTTCTTTTAGAAGAGGTTTGGCCAACTTGAGCAATCCATTTTGGTTGGTGCCTTAGTTTGTTCCAACAATGCTCAAACTGAAAATGGCTACTTTGAATATTGAGATACATCTTTTTAGCCTCTTCAATCTACAAAAAACCATCGAATATAAGATATCACCGTATCAAGATAAGAAATCTTATATCGAATTAACTTAATATAAATGAATGTTAGTTACCTTATCTTGTTCATTACAACCCGATGGCCGCGACGCCTCAATTTGTGCCAAAAAACCCATGAACTTATTCTCCGCAAGTTGAATACTTGACCAACGATTGCTTAGAGACTTTTCAGAGCGGTTTGAGTACTTTGATGTTGTGTACTCATCATAATAACACTTAACTCTTTTCCAAAACGTCGTTCCCTTTTGATCGGTCCCATGAATAACATCCAAACTTGTATTTAACCATGTCGAGACAAGTATAGTATCTTCTTCTATGGAGAAATTCCCACCCCGCACGACTCTCTTGCCTTTGCTTTTTTCATCCAATTGGATCAGAGAGTTCATTCCAAACTGTGATTCTTGTCGGTTAGGTTGAGTTTCATCTTCACATAGAGCATTGTAGAAATCTTCACTTCTTTGTGAGTCCATAAGCTATCAACAATAGGAACTATTTCAAATATCAAAAAGAAGCTAAAGAAAATAGAAATACAAAATAGCCAGACAATGAGAAGTGGTAATAAATATGCATACATGCTACATGATAACCAATGAAACACTGATACAAACATTAACATATGCTAATGAGTAATAGATGGATGCACTCAAGAATCACATACAGACTATGCTTCCTCTCTCTACAAATTTCCTCATTTAACCTATACAAACTATACACTCAATAATCACATACAATTCTGCTACAATTTAGGTTAGCAAGATAGATTATCCAAAAATTATCCTCATTGAACTTCCTCTTCAGACAGACAACAAAACCAATGCCAACGATACATCTATCAAAATTACGCTGCAATTTAGGTTCACAAGTTTACAAATTGATGATAATGGAACTGATGCAGTTGAATTAGAAACAAAGCATTCAGAAACATCATAATTCAAAAACAATAAGGATTTGCATAACCAATTTAAAGCCTAGTTATGCAACCTAGGGTCCTGCTAGCAACCACCCTTAGAAGAACAAGAGCACACAGAGATCAAACGGCCATGCGAGAGCACCTCGAGCAATCCAATCAATCACAAACACTCCGAGCAATCCACGGCAGCAAGGGAAGAAACAGAGAAACCCGCATACTGGGGAGAAGAAGAACACCACAAGAGCCATGAACACAGAGCATCGAAACCAACAAACCACAGATGATACGATGCACATTCTCTAGGGCTTTCGTACCGGATCTCTTGTCTGGTCTCGGCTACTCCTTAGCTAAAGTTATGGCTAGGTCGAGAGATACCTTTAGGATTTTAGGAGAAGCACCCTAGGTATTCGACGAGGAAAGCTCAAACCGGAGGAGAGAGACGGATGAGGAAGAGGATTACCTCGTAGCTTCCTCTATGGTTGGCAGGCTACCCTTGGGGGATCCAAGCCTTGGAGAATGTGGCAGCGGACGAAGAGGTGGCGGAGGGAAGCACAGTAGCCAAGGGGACACCGGGGACTTGGGGTTGGATGACGGAGGCGTGGATGACAGAGGATGGTAGAGGCCGGTGGTGGAGAAAGAATCCGGCGGTAGGGAAGGGAAGAGAAGATGGCTGGTGGAGTTGGTGAAATTAGGGTTACAGCTACTCCTAAGATTATTCTACTAATAACTCTACTTTATTCATCATAATTCAGCCATGATCTAATACAAACTATAGAGGCATTGGCAGAGTTCTAATCCAACTAGGGAACTACCTTGCTTTAGTCAACAAGTAATAATTCTTTCCTACTAAGACTCAATCATAGGTCAAATTTCCTTATAGCTAGGACTCATAATAGGAACTAATAAAGCAAAACATAAACTGAACTCAAACTAGGAAACTGACTCAATCAAGATAACTATTAACTAGGAAATCAGCTAAGTAAGCAAACCAGCTAGGGAATAGGAATCCCTAAGGCTGGCTTGGCTCAACCTGCTCCAAAGGGGCGTGGTTGCAGCCAGCTCCTTGGCATGGCCCCGCCCAAGCAAGGACGTGGGTCCCTTCTTGGAATGGCTCGGTTCGACCTCGTATCAACAGAAGACAGAGCATAAGCAACAATCCCAAGTTAACAGCATCAAAATTCCTTCCTAATCCCTACCTCCTCTCCTCCGGCCGCAGTCATCGTCGTCGTCGCCAGGCTCCCCGCCTTCAAAGGGATGAACCCAGCCACCGCCGTCGTCCTCAAGCTCGTAGTCGATCGTGATCCCCTCGCCCTTGCCCCTCTCTCTCTGGTCCAGAGATGCTCCGCTCACCCCATCCAGCTCTTGCATATTTCCAATCTCATCTCACCACCGTCGGCCTCCTCCTCTCCTCCGTCTTCCTCCACAAAACCCTCATTCGCGCCCTCGCTAGCTCCACCTCCCCCTCTACCCCCACCTCCTCTCCTCCACCCTCCTCCCCGATTGCCACACCCTACCGCCCCTCCTCAAAGCATGCTCCCTGGCCCTACCAAAGGAGGTGGACGAGGAGGATGGTCGCCAGTGATCGAGGAGGACATGCGCCGGCGATAGGATGGGGGTGAAGAGCAGATCGGGTGATGAGGGGGCTGGTGCTCTCATTCAGAGGAGAGAGGTAGATGTAAAGGAGAGTCGGTGACATTAAGATGGTGAATTTTAACATAAAATAATCAATGGGGTGTGCTACAGTGCCCCCCACATGTAGGGGAGCACTGTAGCTCTCCCTGGGTTTAGGGTGATGGCAGGGGAACTGATGCGGTCCTATTATTTGACATTTGCTCAAATCTTTACCCTGTAATAGGGAAGGGAGGTTGTCGATGGAACTGATGCGGATGCCCTAAGCCACCGGACAAAGGTATCCCGTACCCATCGCCACTGGGCGAGGGTGGGGGTGTGAGGACCCGTCCCTCTACTCCTGGGTCGACCGGTTGGGTCGGGCCCGTGGCTCGTTGGTTTGTTTCGCGTCGAGCGCGCGATCCGGTGGATCGTATTGTTTCTTGGACCGCAAGGGCAATTTGGCAAATTGCGCCTTGTTGGTTTGTTTCACACTCGCGTGTGCACACACTGACCTTGTCTGTGTTCGTGTTTGTTAGAATGGCTAGGTGAACCCGAGATCGGAAGATCTGAGCTTGGGCTTGTGTTTTAGCCCAAGTTGCCTTTCTGGGCGAAGGAGATCGATCTGGATTGCTAATGAGATCGATCTGGCCTTGCTAGCCAGATCGATCTGACATGCTTTGGAGATCGATCGCTTAGTGCAGAAGGTTTTGGGGCTGTTTGCGGCTCGGGAGCGATCGATCGCTCGTAGGAGTGATCGATAGGACTCGTGATCAAACAGTCGGTGGCTTTTCTTCTCTTCCGCGATGACGAAGCCGACCGTCGTTTTCCCCTGTCAAGGGAGGGAGGACTTTCCCTCCCCTCCCCCAGGCTTTCCTCCGGCTTTCCTGGCTTTCCCCCGAGCTTTCCCTTCTTCTTCTTCCCTCTCTTCTCTTCTCTTCTTCTTCTTTTCTTTCTCTTCTTCCCGCGGTGCTCTGTTTCTTCTCTTCTCCGCCGGCGACCTTGTTTTCTTCCGTTCTCCCTCCTCCGGCCACCGATTTTGGCGTTCCAAAGCTTGTTGGATTCGTGGCGACGAGAGGAACGTTGATGAGGTGGTTTGAGGTCGTGTTGGCGACTGGTTTGCGAGGGATCAACTGAGGAACGCGCAGTTGGGTAGGTTCTTCTACCTACTGATGTTCTTTAATTGGTTTCTCGTGATCTAGCCGTTGGATCTTATTGATCCTTATTTTGTTGGATTCCTTATGCCTATTAGAATAACTGATTTAAGTTTCATGTTAATCAGTTGAGATTTGAGTAGGTTTATTTCATGATTAAGCTCGGATTCTCTGTTTTTCTGCTGTTCTTGAAGAACAGCCGGTTTGCGGCATGTTTTCCGGCCGGCACATACTTGATCTTGGCTTTTGATAAACATAAACGTTGTAGATCTCTTCGTTAGCTTTCCATTCCATCTTGTTTCGTATTTTTCCGATTTGTTTACGATTTCTTATGAATTGTTTGCTGGAGGGCTGCGTTGCAGCAATTAATTAGAAAGTTAGTTTTGATTAGTGGTTTTCATTAGCGTTTTCCCGTTAAGCCAACCGTTGGATGATTCTGGATTTTGGATATGTTGATCCATACATGTAGCTCTACTGGTGGTTAAGTTGGATCTTGAATCCGACGTTGTTTGGATGTCGGATCGACTAAATCAAATAGCCTCTAGTAGAGAACATTTGGTGTTTTTAAATATAATATTATATGTCGAATTATAATATTATATTTCTACTGTTCATCAGCGGTTTTCGGGGTTGCTTCCCGTTGCAGGAGTCTGCAGTCGACGATCGTGGTACCGTCGTAATGCCGGGACCCGCTGCGGATCGGCTGGTAGCGGTCGGTAGTACCGCTGCAGCGATCCGGTTGACTTATATGATGTTTGTCATACTGTTGCATGCCTATCTCCTGTTTGTGTATGTCATAGCATGCATTGTTGATTGTGCATTAGTTGCATTGGTTAGGGCGTGGGTGATCCTTGGGTCGCCGTCCCGAGGCTGGAAGCTCGGACTTAGCCCTAGGACCGGGGTCGGGCTGTTTGGACCCGATTTGAATTGTAGTGTCCAGTCAAATCTTATGATAGGCTTAGAGGACTGGTACACCTGATGCTTGATGATTGTAGAGGTCGTGTCGGCCTCGAGTCGGAGGCTGAGGTGTAGCCGGTGTCCCACTGTGCTGACCTTTGGTGTCGCCAGTGTTTGTTGAGCTTACTGAGTGCCGTCCCTGGGCCTCAGGGACAATGTCCCACTGTGCTGACCTTTGGTGTCGCCAGTGTTTGTTGAGCTTACTGAGTGCCGTCCCTGGGCCTCTGGGACACGCGGTGGGGTTATGGGACCCCTGTATACACCCAGGTCGTACTTGAGGGCGACACTGTTGCGTTTCCCTCTTCCTTCTGTGTGTCGTAGTGTAGATCCCTACTGAGCTTAGTGCTCACACCTACCCGGGGCTGCGTTTTGCAGGTGCAGGCGTCAGTTCTTCTTCTGTGGCCCCTACCGGGCAGTTGGTCGGCGGTGTGGCGGCGCCTGGTGGACTTTGAGAGGTGGTGATCGTTTACTGCTTTTACCCTAGGTTAGTTAGTCTCCTACGGGAGAATGTTGTATTTGAATCTTCCCCTCTCCGAGAATTTGTATAATTAACACTTGAGTTTTAAATCTGTGGTTCGAGGCTTCATCATAATATTATATCTTTAATTGAGGGTGCTTTTGGTGATTTGCTAGGGAGACCAATAGGTTAGAGGGAACCCTCGTCGTTCTTTTTCCGCGTTGGTTAGGTTCCGGTTCGCGTCGCCCGGCCCGGTTGGGCTTTCGCGGGTCGGGGCGCGACAGGGGGTGCGTCGAAGGTCATGCTCACATACACTCATTGTCACGCCCTGACCCAGAAAACCCATCCGGGCCGGAACGTGAGGGTCCTAAATCTAATTCTAAAATCAAATGACGAGAGCTTCCCCTGTGTTTCTCAATTTGAACACTGTACAGTTATAATCTCCACAATAAATTAAAACGATAAATCTAACAGTTCTAAAATTCAACAATAATATGAATCTGCAATCACAAATCTTACTATCTAGTACAGGTTCTGATACAATGCTTTCATCAACCCTCATTACAAAATTTAATACAGACTATCAAATCCTCAAAGAGGGAAATTATACATATAATATAACTGCAAATATACAAATATTAACAAAGGGAAAACTCCAGGATCGTCAAGTGCTCCTCAAAATCCAAGTCCGCGATCACCTCGAGAATAGCGCTCCAACACCCAGAAGATCACCTGAAAGGGAAAGGACTGCATCGACCTGCATCGCCGATGCAGCCCAGGTAGGAGTGAGCAACAAAGCTTACTCCTACCTAATAATCCTCGAATGATATCAAACATGATCACTGATAACAATCACGTCCTAATCCTTGACTACCCCAAACCCCGGTCCTAGGGCTAGATCCAGGCTACCCGAGAACCCCGGATCGACGATCGAAACCATCGTCTACCACCTAGCCTAATGCTTCTAATACAGTCAAATGCATGCAATGCTCACGCGCACAGGAATACAGGAATAGTAGCCTGCAACAATATGCCAATACAACATACACGGGCTAGGCGAAGCATCAAGCTTACCGGAGGGTAAACATGCATAAAGCAGATAAGGGTCTAAACTACAATAATACAATATTATAACGACGCCCACGGGCCGTTAACAAACAACTACACATTCAAACGAAATTCCGGCATTACAACGGCGTCCACAGCCGTCAACCACAATTTCTACAACGGGGATACAACCCCGGCCACACAAACAATAATCCAACACATCTGCAATATACAACATGCCACAATTACTAATTAACACAACTAAGGCACACCTTCGGCCATTTAATCAGCTAAACATCCCAAGGGGCACAACTCCCTTGGTTCAACCACAAGCTAAGTATACATGTAAATAAGCATGACATGTAATTAATTGCTAATTAAACAAGGATGGTTTATAGTTAACTAAGCATGCCGGCATCAAACAATTAATCGTGTAAAAACTACCAATTAGAACAGGCTAGCCATCGAGATCTCTAGGAATACCAATCACATGAATCCCGAAGAATCAAATACAATAATACGTCAAAAATCCACTAACAATCTAATTTCTGGACTTCCACATTTAACCCTAGTTAGAGGCGATGAAATCTCATCAATTCGACGTCCAAACGACGTCGAATTGGAAATTAAACTTAGGCAAATGTAGATTAGCATACTAAGAACATGCAGCCCAAGAATTGGATTAATCTAATGACTAATCTTCCCGGAATTTACTAATCAATTCACTAATTGCGATCTCGTCGCAGATCCGAAGAATAATCACCATAAAGCGTAGAAAACTCCGAAAATTACGAAATCAGCGGCAAATGAAAGATAGATTCGATGATCTACAACTTTCGTGTTGATGATCAGACGAGATCATGCACGAATGAGCCACGATCTGAGCTTGAACGGCTCAGCCCGCAAAAAAACAGAACCTCAATAAAATCCGGAAAAAACCTTCCAAAAATCCGGATAAAACCCAAATCAAATCACATGGAAGTTAGATCACATGTTAAGCATGCTTAGAGGGACTAATTAACACATAGAAATCAATTAATCCAACAATCAAACCTTACATCTAGCATATCCTAATGATATAGGTAGAAACCCTACCTTCACACGCTAATCCAAGCTTCATCCTCGCTAATCCGCCGTGATCCCACCGTCCACTGTCGTCGCCGTCGTCTCCAGCTCGCCGGAGCACCGCCGGGGGCCTCCCACAGCCGCAGCCATCGTCGGGGAAGGAAGAGGGATGCCGCCGGAGAGAGAGGGGAGGAAGGAGGAGGAGGAGGGGACCTCGCCGCCGCCTCCAGGCCGCCGGCGAACCGCCGGAAGCCGTCCGACGCCTCCATCCACGTGCGACGGAAAGATGGAGGAGAGGAGGGAGAAGCCGAAGGAGATCTGGGAAGAGGAGAGGAGAGGAGAGCTCGGGAGGACGTAGCCGGCGGTGATGGCGAAGGGGCTCCGGAGGAGGAAGAGGGGAGACGCCGGCGTCGTCGCGAGCGAAGGAGATGAGGGGGTCGAGTGCGGGGAAGCCAGGGAAGAGAGAGGGAAAGAAAAAAGAAAGAGAAGAAAAGAAAGAGAGAGGGGAAAGAGAGAGAAAATAAGTAGGAGAGAGAGAAGAGGGTTAAGCCACTTAAGTGGCTTAGCCGGTTTAGACGAGCCAACTGATCGGACTGAATCCGATCAGGCTCCAAGTTGCGATCTACTCAATCACGTACATCAATCAAGGCTGTGTGTGCACTACGCGGGTGTGAAACCGACCGCCAAGGCGCAATTTACCAAATTGCCCTTGGGGTCCAAAAACAGCGATGCGATCAACCGATCGCAACCCAAGGCCAACCGGGCCAAAACCAACCAAGCCAAACCCTCGACCCAACGCGGTCGGACCGGATTAGAGCAGCGGGTCCTCACACTCATAGGCGAGTGTTGCCAGCCAAAGGTGTCATATTCCAAGTATGTCACCAAGAAGGAACTCAGTCGGATTGCGAGATTGACAAAGCTGGACAAAGCAGTGGTCTAGGCGAAGGTTCTAACGGGTAGGGGTGAGTATTCGGTAAATACCGAATCGAAATATCGAATTTTTTTCGTTACACTAATTTAAAAACCGAACCGAATCAAATTAGTGTATAAAACTGAACCGAATTAATTTGGTACACTAATTTAAAAATCGAATTGAATTCATACAAAAACATAACCGAACCGAAAATAACTAAAATAATTCATAGTTTTTTTATCTACAATATAAAACCGAACCGAAATAATGTATATAACCTTAAAAATTTTGATATTTACTGAATTTTAAAAATAAAAACCGAAACCGAACCAAGTACCGAATTTTTGACAAAAAAAACCAAACCAAACCGAATATACCAAAAAACCGAACCCAATATACATCAAGCGATGTTTTGGGCTAGCTCTAGGATCCAATTTTCCCCTTCCTGCAAAAATTTTCAGATTTCTTTTCGTAGCCCGTATGGCATGACTTGTAAAAAGAAAAAAAATCTAGAAATAAGTTGTCTGCAAACTACAATCCGGTTGACTATGAAATTGGGAATAATTTTTTTTTTTAAATCCACTTGTCTTTCGATTTGTCAATGGAGGGACACTTTTGTGTTTCTTTACAAAGCAGGCCAAATCCACAAATTCGGGACCAAAATACCCTTGACCAAATCTCTCTCATCATTTAATGCCACCTGACACAAGTATGAGAAAGAGAAATGAGAAAATTCCTTACTTAGCATATGAATTCCTCACTTATGTGAGGAATTCCTTACTTATCATTCCTTAGGATTTAATGCCAACTGACACAAGATTGAGAGAGAGAATGTAAAAAGTTCCTTCCTTAGCATATGAATTCATCACTTATACAAAGAATTCATTATTTATCATTCATTATTTAGCCAATGAGTCTCCAGTGATCCCCACACATATAAACCCCGTCGCCGATCCTCGGCTCCCGTCCACAAGAACAGTCGGCGGGGTCAGATCCGGTCGGGCGAACCGGATCCGGTACGTCCTCAGGTGCCTTCATGGCGCCACTAGGGAGGGGGAGCCAGAGCCAGAGAGGAGGAGGGAAGAGAGACAAACAGAGGAGAAAGCGGGAGGGGAGGAGGCGACATCGAAGAGAGAGAGAGAGAGAGAGAAAGATAGGACGAGGGAGGAGAGAGAGAGAGAAATAGAGAGAGCATGAGGAGAGAGAAAGATGGGTGGAGAGAGACAGTCGATGGAGAGAGAAGATCAGGTTGAGAGAGAGAGAGTCGATGGAGAGAGAAAGATGGGTGGAGAGAGAGAGAGTCGATGGAGAGAAAAGACCAGGTGGAGAATTCCTTACTTCTGCGAGGAAAATTCCTTACTTATTTTTAAATCCACTTCATAAGCTAAGTAAGGAATTCCTTACTTATGAAGGAATATTCCTCACTTCATAGGCTAAGAAAGTTTGTAATTCCTTACTTATAAATGTATATGTTTGTCGATCGATCATGTTTGTTTGTTAGCCGGTACCTATATAGCTTTTGTTGTCAAGCCAATAAATGCATGTCAGATCAATAAATGCATGTCAGGTCATGCTTGAATTGAAGACCATGTGGGGGAGAGAGAGAGTCAATGGAGAGAGAAAGATGGGTGGAGAGAAAGAGAGCAATTGTAAAAGGTAAATGAGAGAGAGCAATTCATATGCTCAGTGGCAAAATGATAAATAAAGCCAAATGTCCAAATCCAATCAATGGCCGATCAATCGGCCAAATTCTCAGTCGGCCATATTCCGATCGGTCAAAAACCCATCGGCCATTATTTTAATAAGTCGTTAATGTGGTTCGACTATTTTGGTCATAGCTTTCTCATATGATGTCCAAATGAGTTGGTTTTTGGACCGATGGAAAGAGAATTCGAAGACCTACAACTTTCATGTTGACGAGATCTTCCGAATCCATCGTTTAGTGTGTCAAACTGGCAGTCAAAATACATAGTGGTAAAAGAGTAAATAATGACCCACTTTCTAAATGCCATCATCTAAAATGACCGATGACATTTTGGCCGATGATTTTCAGAATCCACGAGACGTCATCTCTCTTCTCTCTCTCCCCAACAGCTCTCTCTCTCTCTCTCTCTCTCTCCGTCGCTCCCTCGGATCTCGCCGTCGGATCGCGCCCTCGCCCGGTCACCCTCGCCCTCGCACCCCTCACCCCCCTCATCGCCCGGCCTCCCTCTCGCCCTCGACCTCGCCCTCGCCCGGTCGCCCTCGCCCTCGCCCGTCCTCCCTCGACCTTACCCTCGCCCTCGCCCTCGCCCTCGCCCGTCCTCCCTCGACCTTACCCTCGCCCTCGAACTCACCCTCGCCCGGCCTCTCTCAGTCTCTCTCCCCGACCTCGACCTCTCCGACATCCTCAAGGTCGAGCTCGAGGCCTCCCACTTCGGCATCCTCCAGATCGTTGTTGAGCAGGGGCAGAGGATGACGGCCGGCACGAATCGGGAACTCGTGAGACTCCATCCACGGCAGCGAGGAGATGTCAGATGTCCACTTCGCCGACATACCCATTCTTGTCAAGATCGAA
Organism: Narthecium ossifragum; assembly: GCA_963920575.1. NCBI lineage: Eukaryota > Viridiplantae > Streptophyta > Magnoliopsida > Dioscoreales > Nartheciaceae > Narthecium > Narthecium ossifragum. The sequence goes on from OY986965.1 coordinate 25,414,671, forward strand.
CGCCCTCGAGGGGTGCTGTTTCGCTTCGCCCAAATCTCTCTGCAGCGATCAATTGTCCGCGAATGGGCGTTGTAGCTGACAGAGGTCCCGTCGGAGTGGCGCCGCTCCATTTTGTTTGCCGACGGAAGCTTGCATGTCGGCGAGGAGGGCGACGGGGATCTGTTCTGTTATGTTTTAGAGGAAAGCTTTGTTTCGTTTTTATTTTGCTTGTCTTCACGAGAGGGTGTAGCTTCGAAGCTTTGAGATGTTTAATCCCACGCCACTCGGAGTCGACGCCCCCAGCCTTACTCAAAGGCGAGTGTGACCTTTCGAAGCTTAGAGATGGCTTATCCCATGCAATTCGGCGTAGAACGATGAACAAATCCATTCGGTGGGTTCGAGCTAATTTTTTAATGACCAACTGGTTTCTCTCCCTCTCTCTCTCTCCAGCCGAGCTCTCCCTCCATCCACTCTCTTACTCTCTCTCTCACACCCTCTCTCTCTCTCCAGTCCTCTATTTTCCCACTCTCTCTCCATCCACTCTCACCCCCCCCCTCTCAAGCCAATCTCTCTCTCCATCCACGGGAGAGAGAAGACCAGGATGAGAGAGAGAAAGATGGGTGGAGAGAGAAGACCACGTGGAGAGAGAGAGAGTCGATGGAGAAAGAAAGATGGGTGGAGAGAGAGAAGACCAGGTGGAGAGAGAGAATCCTTCAATTATAAGTGAGGAATCCTTCAATTTTTAAGTGATGAATCCTTCAATTTTAACTGAGGAATCCTTCAATTTTAAATGATGAATCCTTAAATTTGTGACAAAGTGAGGAATCCTTAATTTTTAAGTGAGGACTTTTTCAATTTTTAAACGAGTAATCCTTAATCTTTCTCTCTCTCTCCTCCCCAACTCCTCTCTCTCCATCGCCCCCTCTCTCCATCGATTCTCTCTCTCTCCACCTGGTCTTCTCTCTCCATCCATCTTTCTCTCTCTCTCTCCACCTAGTCTTCTCTCTCTATCTCTCTCTCCACATGGTCTTCTCTCTCCATCGACTCTCTCTCTCCACCCATCTCTCTCTCTCTCTCCACCTGGTATTCTCTCTCCATCTTTCTCTCTCTCTCTCCACCTATCTTTCTCTCTCCATCGTTCTCTCTCTCACCACCTGGTATTCTCTCTCCGTCGACTCTATCTCTCTCCACCCATCTTTCTCTCTCCATCGTTCTCTCTCTCTCTCTCAACCTAGTCTTCTCTCTCCCGTTCGCCTCCTCTCTCTCCTGCTTTCTCTCTCCCGTCGCCTCCTCTCTTGCTTTCTCTCTCCCCGACCTCTCTCTCTCCTGCTTTCTCTCTCCCCGACCTCGAGGAATCCTTATTAATGTATATGATGATGCATTTAATGCATATGACATGGAGAGAGAGAGTGCAGGGTGGATAGAGAGATGGAGAGAGAGAGAGAGTGGGGCGAGAGTGGAGGGAGAGAGAGAGAGTGGATGGAGAGATGCATTTAATGCATATGACATGAAGAGAGAGAGAGTGCAGGATGGATAGAGAGATGGAGAGAGAGGGAGGGAGAGAGAGAGTGAATGGAGAAGCTGGCATTAAATGATGAGAGAGAGATGGTAAGGGGTACTTTGGTCCTGAATTTATGAATTTGGCATGTTTTGCAAAGAAACATGAAAGTGTCCCTCGATTGACAAATCAAAAGATAAGTGAATTTAGAAAGAAAATTTCTCGTGAGATTAGTCTTTCTTTGTTTTTATTATTATTATTTATCGTACTGTTCAGGGACAGTGCATCAAACAACTACAATAATCTTATTTATTCTTTAATCAGTTTTAATTTAATATAATATTGCATCGCATGAGACAGCTAATTTCTCATTTTGCGTGATGCGACATCCCGACATGAGATAGTATTTGTGCGTTACTTTAGGTGGTGTCATTTAGGGATTCGGGGGGCCTGACTTTGGCTTTGCTAAGTCAGGCCCTGCCATTATCATTTGCCCAATGAGGCGTGGACATGTGGATTCCACTATCCATCATTTCCTCTCTTCTTATCTGTTCTCTCTCAATATATATATATATAAAATGTAAAAAATATATATGATATGTATATTATGAGTATATATTTAATAAAAATTTTATGTGTTCTATGTATATATTTTTACCCTTTTATATATATATATATATATATATATATATAACACACGCGCGTACGCGAAAGGGGGTTTTAACAGGAAAGGCCACATAGATCTTTGAAGGGAGCTACATGAGATAAAGAGAAATATCTAATATCCCATTTACAAATGAGAGTACTCCCTTAACCGTTTGAGCGTAACGTATCCACCATACCATATCGTACCGAAGTGAAGCCTTTCTATAACATACATACATTGCTAAATACATATCCATAACATATACACACATATATATACAAATATATATAATGAATATATATGTGTGTTCTTTATGAATATATGTTTATTATACACTATATATATTATATATTATATATATAATAAATACATATAATAACATACATACCATATGCATAAAACATATATACATAGAAGAACACACATAAGAAATTTATTAATTATATATTCATAACATACATATGATATATATATATACACATAATCTATATCATTATTATATATTATATATATATGTTGTGAATATTTATATTTATTTTATATAAATATATATACATAATATGTATACATGTATATAATCAATTATATAAATATATTTGTTGAATATATATAGAAAGAAAAGTGAAAAGATTCCCATCCACTTGTCATGACTTGATTGGCCCAGCCTTTATGGCAGAGCCTGATATAGAAACTCTATATATATTAGACATTTCTCATAAGGTTAAGGGAGTACTCTCATTTGTAAATGGGATATTAAACATTTCTCTTTATCTCATGTAGCTCCCTTCAAAGATCTATGTGGCATTTCCTGTTAAAACCCTCTTTCGCGTACGCGCGTGTGTGTATATATATATATATATACACATAAAATTTTTATTAAATATATACTCATAATATACATATCATATATATTTTCTACATTATATATATATATATATATATATATATATATATATATATATATATATATATATATTGAGAGAGAGAAGAGAGAAAAAGAGAGGAAATGGTGGATAGTGGAATCCACATGTCCACGCCTCATTGGGCAAATGATAATGGCAGGGGGCTAAGTCAGGCCCCCCGAATCCGTCATTTAGTCCTACTTAGCGTTGGCTGATTTTTACCACATATGATATATAGTTGCAATGTGCTTTATATGGCGTAACGCGGATGCCATGCTTGCTGTAATAAAATATAGTTCTTAGCCAGCTCGATGAAGCATAAACACGGACCTAAGTCAATGCATCCATGATAAGCATTTTTTTTGATTAATTATTATTATTATAGCCAACTCTATCTTATCTGTTAAGAGCATGTTTGGATTAAAAATATGATAAATTAGGTGGTGCGTGCCACCTGGCACGGCTAACTGCCCGCCCCCACTATCTCTGTTATAACTTACGTCACATCAGCCATTATCCTTATTTTTTGTTTATTTAATTATAATTTTATACCACATATATGTCATGTGTGTATAAGTTTATGACTCAGATGATGAGTCATAAAAGTAACTACCTTTGGATCTTATAAGGTAGATAAGTATGTATATTTAAAACTAATCTCCTGGCTTATGATTATAATGATGTATATTTAAAACTAACCTAGGGAAGATGATAAAAATATACAAAGTTAACTTAGGAAAATATACATGTAAATAAACTAATAGGAGGTAAACGGTTGTAACCGTTTTTGCTTCTTATAAGATTGATTTGTATAGCGGATAAAATAAAAGTTATATAAATATAAAAAATAATTACATAAGATATAGAAATGTTTGGATTTATCCTCAATCCAAACGAGTCTTTAGTGTTCTAAGACTTTAATCGAATCAATTTGCTTAAAGATTGTTCACATCGAATTGATTTAATGGTTACAATCATGTTTTTCTCCTAAACCCACTACTAATCCTATCGAGATCTTTGTGGGGTCTAATAAGCCCCAAAGGCACCTGTAGATCTACACTTTCCTAGGATATCTCTCTCCTTTTTTTACATTTCTTTTGTGTATTTTTTTTCATTCTTTTCATGTCAACCGCGTAAAGCCATGCTCACCATCTTCGACATGGCCGGAGCTGGCAACACCTAGTCAAGTCATGCTTTATTGTATAATTTTATTTGAAAAAAAAAATAGTCAAGTCGTGCTTAAGTGTCTTTGATGGTGATAAGAGTATTGATCATAATAATCTAAAGCAAAGTTTTAGAAAGGAAATATGGACCTTTTTTGAAATAAATAAGACAGTAGCCAGTGTGAACGAAGGCTAGCTTTGAAATAAAAAAGAAGAGGTTGCTTTCCAACAGGTAGACTAGTTGTTGAGAATTAAAGCGGCTCAGAGGTGGCCCCTAGTATTAGAGATTGTGGACTGTGCGCGATTAGATTCTCAGGCCAACCGGATGAAGTGGACGTTGGTAGGATGTGGTTACTGTTTATTGGACTGGGTCAAGCTAGATAAGAGAGGTCCTTATCATGCCGTATCAGTTGAAGCATTCGCCCCACTTTTTACCTTTCGCGGCCATCCCACATTCACACCATCCATTTGTGAGACGTACCTGAATTTCGGTAACTCAGTGTGTAGGCCGAATCAACTGATGTGTTGATATATAGTTGGTGGTTGGGTGGTTCTAAATGCATCATAGTACTATTCATTTCATATTTGATCACCGAATATACATTATACTGTATGTTCGGTTAGTATAATGTTCGGTGATCGTCCATTGAATATTATGTTATATGTTCGATGATCAATTAGCGAATTATGTAATTTTTATATAGTTCGGTGGTTGCCTACCAAACACTATGTTACATGTTCGGTGTGTAGCCATCGGATAAGAAAAGGGAGTGGTGCACTTAGCAAAACATGTGATCATTTGATGTTGCATATCGTGAAATGACCAAGTTTTTTTCTTTTATGAGTTGAACCGATTTGCTAGATTAGTGGAAAAATTTCACTTACATCAAATCCCAAATAAGAGGGCCGTGGACGGCCTCCCTCCCTGGACCAATGCAGACTAAAATTAGACTCTCTAAGTCATCACATCGGCTTTCACATTATATGACCCTGAATACATATAAGAACATAACAATACCAAGCCCAAATTAAAACCATGGACCACACCTTACGATCACAACAACACTTAGACCTCCGACCGCCATAACCTGCAAGTGATATGACCAAGTTATTGTGCGATGCAGACAGCCACGGAAAACCTCGTAATTGTTATGATATTTACATTTGGATGACCACATGCCTTCATCTAGAAGATCTAGAAGCTTTGACCACATTAGATAGTTCTTATTCATTATCATCCTAAAAGCTGGCAAGAAAGGCTCAAGCTGATCAAGTACCAATAGGATAAGTTTGTGAAGGTAGCTGATGGTGGTGTAATATGTAAAATTGTCTTATACTACTCTCATGCTTATATATATACTAGTGGCCCCCTCTAACCATCTGGCGTCGGTAACCATCATTACACACTAATCATCTCTAGCTAACCATCACCTTTCACATGACTTCATCTTAATCGCATGATATATCCGGTCTTTAACTTAGATCGGATATCACTATTCGTATGAGGTATGATAGGATGTACTTGATCTTATATAATAAGATAAAGACACCAGTAGCATGTACAATATATGACTATAAGAGAATGTTATGAAATAGTGAAGTTGTGGACTCACGCTCCTCTCCACTTCCCCGGTTGCTGTAACAAAACTTCACAACAGTATCGAGGTATTCGTAACACATTATACAGGACACCATGGGACATGCATGAATTCAATGCTGCTGGTGTGTGTCTCAATCCAGTTTATTTTGGGCTTGCGCTTAGAACTTGGATATTTCATGTCGTGGCTTGAGCCTTGGGCTACGGATGGGAACAGGAAGAGTATATCGAGGAGTCGTGCTTGGCTCCTTTTGAGCCCATGCGATCCAAAATCGAGCTAAGTTGGAGGCTAAAGCCCGTCCTCATATGACTGGGCCTAAAATCGCCACCTGCCATTTTGGCCCGCTTCACGATAAAGGCAGCCCATTCTTCTCTGACTTAAGGCCAGCGGGCAGTGGCGGCGATCAAGCTTCTCTGACGTCTGTTGAGTGAAGATCTCTGGGCCACCCTTGGGCTGGGTACCCCATCTACCGATACCTAGCATGTGGGCTTGATGGCCAGCCCTAAGGCCCACGAGGGGATCAGAGAAGAAGAAGTGGGGAGGACGACGGCGAGGAGCGCTTCGTTCTCTCTCTCTCTCTCCATTTGTAACTCTCGACTCTCCAGGCGTTTGCCTATCCATGTCGAAGGGCAACGAGGTATCTGCGATGGAAATCGACGAGAACGGATCGGTTCCCGTCGAGCATACCAACAATCCCAAGTTCTCCATTAATGGTTGTCCCTCATTCCTTCCCACGCTCGGTTGTTCCGTGCATTCTTTTAGTAGAATTATTCTCATTTGATTTCGATTCTATGGGAGTTGCAGTGCTGCAGCTTCTTAAATCCGCTCAGATGCAACACGGATTGCGTCACCGGGATTACACTCGTTATCGGTATGTTTCTATCTTGTTCTTGGATCTGGGTGACTGGGCGTGCTGAAATTAGAGAACTCTGGTGTGGTCTGAGGATTTCATTCGAGTTAGATTTCGAGATTTTAAATTAGGTGCTGATAGATGGGGTTTTGGTACTGTTAAAGGCCGTATTGATGCTTCACTTTTCTAAGGAAACTTTAGATTATGACGTGATTTTATATTGATTTTTGGAATCGATGTTGGCAGCTTTATTTTCTTTGCAAATTCGTTTACAGGATTTCATGGAAGTGAAATTTTTGGTTTTTAGGAGATACTGCACGGCGCGATTGAGGAGGCTCTACAAATCGCTGAAGTTTACTCATGGCCGAGGAAAGTTCACTAGAAGATCCATCACCGAGTCAACAGTCACAGAAGTTCGGTCAGCATTTTGTAATTCGTGCTCTCTATCTGCTGCGTGATTTTTTTGGTGATTTTAATTGCTTAAAAGTTTCTGTATTATCAAGTATTCACGGCAAGATTTGCTGATAAATGTATGAGTCACTACAACCAGATAGTGAAAAGAAGATAGTATTCAGTTTAGGGCAGGAATATTTGACTTCTTATTACGAATGTCGTATTTGTATCAGATATCTGTTTCGATGATGTTCATTAAAATAATCTATAGATTTATCATATTAAGCCTTCTTGTGGTTCATTTCAATATAGGTATCTCCATGTAGTCTTGTATATGGCGGAAAGGGCTTGGAGCCATGCCATGGAAAAGAGGCAGTTACCTGATGGACCAAATGCCCGGCAGAGAATTTACTTATTGGGTAGACTGAGGAAGGCGGTAAAATGGGCCACCCTTTTTGCACAATTATGTGCTGTGAAAGGCGATTCTAGAACCTCTTTAGAAGCAGAGGTGTGTCACATAGCAACTTTTGATTCCATATATGTCTGATAAACTTGCCTATTCCATTAATATCCCATTGCTGTTGAAGTTTTTGTTCCTTGTATCAAGTGTGTTACTCAAACTTATATCAAGCATGATATTTCCTCGTCCATAGACTTCAATGAAAATAAGAAAAAGTGTGATGCACCAAGATGCCCTATCATAGGCATAGATTTTCTTAGCAAGAACATGTAATTGCCAGAGAAGAAACTGGCCCGATTGTCGTCTTTGTGAATAGAAGCAGAATCGTCTATTGCTGGGAACTATTTGTATGTTAAAAGTCTGCTAAAAGAAAGTGGTCTGTGGTTCATGTCTTAGTAATGAAACAAAAGATTATGATTTCTTTGTGGCAAGGAATGTTCCTAGTCAAACCTTGTACATCTATGTCTAATCTATTGTGTTTGTTAAACTATTATTTTGAAAATCTTCATAATCTTTGCTCATCTTTTAATTATACTTACTGGGTACGAATAACTTTATCTTGATTGCACACTAATTTCTATGATATATTGTTTGTGTTTTATTTTTCCTTGTGGACCTTGTCTCACTAATGGTTTGAGGGCTTACTGAATAGTATTCTTCTGTGCAGGCATATGCATCTTACATGAGGGGCACTCTAATGTTTGAACAAGATCAGAATTGGGAAACTGCACTAATGAATTTCAGGAACGCCAGGTATTATCTATGCTAAGTGCTTTTCGTCAATCTCGTCTCTTGTCCATCTTTCTGCGTAATTGACTTCTTTTGGGTCTTCTTTTTGGTTGATTTCCATAGACGAGAGTGTGACTTAATCTTGCTGCTTGCACTTTCATTGTGAACCATTACATTTTTCTAGCTCGTTGTGGTAACACTGTTAAGTGTTGGCTGAACATATGGAAACATTACAGGGCTGTTTATGAAGAGCTTGGGAAGTATGGCAACATAGAGAATCAAGTTTTGTGTCGTGAACGTGTTGAAGAGCTTGAACCTAGCATTCGGTATTGTCTACACAAAGTTGGCGAATCGAGTTTACAAACCTCTGAACTTCTAGATATTGGAAAGATGGAAGGACCTGCACTGGACCTTTTCAAAGCTAAATTGGAGGTAAGTTCTATTTGCCTGTCACGGAAGTATTGCAGAAAACCCTGCTTAGCCGGGTTTTTACTGTGGCTGGAATTAATTCCCTGAACTTAGTCAATTTGACTTGCTCACCCTGGAAAGTTAGTAATTCTTGTCCAAATCATGCAGATATATTTTTTTTGGTTTGCCAGTTGTTACACCAATACATCTAAAGATATTGGAAACATTCACATCTTCCATCTCTGTTACTTAGATTCGTCTTCCTTTATTGGTCTTCTCTTTCAGGCTGTTATGGCTGAGTCTAGATCTCAACAGGCAGCATCAATGACCGAGTTCTGTTGGCTTGGTCGTAGATTTCCTATTAATAATGCTAAAACTCGGGTGTCCATTCTGAAAGGTATGTTATGACGCAGGCTTTTTTAAACTTAACTTTACTATCATGGGAAAGTAGCTGCTGCATATTTCTCCTGTGCAATTTTCAAAATTTTCTTTTCAGCTTTGAATGTATAGGCTGCACGACATTTGCGATCTTTAGTTATCCTAGTTTTTGCCCTTTTGCTTGCTGACTAAATGTCTATGTTTGTTCTTGAGCGCCATCACCATGCTGATACATCTGAATATCTTTTGCTTGCTTATAGAGTTGTAGTGCTTTTTATATACGTTGTCGTTGTTTTGAACCATAAATGTTGTTGTACCCAGATTAATGTTGTTCTTTTAGTTGCTGAAGAGCTGACAAGGGGTTTATTGATTGGCAATATTGGGAAATTTTGTTGCATCCTGTTTTCATTATTGGTTTCTAATTGGTTGTTGCCTCTCAGTTGTTTTTCTGTTTTTATTTATCATCAATTATACACGTGAACAATTGGTCTAAGATGAGCATTTAATACATAATTAATGATCGGGGTATTTAAATAACGTGTTTTCATTGTAGTTCATGTATTTCTTCAGAGGCAACTAATGAATTTAAGAGTATTCTCTTCGCTGCTTATCTTTCAACTATAGGTCAGTGTATGAGCAATTAATATTTGTGAATTTGAAGAACTGCAAGCTGCTCTTCTTATAATTGATTGAAGTGCTTGTAGACTTCTGCAATTTCCATTGATCTATATGCTTTTGATGGCAAAGGATCTAAAATTGTAGCATCTACCTTGGAAAATTGTTGGAAGAACTCTTCATTGAACATGCTTGTATATAAGAGGCAGGGAGAATGTTCCCTTTATGCTTCTCAGGGGTGTATTATTGCAGTTTTGTATAAGCTCTGATGTAACAGAAGGAGAATTTCAAGTTTGCTATGCCTTCATTTGCATTGCAGTTATTCATTTTCACATGCAAAAAATTGGTATGCTTATTTTTCACGTGAATTTTTACCTCACTTGTGAAATTTGATCAGCTCAGGAGCTGGAGAAAGATCTACATGGTTCAGCAGCAGATGCACTTCCAGCAGAAAAAAAGCTTGCTATGTTTGACAAAATTTTTTCAGCTTACCATGATGCAAGAAGCTGCATCCGTGGTGATTTGGTATGTATGTTGCATGTAACTGATGTGGTCGTCAAAAAAATGCATCTGAGAATTTTAACTGAAACATCTTTTATCTTTCCTGGCAGTTAGTACATCATATACTAGCTGGTCTAAGTCTCCTTTTCTTCTGCTGTCTATCTAACTCTTTCTGATGGTATTCTGATTTTAGGCTGCTGCAGGTAATGCTGAGAATGTAAAAGATGACTTAAATGGTCTAGATAAAGCAGCTAGTGCTGTTTTAGGACAGCGCACAATAGAGCGCAATCAATTGTTGGTAACCATTGCTAAAGCTAAGTTTACAAAGCCCCGAGATGACAAGAGTGAGAAGATCACTAAACCAGAAGAACTTGTCCGCTTGTATGATCTATTGATTCAGGTCTCATGCTATTCTGTGATCTTGCATAATCTTCAGGGTTTTATAGGATGATTCTTATGGCTTTTGTATTTTAAAAATCGAGGTACTTCAAATGTAGTTCTTTTTAACAAATACATCATATCTTTTTTGGCAGAACACGACAGATTTGTCAGATCTAGTTAGTTCTAGAAGGGACAGAAACCCAGAAGAAGTTGCATTTGCTGAAGAGATTGTACTAAAGGGCTTTTTATTTCGAGCAGAGAGGTCTGACCTTGCTCTTCTAGGATGCATTAGTCCATTTCGGTTCATTGACCGTAGCTATTAAATATTAATCCCTTAAATGTTGAATATCCTTGTATATTCCTGGGAATGTACATTCACCAAATGAAACCCTGTGCTCCTGCACTTATACCATCCAAAATGAAAATGTAGTAAAGTACACTTAATTTAATATCGTGTGCTGTACTACTATTTAAACCCTCCATTAAGAAGTACATGGTTGTGCAAGGAGGTGTTTTCTTGTTGGGACACTGTCTTACAATGCTCTTGCATTGACAAAGTTTAGTAGACAAGGTATATGGAATAAGTTGGAAGGAGATAACCATTGGTTTTTTGTTTGTTTCTTCACTTTCTTGAATGACCTGCTTTACCATTTGGTATCCATTGCAAGTGTAACAGATCTCTGGATGGGAATATGTTCAGGATTTTCAAGGAGATAGCCATGGTTGGATATACTAAACTTCCAGGCAGAAAATTTGGCTAAACCTATTCTTGTGAAACTTTTTTTGTGTTTAATTTTTACAAATAGATGCGGTTTTGGACAATTGATGAATTTTGACTGATTGTATCTGCTAACCTATTGCAGCACAAAAGTACTGGCATCCAAACAAACATAGTTATCATGTTCAGGATAAACCAGATTAGCCAATTTTACATCTCCTGTGCTCACTCTAATTTATGAATGCATTGTCTTGTTTTTTATAATTGGTTAAAATGTTGTTTTTACAGATAACCTTTGAGTCGGGATTGGTCAGAATAGGAAAAGAGTAATTGATTTACCACTTGACATTTATTGAATTTTATATAATGCTGCATGAACTATGTATGGAGAATTCAACTTTGTCAACTATTTTCAGGAGCTATTCTTCTCTTTAATGTGCTTTATATGTAGCAGCTGCAATTGATTCAGCCTGCACTTGGTCACCTGTTGTTGTTTTGTGACTGCCACCTCTTGTTGACAAATTTTCAACTCTATTCTAGGTGCTTTTATTTGGCTAAATCATACAGTTCGGCTGGGAAAAGAACAGAAGCATATGCATTATTTTGTCATGCTCGTTCTCTTGCTGATACTGCAATGCAAAAGATACAAATGACGAAAACTCCCGATGAGGTATGTCTATTATCTATTGGTATATGAAGGGACAGTGCTGTAATCAATATTGTTTAAATTGTGATGTATTGCTTGCAAAAGGAAATATGAGATGCTCTGTCTCGACATCCTCTTGGGGATGTTTTTTATTTTTTCTATTGTGATTTCTCTAAAAGTCCACAAGTTAATTTGCATTACTCTAGGAGGTCTAACACCCGCTTGGATTAAAAAGCGTGACTTTTGGCCTGCAGATTGCTTCCTAGTATAGATTCATCAATTCCAGATTTGAATTGATGGAATGGAAGATTTATCACATGATTTTTTCCACATGGATCTCTACTTTTCTTCAGACACTTATAAAGAATAACACAACATGCAAATTGATCTAGGAGGTCTAACACCCGCTTAGATTAAAAAAGCATCACTTTTGCCTGCAGATTGCTTCCTAGTATAGATCCATCAATTATAGAATTCAATTTATGCCATGTTTTTTCTCGCATGGATCTCTCCTTCAGACGTGCTTATAAAGAATGGTTGTACCCACGGCATGCAAATTGAATTTGTGGTTAGATTATTTTTGGGAATCTAGTCTCAAGCCGTGTTAGTCGATTACTAGGATAGCTAATGCTGATCCCCCCACATGGCAGTCTGTGTTGTGATTCTACCCAACTATGAACTAAAAACTCATGGATCAGCTTCAGTCTTCTTTTTATATCACCTGAGGCCCCTTTGGCAAATGTTACTCAGACGTCATTATGCCTAATGAGCTGCTTGGAATTCCGAGAACATAAAAAAATGCTGACCTGCTAATCATAGCTTTTAAGTGGTTTCTCAAAATCATTCGAGTCTATTCACCTGATAACTTGTACAAGAAGCATAGGACTTTTATGCTGGTCATTTCAATGTATACTCAGATCTTTTCTGGAATTTTGATAATCTTATTTTCACAGGCTTTGATCAAAGACATTAAGGCACTGTCCTACAACTGTAGATCAAATAGTTGTATCGAGCATGCAGCAGGGATTAGAGAGGAGGAGAAAGTTCCAGAAAAGCTTTCCAAGGGACTGTCAACTATATCGTTGACAGGACAAGAGAAGGTGCAGATCTGCTGTCTTTACTATTCATAAAATTGTCACCAGCATAATTTTACCTCTGTCATCCATATAATATTGACTGGAGATGGGCATTTATGTGATGGAAGCATGTGCTTCTTCAAATTGGCTGAAATACATTTCAATTAGGGGTACTAAAAGCATTCTACTTCCAGATCAAGTCCTACTCGATCAAATGTGTCACCTAAATTATCCTGCCATTGATCACGTCTTGAACCTCCACCCCTGTTAATGGGGAATTTTTCCTGCTAAACCAGTCAAAGGTTTAGTTTTCTTATGTTCAACACCTTTTGGTACTCGTAAAAACTTCTTGTAACATGCATCTTTGTTCATTATTGCAGGAGGAAAAGTTCCTTTTAGAAATGCTCGATCTTTATGAATCAGCAATCAGTGATCCCAAATCAAAAGGAGCTCCTCGCATCGAGCGTTTTCCTCCTCCATTCCAGTCCGTTCCTTGCAATCCAATTGTTCTGGACATGGCATTCAGCTCAATCGAATTCCCATCTCTTGAGAACAGGATGAAGAAAGACAGAAAAGGCATATTCAGCAGACTATGGCGATGAAATTATACTCCCCTGTTCGTGCTTCACTATAAATCAAGCCGGGAGATTTATGTTGCCTGTTGTTTCTGCTTGCCCATGTTAGAGGCAAAGGGTATTATTAATGTTTCACTGAGTTTGAAATTTTGACAAATGCCTTGTCTTGGCTGCAAGAAGTAGAGCTTACTGTTGTGATTAAAAACATGGCCTACAATTTTTTCTTGTTGTTGTTACTAATTGGCTTAGCTCCAGATTGTGGCACGAACTGATCACAGGATTCTAGTGATTAGTTTGCAACTTTGTCACTCAGGTTATGTACTTCAACAGTTCTTAAATCTTTGTTTGACAGCTATAAGGATGTTGGATCTTGTGACCTTAAATATGAGATCCAGATGTATTCGAAATGGATCTCTTGTTCTATGATTTTAATGATTGTTGACTTGCTTTTAGAGGATCCTGGTGGAGCTCCGCTATCCGATTACTCAACCCGAATACAGCCTTGAGTATGGGTTACCATTCAATGTCGGACCCTTAAGAGATCCGACCCGAATTGGACATTACTATAGGCTACTATATAAGAACCCCACGTTTTCTTGCAAACGGATCCCTTAATTTGTACCCAATCGGCGATTCCTTTGCACCGACCGGACTCCATCGTGCTCTCCTGTCGAAGGATTTCCAACCCGCGTGAGACCCGGTCTGGTGCCCCGCCATGATCCGCCGGCGATGAGCTCCGCCGCCGATCGTCGGAGACGATGATGCCCGCCCCCGCCAATGGAGTCCAACGACAGAGGCGCCGCACCGGATCCCGAACCATGCGGTTCAGCGATGGAGAACGAGGAGAGGGAGGATCCTACTGTGGCGGTGGAGGAAGAGGTGATCGTGGGTTTGCAGAGCCCCAAGATGGTGGAATGGGAGGAACTCCAGCAGGAGCTCGCTCGTCTATGGAGTCTTTCGACGGCGCTTAGGAAGGGGAAGGAGAGGAAGGAGGCCCTCGCCCAGAGGCTCGAGAAGATCATCGAAGTAAGGGTTTCGCACCTAGGGTTTTTTTATCTCGAATGATATTCTCGCGCCTTGTTTCTTTAATTGTAGTGATTGATTGATGGTATAAAATCGGGTTGTGAGGATTGAGGGGTCTTATTTGAATGACCCGAGATATAATTTGGGATTCTTGAAGAAATCGTCGTGTTCTATGGTTCGATAAATTTGAATGTTTCCGCAATCTTGATTCTTTACCGGCAGAACTTTGCAAAACAAGGTGTAAATCTGTATTTAGCTCTGTGATTTTATGTTTGCCCTTTGTTTCTGGAAAGTAGTTGGCGGTCTTGTTATATTATTTGAATACGATTTCTCATGGAATTGAATGTTCCGTTGGTGGGAAGTGTAAAGATTGACCAAGTAATGGTTCTCTACTGTTTTTGGATGGCAGGCAATCTCTTTAAATTGACTTGTATTTTCTTAAAGTCGTACAACTGGCTTTCATTTGTTTTTACGTGTACTTTTACGTTTTGTTGGTCTGCGCTTTGATTGATTAGTTTGCCGATTAGCTGGCGGGGATGTGGTGCACAGGTGAGGAGAGAGTCGCTGCTGCAGTCTAATGAGCTTGAGGAGATGAGACAGCGGCTGGAGGCACGGAAGCTTGCGATGGGGGAGATGTTGATACGTGAAAAGAGGATGCTGGAAGGTGTCAAGGGTGGAAGAGAGCAGCTTTGCACCGCGATTAGGTTGTTGTTGGTTGCTGGAAGGACACTGTCCACAGCCCAGCAGCAGTTGCAGGTACATTCAAATTTTCTAAGACATCGATGCTTGCTCTTCCAGCTGCATCTTTTGATAACTCTTTGCAAACTTTGCTATCTATTTCGTGGGCATGCTTTTGGAAATGCTTTCAATAGAGAGAAATGGTTGATAGTTTGTTTTAGAAAGAGCAATTTTCCTGTGCAATATATATATCATAGAAGAAGGGAACTTAAACACCAACTAGGAAATAAAAAACGATAGTATATCCACGTCACTGATGGATATTTTATTACAAATATGAGCTAGAACTTCATCTGTAAACCTAAAAGGTTACCAACATTGCCCCAAATGCTACTATTTTTTTTGCATGGCTTTCCTGTACTTAAGAGAGCGAATTTCAAGGACTGAGAAATGGGTTCTAAATATTGGACAAGTTTTAGATGGAAAAGGAATCTTATTCAACGCATGAGAAATAGGATACCTGAAACAATGGATGCGGAGTCATATGAGGCTATGGCTGGCTGGGTCCCTATGTTTTGAATGTCTATAGATCCTACCATTCTGAACCATGTATGCATGTATAGCAGATGACCAATCTGGCTTCTTGTTTGTGATAATAGTCTGATTTAGGTCTTATGTCATCTTGTAATGAAGACATTTGGTTGTTCTTCTTAACTCGAATCTTATATGAGTTAGAACCTTGACCCCATACTTGAGTAAACCAGATTAATTGGGCATTTGGTCACAAAATGGTCACCCCCAGAAGGATCGGTATAGATTGTGAAATTTGAGAGATGACCCCTAATTGACATGAACACAGGATCAGTAGAGAAGAATCTTTTAAAGCATGCATAATTATCAGAATAAATAAGGAAGGCATTGGATAGGGTAAACTGGAGGGGCTTCGAGGATAAACTTTTTATGGTTCCAGTTGTGCTCATATACAGACATTTAAAGAAAGATATTTTAGTTTATGAGCCGGGGGAGAGGGGAAGGGGTTATGATTAACACTGTTGTGCCTTTTTAAGTACCTATGGCTATTTTATAAACTATCAATGTCGTAATGATGAGGTACTGTTGTGTATTAATGTCAGCCCTTGTACAAGGTATTCACTTTTAAAAGCCACGTCAATAGGGAATTTATACTTCCTTGAATTTTTAATAGCTAAGAATTTGCAATATATGTTCTTTCAATTCAATTTTGCTAGTCAAGGACATTTTCAAAAGAAAACTTTTAGAGCTCTTCTGTTTGGTTCTATTTGGAAAGTTGTATGCATAATGCATTGTATCTATCCATCTTAGTATGTTTGCTTTGGCCAGTTAAAATGAGAACTCTAAACAACTACCTTTTGTCAAAGCAGATCCCTGTATGTGGATGTCTTTTGGGCATCTAGTGATTATGTGTTCAGACGTCTTAGATTTGACTAGTTTGGGCTGTATGTGACATTTTGTTTCTTTAAATCTTTGACTTTTGTTAGTTATTTGTTTCTATATAAGACACCACTTTTCTGCTATGCAGTGATTTATTGTTGACGCAATAATATTGTGATAATAAACTTAGTGTTATTCATGGATCAGTTTATATTACTGACTCATAGTAAAGTTGTTTTGACTGCATACAATGATAATTTTTTTTCATAGGAAGCAAATAGGTTGCTGCATGGGAAAAGGGGTGGTGGCCATCTAAAAACTCTTCAAAAGATGTTGCGAACAAGGCAGCAATATATGGTTTCGCAAGTTGCTACTCTCTATCCCGTGAAGACGTTAAAAGAACAATCATCTGGGGAGAAGATTGATTCATATTCTCCTGGTAGCAAATCAGGTAGTCTAGTCTTACTGCAATTATGCTATTAAAGCTACTAACCTTAACCTTGTATAAGGTGTCTCCTAGTTGCATTTGACTTATTTTGTAAATGAGATGATGTACTTACGTTAAGAATGCATAAACCATCCACTTATGCTGTAGTGTACCATAATTTGTAAAGTGATGCATAGGATGTATATACTATATAGTATATACCATATCACAAATACTGCAAGTTGATCAGGCTTTGATTGGAATTTGAGAAATGCATCAAATTAGTCCAATCAGCACAAGAAATCATGCTTTGGAGTCATTTCTTTGTTTGTGTTAAGTTAGTCTAAATAACAGCAGAATCGGTCTGGCATTGGGCAAGAATTAATTTAAGATCAGAAGTTTTTGTGTTTAGTGTCTTTATATGGATTGTGTCTTCCATCCAAAACATGTTGCATGATTATAATTCACGTAAGTGATA
Organism: Narthecium ossifragum; assembly: GCA_963920575.1. Classification (NCBI taxonomy): domain Eukaryota; kingdom Viridiplantae; phylum Streptophyta; class Magnoliopsida; order Dioscoreales; family Nartheciaceae; genus Narthecium; species Narthecium ossifragum. The sequence continues at coordinate 25,432,203 of OY986965.1, forward strand.
GAGAAAACTTAGTAGAATAATTATCTTTTGATTTGATCTGCAACGTGATTGCTTATGGGGAAGAGTAAAAGGAAGACTTGGTTATAAAGGTTTGGTCATGAAAAGCAAGAAGTACATAAGAAGGAGATATGAACAGGTAAGAAGGTGTCAGTAGGCAATTTTCTCCTTGAAGTCTTTTCTGTGTTTGCATGTCAGTATGCCAGGTTAGCTCCTGCTTTATGTTTTTTGTCAGATGTAAGTGTTTGACATATTCGAAAAGATAGTAGAAGAAGATGTGTTTTTTCTTGCCTTGATTGTTAACACAACAAAAATATTAGATTTTGATTGCATATTTAAGTGACCATAGTTTAGCATCGCCTAATGTTTAGTTGTCTGTCCGAGCTGCTGGACATACTCATCTCCTTTTCTTGTTTGTCACTGATTAACCTTCATAGTGTACTTTTCGTGAACATGACATAGGCCATGAGTACGATGTATTTTAGTTATCATCTTGTGGTGCTCCTTGCATTGATCTTGTCTGTCTAATTGATATTTTTGGCACATTAAATCTGAGATGTGGAGAGTGCTTTTCAGGAAATTCTGAGGGATCATCGTCACAGAAATCATCTTTGACAGTTTTAGGCCTGCAACTAACAGTGCTACCTGTAAAAAAGTTGAACTTATTTGGTGATAAGAAGGAGGTTCAAAGGTCTGCCACTGTCCTGGGTTATGTTGCACATGTAAGCCTTCTAACCTTATCATCTGAAAACAGTTTGACTGAATAATTGTTAACCTACATTTGGTCTTGATTTGGGGATTGCTTTGTACACAGGGATTTGCTTGGTGGAATGTTTGTAACTATGAGCTGACTGCTTTCTTTTTTATGTAGGCTGTTTCACTGATCGCCTCTTTCCTAGACCTTCCTCTAAGGTATCCTTTGAGGTTGGGAGGCTCACATTCGTATGTTTATGATTATGCACCTTCGGCTGAGCCTGTGTCAACTGAATCTGCATCAGCTCCAGTTAAGCCTACAGAATTTCCACTCTTTCTTGATGTCCAGGATACTACAAGAGCAGCTTATGCTGTCTTCTTGTTGAACAAGGTTCGTTTTTCGTCTTACTCTTTCGGTGCAATAGAGGACTATTGACCACCCACTCCAACACCTCAAACTTGCACACAATCTTTACAGATAACAAGCCTTTTATATGATCATGGATTTTAGAATGTATTCATCAAATAGTTCTTCAACAACATTTTTCGAGTCTTCTGAAACAAAACAGTAGCATCCAACAAGGTGTTTTGTGTAGGTCTTTCAATCCTAGATGTAAAATAACATCATTGGGATCTTTGTCAACCTAAATCCTTGCAAGCATTAGCATGGCAGTTTTCTATCTTTTGACTAAATCTCTTATAAAAAAAAGTCTGGATTTAGGTTTAGTTCCATCGTTTATATTTAGGTCTCCCTTCCTCTTTTGTCAAATGTTTGGATTATTTGTTACAGGGGTACATGGTCTATACACTAGAAACTTAATTGGCAGAACGATGGAAATTATGCGTCAGTATCTTCTGGTGCATTCCAACTATGACAAAGCATCCTCCTAAAGGACATGTCTAAGCTTCCAACTAACTAGTGATCTATCTTGTATTATGTATCAATGTACTTGCCACTGCAATTTGTAAATATCACCATTAGTCCAATAGTCCATGAGAAGTTGGGATAGGTTGAAACTTATTATTTGTGGCGAATGTTCAGACATTTAGCAATAAGTGAGTAATACAAATTGATCCTGTTAGGGTCCGTTTGGATACACGGGATCCGCCGGGATCTCGTGTATCCGGTGAACGCGCGGATCCCGCACCACGGGATCCAGCGTTTGGGTTCCGCGCGGATCCCGGAAATTGGAATCCGCCCTTGCGGGAGGTATCCGCGCCCGCGGATACCTCCCCGCGGCTACCGCGGGATCCGCGAACGCGCCCTTAGTGAAAGCACATTATGATGAATTGCATGTTTTTAACGACCAGTTTTTGGGATAGGTTTAGTATTCACCGGTAACTTTTCTATCAGGGAAAAGCTTACTGATGTAATTGTGGTAGTTTGGCCATATTCTTTTCAATGGATTAGTGTGGACCTTTCCATCTGTTTCAGCAGCTTCTGTTTTGTTTTAGCTGAATGCTAGAAGTTACAATTATTAGTTCCTGATCCGTTTCCTTCAGCTATTACATCAATATAGCTAGTGATCATAACTTCTACCATTTAGCTAAAACAAAAAAGAAGCTGCTTCCCAGTTTTTCTCGTTCGTAATTTTTAGGTGTGAGCTAATTCCCCAAGGTTAATTTGACAATTGCATCCAAATCGTGTATTCCATTTTTTGACTTAAAAGTTGGCTCCTTGAAAGGCTAATTTGTTGTCCCACACAATTAAGATCACATCATGCGAATATCTTTTCTTTTCTTCTTGTCATATTTTAGTGAATACTTGTTTCTAGCTATGCCCTTACTATTTCTTTTTGTAGGATTTAGAGCAGCTATTAAATTACATTGGTGCTGAAAGTTTGGGACCAAGACACATTTTAGCTAATCTAAGGGAACTTATGAGGATCATTCAGTCTCGTGATTACCTTGATAGCTAAGCTCACTGATCATCAAAAGCTCATTCGTCATCAAAGTTTTGAAGCAACTGACAGTTTTTTAGTAAGATGTATGGCAAACTTTTGCTGCTTGTATTCTTTTGGTGCATATTTGTAAGCACCTTGTTAAGTCCTGACAAGTGTGATCACCATAGCATAGAATATGCGAGTAGATTTCTTCTTTGACAAGACATTCTCTTTGTTGAAATGTTGGAAGGTAATTACACATTACACTGCTGTGAACTTGTGACCAAATCCCATTTGTTGGCTGGTAGAGTTTGAGAATGAAATCTCAAGGGGTTATTGTTAAACACCTTTATTTCTATGTACAATATAATATGTACTTTTATAATGTTGGTGAGTAAAACAGCAGTCAGAAACTTCCTGTTGTTTTTTTGCTTGAGTTGAAGAAGAAGTTCTACTGTTTGTGAGTGCCATTCCCTCTAACTTGCAAACTACATGATAAATGCCCATGAGACTTTCAGCTTTTTCAAGCCCAGGCTACCAGACTTTCAGTTACTAGCATGCAAATTGGCCTTTTGTAGACTCAACAAGTAGTAATCTGTATTTTACAAAGGCTAAATTATACTTTAATCCCCTGTGTTGCATGGTTTATCACTTTAGTACCCTCAACTTTAAAAATCACGTTAATGTACCCTTAAATTTCCAAACCACTCAATTTAGTTCTGAGCCCCCCTCATGACAGACCGGTACATGTGATTGGTTTCTACCCGTTTCCCGTGGATTAGAGGACTATAGGCCGTTGATCAAGATCAGATGATTGTGACGGTGATAATGAATTAAGTGATGACTGTGATCGGATGGCTAAGAAGTTGTCGATAATGGATCAACGGTGAAACTTCGTCGTCGAAGGATGAGGTTGGTGGGGAGGAGTCGCATGACATAGGGGAGTACTCCTGCAAGGTCTGATCGTGAGATCAACCGTTGTAGCCGATGGATCCGTGGACGGTGGTGTTGTGGGGTTCTTGATCGGTGGTGAAGGAGACCTCGATCGAAGCTGGGACCGTGGTAGGAATCCTCAGCGAGGGTCTCCAATCCTTCTAGAGGTGTTGCAGAGGAGCGGGGAGGCGAGGGCAGCAAGATTCGGTCGGCGGCCTTGGATGGGTTCGCTGGTGCCGAAAAAGGAGGGGTTAGGGGTGGAGGAGATCGGAGAGAGAAAGAGAAGAGAAGAAGATGTTGTGGTATCGGGTCACTTATCCGTCTCTATTCCTCTTGGACTTGGCAAATGGGATACCGACAAGATGTCGTGGCTAGCGAGGTCCGTCATGAACTCGTTGATGCTCGACGAAGATGATGACGATGACGCCGCTGGGAATGAGCGGCAGAGGGAGGAGTCGTCCCCCGACAGACTCTTCTGGAATTGGAGATCAATCGGGGGCGGCTGAGCCGTTAACCCCGAAGAGAGGAATTAAAGAGGACTTCTCTGATTTCATGAAAGCCCTAAGCTGGCATCTATGGGGCGTCGCATCCTTCCTTGCTCCTCCGCCCCAAGATGACTCCTCTGCCTCCCATGCCGTCCGATCATCCCTATCCGACGGACTACAACAAGGCAGTGACAGTCGCATTGGATTCAAGGGTGTGGTGAGGATGGGAATCAAGGAAGGGAGTGACGGGAATGGAGGAGAGTGGAGAGCAGAGGTTGTTGACGGTGATAGATTCCAAAGATGAAGGGGCTCCGATGAGGGTGAGTGCATCGTCAGAAATGGAGAGAGTGGAAACGGATGAAAAACCAATCACGTACGTGTGTCACGTGACCTTGAGGGCAGCTAACGCTGTCTCAAGGTCCGGACTAAAGTACCAAGTCTGGAAAGTTAGAGGTACCTTTATATGTAATTTTTAAAGCTGATGGTACTAAAGTGGTGTAATTTAGCCTTTTACAAATAAGCCAAAAAGACTACTTGACAGATTCTGCAGCCCGTTAATTTTGGCATATTTTTCATCTCACCTTGGCATCAATTTTGTTTATAATGAAAAAAATCTCCCATTTTGGAGCCCCAGAAATTGATGTTGGACCCCGTGTCTGCAGCCCACAGAATCAGCATGAGCTGTCAACACTTTGTGCCAAAAATAAGAACATACAGAAGAATAATGATCTGCTATAATGATGCCTTCAAGATTCAAGAACACAAGCATGTGAAATAAGCAAAAAGCACATGCATAAGCCTTCATGTTTCCAACCATCAACTGTAAATAGGCGACCAACAATAGAACCAGACAAAATGCTGTGGCACAGATGAAAGATTTTACTGCACAAGAAGAAAGATAGACTGTACCGTAGTAACAAACAAAGACTGATGGGACATCTTAAGATGAAAAAAAACATATGGTGTGAACAAAATGTTAAAATTGACATGCTAAGCCAAAATCATCAGCAACCACACATGGCAACATCCACTTGCCGTTTGGCAAGAAATGAATGTGTTGGTCGTGCAGCCATTACCGAGGGGTTAGTCTTTACATTAGGTAGACTGCAGATTTAGGGTCAGGAAGAATACACAAAAGAATAGCTCCGAGAAGTTACATGGTGACCATTCCAGCCGCTATGTCTCCTCACCTCCTCTTCGCTTCTTTTTGTGGTCTAGCTTCAAAGCCCCCCTCTGGTCTTCTCTCTAAGGTATATGGCATATATGTTCCAAGGATCCTGTCCCACATTACAAAGAAAGGCTGAGAAAAATTGTACTTGTTGCCATAGAGCTGGTGGTGGATGTCATGGTAGGCAGTATTGTTGGAGAAAAGCAAGTGGAATGGGTTTCCTGGCAGCCAAAGGCCACAGTGATCATCGACGGTCTTGATGGTTGCGAAGGAAAAGAAGAAGATCGAAGTCCTCGGAGACATGCCAGATAGAAGAAAAGATAATGCCCCACCAACAGTGTCAAGGAGGAGACCTTCGAACGGGTGGTTGTACAGAGCTCCAAAGGAGTATGGAACCACCAAACGGTGGTGAAGAGAGTGGACATGGCGGTAGAGGAACTTATTGTGGTGCATATACCGGTGCATGAAGTATTGCCATGTATCCATGACCACCATTGCTACAAGGAACTGCCTGGAATAGAGCAGAAATGTGCTTTCTGATGATGGCGAGTCGTCCGTCTTGTCGCCAACAACCTGCATGTATTAAATGCAGGTAAGGACAGGCCAATGATTATCTTGCTAGCTTTGGGGCATTCATACAATGTTTTCCGAAAATATGCAAACCTAGAAAAGATCCTTCTTTGTAAAATCTAAGACAAAACACATCCACGAAGACTAAAAGTTACATATAAGCTGACAATGGTACAATTAACACGTAATTCAACTGACATCTTGCTCTGATCAGGATACACAGAACAATATTACCACAGTAAGTGAACAAACTTCTTTCCATGATTGAAACTGACAATTGCATAATTGTATGTAAATCATATTTGGTGCTTTCGTTGATGAACAATGTACACTTTTCTAAAAAAAAGAAACACAACAATGAATGATGAGAAAAAAGGGCCAAGGAACAGAGAATTGGTTAGCACATTATTAGAACACAGATAAAAGAACAGGAGACAAGTTAATCTACAGCACGATTTTGGGAAATTACTAACATGTGATGAAAGACGAGATCAAATCCGTCTGACAGATAAGTTGAAGGAATTTTTTTTCACAAGGTATCAAACAGCCTTTGCAAACATGTTATATGGAAAACAGAGTGGGCCTTTCTTCATACAAAAAAGCCTGCTCAATAAATGCGTTAAAAGATCGCAGGATAACATTAAAGTTAATTTATACTATACTTTTATATGTTCAGTCCGTAGCTCTTATAAAGTCACCACCATTTCATGAATGGAATTTTAATGCAAAATGTAGCGATGATTGTTTTACAACCCACGAACAATCCCAAAAAATCATGAAGGAGAAGAAAAACGTTGTAGTTCATACCCAATGTTTCGTACAAGAACATTCTTGACTCAGCACACGATCAGGAAACACTAGGAAAAAAAATTAGCTTACCCAGCGAAATTCTCATCCCTCCCTGCTATATGTTCACATTCTTGCTACAAAATGCAGTTTTTCTATATGTTTTCTCTTTTCTTTATATGACCCTTTGCTTTATCTTATAAACAAAACTTGCTAAAATTCAGATCTATTTTCTCTTTACCCATAGAGCAAGAGGAGGATATCTTGAAAACAAAGCCCATCTAGGCTATCCAGGTTTAACTGCTTTCTAGGCCTCGCAGCCCAATTCTAACATTTACGATTAGACACAATATGGGCTTCTAGGGTCTTGATTTGTCCAGGTTTAACTGCTTTCTAGGCCTCGCAGCCCAATTCTAACATTTACGATTAGACACAATATGGGCTTCTAGGGTCTTGATTTGTCCGAATCACAGAGGACCTCAAACGCTCAAACTAGATTGGAAATATATGTTTGTAATTTAACATCTCTACTTGTATGCTGACATCTTGTTAATCCTTCCATTAATTCAATCGTTCTTCAGCAATTGAAAGACAGATGAAGCTTTAAAGGCTTCAGATGAGTGCTAGTAATTGAGTTTAGATAGTTTCAGTATATAAGAAGATTGGAAATACTATAATCTAATGTTTAATGAGCTAAGGAAAATCAACGTGGGTACTAAAATTTTCCATAGGTGAATGACTGCAGTTATGTGAAGGAAAATAAAAGGCAGATTTGCTCTAACAAGGGAGACGCTAGACTTTTGCTATGCCTTATAACAAAGGTGAATTCATGTATTTGACAAATCCTTGTCTTCAGCATTGTGCTGAACGACTGAACATCAAAGAAATGCGCTTAGATTTGCTTTCCTGCGCAGCAACTTCTTTTAAGCTAATATTATCAGACCATCCTAAACGCCACACGAGACACGTAGTAGGCATTCAGGAAAAGTTGAACCTTACAATGTGATCGAGGGTTTAGGTTTATACTTCAGTTTTTTTGATGCACTTCATGCTCTCTTGCTTTTTATTTAAATCTTTCAGGTCAGAAGCCATTAGATGGACACAATTTGGAAATATTTTTTTACCTAAAATTATAGTAGCTGTTCTAGTATTGGCAGTAACAAGTTAAACAAAAAGGTATCAAATAGTTGCATTTGCTCAGCGTCCAAATAATTCAATGTCCATTTTCTATCAGAAAAGGTGATACGGTTGGAACAAAAGCCCAACCCAAGCCCAGCCAAGGGGCGGGTCCCACACGCCAAGTGGAACCAGGTCTGGCCCCACCCCTTGGTAGGACCCGGCCTTGGACCAGGTCCCAAGCCAAAGCTGGCCAAAAGGAATCATATTCCTAGCTGGTTACTTCCTTAGTTAGTTTCTTAAATGCTTTCCTAGTTGATTTCCTAATTTGAGTTCAGTTTATGCTTTGCTTTGTTAGTTCTTATTATGAGTCCTAGTTATTAGGAAGTTTGAGTTATGATTGAGTCTTAGTAGGAAAGTCTTATTACTTGTTGATTTAAGCAAGAAGATTGTCTAATCTGATTAGAACTCTGTTAAGGCCTCTATAGTTTGTATTAGGTTATGTACGAATTATGATGAATAAAGTAAAATTATTAGTAGAATAATCTTAGGAGTAGTTGTAGCCCTAATTCCACCAACTCCACCAGCCACCTTCTCTTCCCTTCCCTACCACCGGATCCTTTCTCCACCACCGGCCTCCACCATCCGCTGCCATCCACGCCTCCAACCCCAAGTCCCCGACATCCCCCTTGGTTGCCGTGCTCCCCTCCGCCACCTCATCACCGCTACCACGTTCTGCAAGGCTTGGATCCCCCAAGGGTAGCCGGCCAATCATAGAAGAAGTTGCGAGGTAATCCTCTTCCTCATCCGTCTCTCTCCTCCGGTTTGAGCCTTCCTCGTCGAATACCTAGGGTGCTTCTCCTAAAACCCTAAATGTATCTCTCAACCTAGCCATAGATTTGGCTAAGGAGGAGCCGAGACCAGGCAAGAGACCTGGTACCCACGCTTACGAGAAAGCTCGGCGTATCAAAACGCTAGTTAAATACGTAACAAATTCAGCATAAACTCTGGATGTAATGGATGAGAAGTAATCCAACCATCCCACATGGACGGGAATTCATGAGCTTAATTTGTATTAATTTCAAATACTAGCATTAAGCTAACCCATTCGATAAAAACAAAGTCTCAGACTCTCAGTATCCTCATGACCCAAATCACGAAACAGATTCCACAAGCTTTACCCGAAAAAAAGGCCACATTGAAGCCTAAGAACGTGAGGCACCTTCAACCAACCAAGTCAACAAAAAGGCACATACTTTCCTAATGAACCAAAGTTGATCAAAGCAATAAGAGCTTTAGCAACCAAAAAAGGGAAAACTTTCAGATTTCACGCAAAGCTCTCATGGAGCAGGTGACAAATAAATCCTACACAACAAAGCATATGAATCGACCAATGCAACCTAACAGATTGACAATTTCATAACCGAAACATAACAAACGATTAAGACTCTGAAGCAATGGATCATCCAAGGCTAATAAACCCCGCACAGTGCATTGCCTCAAACCAATCAATGCGACAATAGATGAATGAACAAAGGCCCCAAGCCACGCATCAACAATAACCCTAAAACACTGTATCCCAATCTCCCAACAACAAAACCCTAACAATGGCGCACCTTAAACCAATCAAACGCATAAGAAAAAGACAACAAAAAAACAGCAATTGCCAGAATCCAAAAGATCGCAACGATAGGAGATCCCAAAAGATTACAAAAAAAACTCACGGCGAAGAGGGTGATGGACACGGCGGCCTGGACGACCTGCTGGAGGAGCACCCCTCTAGCGACGGCCGCCTTCGAGATGGTATTCTTAGCCGCCTCCTCCTTCCTCGAATGCATCCGGTACCGATCCAAGCTCTGGAGGAGGCAATACAACCCCGAGTAGATCCAATACACCGCGATGGGCACCACCGTCCCCAGGATTTCGTCCGAAACCCTAGGTATCCCCGCCATCGATGCCCCCCAACCGAAACCCTAGACTCTGAGCAGCGGCCGAGAGGAATCCTGGCGGATTTGAATCTCCCAAAGGGGCTGCTGTTCTTCTCGATCGGGAGCAGCTGCCGAATTTTGAGAATTTTGGAGGGTGGAGGAGAAAAAAGCGGGGTGGGTTTAGACGAGGAGAGGCGGGAGAGTTGTGGTCGCTATCGGTAAAAGTAACGGATGCCGTAACGGAGTCATTTGCCTGGAGCCTAGCTAGTTAACCGCGAGCGGCCGTTGAGGAAGCGCGTCGGGAATAATACAGGTAACGTTTGTGTAGAAACGCCGCCACGTGGCGTCTTATGATTGAGGGTTTAGGTGGGGTCCTTTTAGGTTTTAAGTGGCACCTAAAGCCACGTAATCATAGGATACAAGGTGGCGCATCCCTACTCTAGCCACGCACCAGCAAAGAGTGCCACGTGGTTGTAGAAAGCTGGCTGGTGTACGGGGGCTTATAGCGAGAAACTGACGTGCTGATAAGTTCGACTGGGTTTGGAAAAAAAGAGAGGAGATTGGTTTTAGTAACTAAATTTAATATATCTTTATTTAGATCAGAACCAGTTTGTGGCGAAATCGGCAACCTGTCATTAATTGTTGATTTTCTATTAATAAATGTATTTTCGTGTAGCACAATTTTCTAGCATGACCATTATGTGCAGCACAACCCTTTCATGGCTGACCATTATAGGATCAAGCGATTAAAAAATAAAAATGAAAAAAAAAATACTAAAACTTTACATAAAAAAGGAAAAGTTATGTTCCGTTGCCGGGATTTGAACCCGGGTCGTCTGGGTGAAAGCCAGATATCCTAACCGGACTAGACGACAACGGATTGCTGATTTATGTGTCTCCTATATTGTATAGAACGCTTCTTATAACAGGAGTCTAATCCGTTCCTTTCGTGATAAACTGATAACTATTTACAGTGAACTCAATGAAGATAAGAAAGACTTTTGCTCAATGTGTACATGGTCACAGAATTAGCCTAATTGTAGTGCTGAAAGAGACATGCATAAAAGCAAACCCTCTAATGTGGTTATCCTTTTAACTAAACTAATACAGAAGAACATTTAAAGCTGATGATGATGACTGCAGCTAGCCTCCCATCTTCTTTTCTGCCACCCCCTTCCCACAATCCCACCTGACCTGGGAATCCAACACTGACTAGCAAAACCACACATGCCAACAGGTTGGCAATTCACTCCAATATTCCCATCTGCCTTCACTTTCCCCATCACCCATCCTAACACTTTCCATAAAGAAATCAAAGAAGAATGGTAAAACAAAAAAATTAAAGGATATATATATGATGCTTTGCTTTCCTCTCCATCCAACCGGCCAAAAAGAGACCAACACTACTTGTTTCACACACCTGCATTTTATATATCTAGAGATCGACTTTGATGGTGTACGTCCTTATGTATAAGGAGCAGTTAAAGCATGAGACCATGCATCTTTAGTAGTAGTAGTATGCCATTATCTTGGGTTTCTTATAGTTCTCATGTTTATGGTTGTTGAAGGTTTCTTAATTCCAACATTAATTCCTCTGTCATGGTTAATGATATCTAAAAAGAACTGGAAAAGAAATAGGGATGTTGGTCGGATTATAATAAAGATAAAGGGGATCTGATATCTTTCTTTTACGTGATAGTTAATCAGTGTGACTGTTCTGGTTGCTGACCTTTATGCTAATGGCTTAGCTATAGAGTCATAAATATAGCTGCCGACTCTGTACGTGCTCCCACGACAAAGCTGTCTAGCGTACTCATTTTAGTTTTAATTCTGCACGTAAATATACAGGTTCATGGCTGGAATTCCAATTAAAATGTTAGGATTAATCTCATATTAGTCGTTGAAACAACCAAAATTTCATTTTGATACCTAGGATAACTATTATCCTAACAATATTATATGGGATTGATTAACATAAGAAAATAATTTTCATGGAAGTTAAATCACCTACTGTCTTCTCACGTCACGTGTCGACTCGAATGATCATAAATCATAAATATTAAATTAAATAAAAAATAGACAAATGCAGGATTCCAAATCAGGATCTGATGCTATATTAGATCAGTAATTATCTCAGAAAAAATACAATTATTGGTTTGATAAAAAAAAATGGATGCCATAATTTGTATAACGAGATAAAAATGGAAATATTAGGGCCTTGAACAAAGGAAATATTGGATGGAAAATGTCTCTATTGGGCTCTAGATTCAGTCAGCCCACTAGAAAACAGCCCCCCCTCCTCCCCTCTCTCTCTCTCTCTCTCTCTCTCTAGCTGCTTTCGTCGTCTCTCTTTCTTTCTAGCTCTCATTGAACTATTCCACCTCGTATAACCTCTCTTTCCCCTCTCATGCATTACCATCATCTGGATCGCAGATAAAGCCTGGAGATTCTTGTGTGATATTAGAGACGCAGAGGAAGAGATCTTTTCTCAATCTATGATCTACGTGAGTATCAAATCCATCTCGTCTCATGCGATCTTTATTTTTATTTTTATTTTATTTTTTTGGGGACTTGGGATAGGGAAAATTTTGCTTCTTGACAGTAGTGGGCGTAAAAAAAATTGATGTTCTTGGGCGATTGGTGATGTTGGTATTGATTTTCTTCCTGGAAAGCTTCGGATTCTTGCTTTCTTTTTGTTTTTTAGGTGCTTTTGTGAGTAACTTCTTGGTTAGTTTGGCATCTGGAAGTATGTTTCTCTGAAAAGATTCGATCTTTGAATTCGGTATTTTTTTGGAATGGACTTTCCGATTTTTCCTTTTTTTCTCCGTTCCGACATTTGAAAATGTGAAATGGAAAGCTTTTTTTTTCGAATTACCTTGCATTGAGTGTTATAAAAAATTTAGCTTTATTGGGCGTCAATTAGCAAAGTGCCTACTTCCATATTAATTGCTAGAATCACTGGATTTTAATGGCGGCTTTCCGACGTGAATAACCGGCCAAGCATTTTCTTCTACGGATATTATTGAGAGTGTTCTATAGGGTTGAAAGCGTATAGAACAGTTGTTCTTGCTTCTCTTTGTATTTATTGTTTAATGTAAGACGAGGTTATATATACGCTATCTTATTCATTTAGTCAGACTTGAGTCTTATGGTTTGAATTAGTTTTAGGGGACTGTTCTCATTCTCTGAATTTTCTCTTTACAAATTAAATGTTACCACGATCCATGTGCTCCTTTTGTAGAATATCCAATATATTGTATGACTGTTGTTACCTGATCAAGAGCCAGGTTCATTGGATCCCTATGTTTGGATCTCATTTATTACAATGATATTTTTTTCTTTGTGACTATCATGAGTGGATTACATACTTTACCTATAAAACCATCCGCTGACTTCAATATTCTTGGTGGAGTTAAAGAAAGATAGGAAGAAGAATCATTAAACTCTATCTTGATCTGACTTTCCTTCTTTTTCTATCTTATCTGTTCAAACTTTCACATTTCTTTGTTCCTCGTAGGGGGTTTCCTGCAATACTTGTTGAGGACTGGAACTGTTTTTCAATTGCAAACTGCAAATCCATATCAGAATCATTCTTACACGTTCTTTTAGGTGAGTTCTCACATTGATATAATGATCACTTCCTCCCTAATATTTTATTCTGATATGTTTCTTGTGAAATGTTTAGCTATTCATCCTCTTAATCTCATCCAATTTTTCTTTCGTCAGGATTCCAAAGAAAGCAATTGGCAAAAGTAAGATATGGCAGTCAGAGTTAAGGAAGTTCTTGTATGTATCAGGAAGGGTCTCATATTTTCTGTCAGAACAAGTTGCAGATCTATCCGTGATCATCCCTTCATTTTGGTGATGGTCATCTTTCTGCTTCTACTGTACAGATGTTTTCCTTCTTTATTTGCTTTTCTCATCTCTTCCTCCCCCGTGATTGTCTGCACTGCTCTTCTTCTTGGGGCAATTCTAAGTTATGGAGAGCCAAACATTCCTGAGATCGAAGGGGAGGATAAGAAGACATCAGAGATCTCTTTTTCAAGAGCTGGTAGTGTTGCTGATGATGCTGTAGTAATGAAAGATGAGAAGGCTTCGGTCGCAAACTATGTGGAACACAAGAGAGAGAGCAATGTAACGGCAAAAGAGGTGACTTTGGGTGAAGGAAGTTCTAGTGATAGTAGCAAGTCAGAGAATGATGTGCATGATGAAGAAGAAAAGAATGATACTCTTATAGCTTCAGGCTCCTTGCTCAAGGAACACCAAAAGCAAACTCTCTGGGAGAAGCAAGTGGCAAGAGGCAGAGAATACCATAATCAGAAAGTGATTGAAGCGAGAGAATTTTCAAGTGACAAGCTCGCCGAAGACATCTCTAATCAAGTCATTGTTGGGGGCCTTAACAATGATTGGAAGGAACTCAGGGGTCTTAAAGTTGAAATCGATAAGCCTGCAGTGGAGAACCATTTTGTTTCTTCTCTGGGTTCACCTTGGGAGCCAATTGCAAAACAGGATGCTTCCGCAGATTCTGAATCTGATAGGGCAGAAAGTTCCTCTCCTGATGCTTCAATGGCCGAGATTGTGCCGATGCTTGATGAGCTCCACCCGCTTTTAGACTCCAAAGATCCTCAGCCTGCGTTTAGATCCATTGACAACTCAGATGCTGCTTCTACAGATTCCTCTCAGGATCATGAATCAGAAAATGGAAGTGCAGTGGAAGAAGCTGAGAATCAGGATGAGGAAGATGATGATGAGGGACCAGAGGAGAAAGATGACGGGACTGAAGTTGTGGTAAAATGGACAGCTGATGATCAGAAGAACCTCATGGATCTTGGTTCTTCTGAGTTGGAAAGGAATCAGAGGTTGGAGAACTTGATAGCAAAGCGGAGAGCCAGAAAGAATCTAAAATTTGAATTTGAGAGAAACCTAATAGACTTGGATGGTAATGACTCGCTTTCTAGCTTTGATCAATTATATCGCCTTCAAGTTCAAATCCCATCTATTTCTGGAGCAAGACGTAATCCCTTTGATCTTCCCTATGATACAGAGGAAGCTGATTTACCTCCAATTCCTGGCTCAGCTCCTTCTGTTCTGCTACCCAATCGGAACCCATTTGACCTACCTTTTGACCAGGCGGATGGAAGTGGCACTGTCACGGGGGAGGGTTCAAGCCAACAAGAGTTTTCTTCGGTACCACAGAGGGATATGTTCTTCCGAAGGCATGAAAGCTTTTCTGTTGGAGCATCATTTCCTAGTGAGTTCAGGCAAGAGAGGCATGAACCCCTCTTAAAGCCCTATTTTGAAACAAACAGGATGGATTGGAAGGAATCACATCTTGACTCGTACCAAAGACAGTTAAGTGAGAGGAGTGATTCAAAAGTCAGCTCTGTTCCTGAGACTGACTCAACGGCATCCGTTGCGGGTCAGGAGGATGACAAAGAACTTATAGAGCAAGAGTTTCATCAGGAGATTAAAATGTTATCTCCTGCTATACATTATGTTGAACCTGTTGAGCTAGGGAGTCAATCTTCTGATGAAGCCGAATCACTGGATAGCGAGCAACAAAGGAGAGATGTTACCATGGTTGCTCATGACAGTACTAACTTGAATGCTTCCAATGCTACTGGTCGATCTTATCAGGTACCTGATGCCTTTGATGGAGTGGAAGAGAGTACCAGACGGGAGGACAATAATGCACTTATTTCAGAGAAGTTGGAGGTCATTGAAGAGAAATTTTATGACTCTAGCTCCTCCACTTCATCTGAAACCAATCAGAAGAGCTTAAATATGAACTTTGGTGAGAAACCAGCTACTTTGGATCAAGCAGACAGTGGTTCCTCGGATGATCCTGCAAAATTTAAGCTATCAATTCCTGCAGATTCCCCGCTTTTGGATAGGATGACTGAAAGAGTTGATGATAGCCAAACTGCCGAACCTATTTATGACTCTAGCCCATCAGCAATTGAGAAATCGCTCTCTAATGCTGCAGCACTTGATGAAGACTTATTTTATGAAGGTCAAAAAGTTTTTCTATCTGCTTAATAGATAGCCTAAAAACTGCTCTTTATCATGGCTTATGAAACTTTATTTTGCTAAATGCAGGCACAGGAGGTTCTCACTCTGGTTCTTCTTTTGCATCTGAGACCCAAGCTGAGAGCTCAGAATTTGGCATGCCAGCCCAGCTGGTTCAGAAGAGTGCTTACTTGGAAGACAGACCATTTGGTTTCATCGATGGAGGTGAACGAGAAATTTTGAACTCTGGTAGCGGAGGGCTTTGGGTAGCATCATCAAGTTTGTGCTCCGTGGAGAAAAACGAGTCAAGATCAAAGGAGATATCTGAGATCAAGGAGGATGATGTCATCAGGATAGGGTTTTCAGGAGCTGGTGATGATTTGAGCAATCCAGTTGCCACTATAACCCCAAGGACAACAGCTGGCCGCGCCATGCATCACTTTAGCTTGCCATTAAAGGAGTCTGAATCACGTGAGGAGACTTCCGTGAATGTCCATGGGAGCCTTCAACCTCAAGGGGAAGAGGCAATCACCTCTGCAGCTTATGTAGATGGGCTGCGGTTATACAATGATATGATTCCAGCTGCTTCAGCAAAGGAGCTTGAAAGCATAATAAAACCAATTCCACTTGGTGAACAATCTCAAACCAGTATCTTGAACTTGCCTCCAATTCCGGAGGAGAATCTAGATGATTTCATTCTCGAAGAAGAGCATCAAAGCATGACCAGCCCTGCTCCAATTGGTGGTTTCACTGGCTTGCAGGTGATTGACAAGCCCAATACTGACAATACTGGCTTATCTGATATTGGTCAAGAGCTTTCCTTTGTTCAGCATTACTCTATAGGGGAAGCTGGTGCTGAAGGTGACATTAGCAAGGTACTTCGCAAATCTGGGAGTGGCAATTTCTCAACGACCTCTCCAACAACGCATGCTTTCCATGGCCAGATTATGGGCTCGCACTTGGTAGAGCCAATGGAAAGATTGGAATCCTCTAGTTTGTCTGATGCAAAGGATGGTGGTTCTCCAGAGACTTCAGATGATTTAAAGGAGGAATCAGCTGAGGTCAAAGAATTTAAGGGTATTGATGAAGGCTTGCTATCTGAATTGGATGCGGTTGGTGATTTCAATGTAGGGAACTGGCAACAAGATCAAAGTGGATCACAGGCGAAGCTGGAATTGGATAGTCAAAATGACATACATGGGGCACATTCTTCGATGTATACTGAAAGGCATGAGATCCCGGTTGATCTGCTAGCTTCTCAAGCCAGACCCATTGAGTATATCAACCTGTCACTGAGGCGCCCCTCTGAGGTCATTTCAACCAGCTCTGGTCATGCACAGTCAATTGGAGCAGAAATTGACCCTGAGCAGACAGTATATAATTCGAAGATGCATGTTCTTGAAGCATGCTCTCATGAAGAAATTGATGAAGTGTATAAGCAACTTCATGATGAAGCTTTTGTTCCTTCAGTTAGAGAGCCAACTACAGGGAAGCATGATTTGGAGCCAATTGAAATCCATGAAGCTGGCGGAGTTCCTGAACCAACAGAGGCTAGCCCAGATTTGCTTGTTCTTGAGGCAAAATCCATCGAAGATATCGGGTCGGCATTCAAAAAATTTAGCCAAGGCGGTGTTGATCAATTTGTTTGTCCTGAAGCTGGGCCATCTGAAATTCTTAGCGGGGGGTCAGAGTCAATGGGAACTAAATCAGAGATACAAGTTGTTGAAGCAAAGAGCCTTGAGGACATACATTTGGCTCTGCAGCAACTCTCTGAGAGGACTGTTGGAAAGGTATCTGAACCTGTGGGGCAGATAGAGGATTCTCTTGAAGCTGAACCAGTTGAAAGACGCCTATCATCTGAAGTTTCAGAATCATCAAAGACTAGTTCAGAGTTGTTAGTTCTTGAGGCAACATCGATTGAAGATCTCAATCTGGCTTTTCAACAACGCAATCAAAACGGTCTTGAGAAATCTTTTAGTGCTAAAATTGGACCATCTGAAATTCTACCAGCTGACTTTCATGTGGAGACTTCAGTGACTCACACCGATCTGGAGTTTGTTGAAGCAAAATCACCTGCAGAAACTCACTCATCTTTGAAGCAAATCTCTAGTAGCAGCATTGAGAACCCTGACATTACGATGGCATCTAAAGCCGGGTTTGAAGCGAATGTAAGGCACCTGGAACCAGAAGTTCTCGAAGTGCAATCTGCTGAAGAGATTGAGTTGGCTCTTGAAGAAGCTGTTGCTAGAGAAGCTGGCTTTGCTGCAGACCAAAATTCTAACATATCAAATGAAGCTGAGAAGCAGGTTGATGTTTCCATGTCTGGCCTTTCTTCCTCAAAGGAGGCCGAGAAGAAACCAAAGTCTGTCACATCTTGAGCAAGCTCAACCTCCAGTTCTAGTTCCAATGATTCAAATTGATTGAAAGATAACAACAACAAAAAAAAGGTTTCATTGTCAGTCTTCTGCCATGGTTTGTTCCTTTAGAAGTTCATATATGATTGCTAGTTTTTCCATGTCTGGTGGTCAGTTGGACTATGTAGGTCAGCTTTTGGTGTTCTTTCTTGATCTTTCTTCGTTTCCACCATGAATTTGATTAATTGCTTTAAGGATTGTGTTTTGATTGTTTCCTTGAAGCTAGTTTGAAATTTCCTTCCCTTGTATCATTTTAAAAGTCTGAGTTTGTGGGTGTGATGTACTTGTTATCATTTGTAAATCAAGTTTGGTGCAATGCTTTTTAAGAGAGTGAAATTGGATCTTTACAAACTATTGATGAATAGAATGCAATTATCATTTGTTCATCAGTCCCTGCTCTTCTTTCCTATATAAGCAGATGGGACCTCCAATCTTAGTCTCTGTATACATTTATGAAATTTCTCGTCAATATATCCTTGTCCTAAATTGGCAATCCTTTCAATAGGGTTGAAATTGGCGCCATGCGTTTTATGATTTTCCAACTGCCGATGTCTCCTTAAGTCGATATTATTCTCGTCTGTTCACATGCAGGGTATGACAAGTAGTCTACTAGTGCTACTGCTATTATGACTTATGAGGAGGGAAACTTAATTATGGTGGCAAAACAGACTCAGCTAGGCCCATGGCAAGGTTGAATTCGATCCGTATCGGCCGAAGCAGACCAACCAAAATAGTCTGAATCCTATATGGGATTTCGGACCGGTTCCAGCCCTGACCCGATAGATTCCGGTCGAACCGGAAAAATTGTTAAACTGGTCCAGATACAAATAGACTTGGTCTATGGGTCGGGTCATCAATGGGCTGGACCAGCACTTTAATTAGGACTAAAGTCTACGAAAGCGAATCCATACTTTGTCTTGATTGGCTCGCGCGGTTGAATGTTGGCTGCTGCACCTGAAACTTCGACTTATTTAGGCATGTCCAAATCTATCAATGTCACCCGACTTGGTCTGGTCTAGAAATAGACAATAATCGGACTCATCGGCGCATTAAATTGTGACCTGGTCCAGCAGTGATTGGGACAAATTGGATTACCATGCATTAGCCATTCAGTCCTAATTTGACTATTTTAAGCCTTGCATGAGTAGATTATATCATAAGTATAATTGGAGTGGTCTTCTTTTTACGTCCTTTAAAATGTTTAATTAGTTGAGCATATTACTCGAGTTTAGGAATGCAAATGCACCGATGATCAGACTCCTGATCTTTGCACCACAAAGTCAAGCTCACTTCCATGTTATAAGTCGTGTTAAAGATTAACTCCCAATTTAAACTCTTTTTAATACGCTACTACAACTTGACTTAAGGTCACAAGTCTTATCATTAAGATTTATACACAAAGCATGAATGAAAATTTTCGTCTCGACCAGTCTTGCGCACATGATGAACTCTTCTCATTGCATGAGAGAGGTGAGCTAGATATGCATAAACTAGCGAGTTAATCGAGATGAGGAAGTTGGAAAGGGAAGAGGCTTTGCAATCTCATGTTAGGAGACTCCTTCTCCAGCAACAGGATGCCCAGAAGGACCACAAGGTTTTGAAGAAGACCATGCGGTAGAGAGGTGAGGGGCTGGAGGCTAGTTTCTCGGATTTGATGGCTGGTGTTGAAACTAGAAGCTTGGAGATGGCCACTGAAGCTGAGATCTCTGCTCCACTCCATATACCCTCTTTAGAAATTCCTATGGGTAGTATGGTGGTGGAAATTCTTGCTGTGAGGAAGTCCTTTGTAAAGGTTGTGCGATCCTCTCCCATTGATGAAGGCAGTGGTTACGGTTATATAGGGAAGGATGTCCCCTGGGTGGCGGTTAAGAGCTCATTGGCAGACCTTGATGATCTGAGGTCTCGCTGTACGAGGAAGGTGGTGTTTGAGCAGGAGGAGATGGATTATTCTGCCAGGGGTGGGAGAATGCCCTCATTGGCAAGGTGATGGGGAGAAGATTACCTATGGGGCTCATTAAGGAGAAGTTGGGCTCATTGTGGAAATCGGTAGGTCAATACCACATGGCCAGCATATCGGAGGACATATTCATTGCCCGGTTTGAAACAAAGGAGAGTAGATGCTTCGTTCAAGCGTTTGGCACGTGGATGGTTGAAGGCAGAACTATTTCCTTCATCAGGTCGAAGAGGGGGGTTTAGGTCGTCAGAGGTGGTGTTTAACAGGATGTCGGTGTGGGTTCAACTTCCGGGGTTATCATCGGAGCTTCATCATACAAAGGCATTAACTAAAATTGTTGCAGAGGCTGGGACTCCACTGGTTGTGCAGGTACCAGACAAGCCTGTTGGGTATTACTTTGCCCGTGCTTGTGTGGAGGTCAATCTCGATGAACCTCTCAGTGTGGGGGTGGAGGTAGGATACAAGGGGAAGGATTTCTTTTTCAAAAATTCGATTATGAAGGCATACCTATATGTAGTTATTGCGGTAGGGGTGGTCACTGGAAGGAGGATTGCAAGGCTCCTCCTCTTGCTCCCAATCGATCTCAAGGCATTGGCGTTGCTGCTGATTAGGGATGGCAAAATTGACCGCCCCGCTGGATAACCGATCCAATCCGCACCGATGGGGACGGGTATGGTATAGATTTTTTACCCGTGGATACGGGTATGGTTTACAAATTTAAAATCCGCGCGGGTACGGGGCGGATTGTGGTATTGGGGAATATCCGCCCCGCTATCCGCCCTGCCCCGCATATCCGCCCCGCCCCGCCACTAAATGTTGGTTTGGTGGATTTTAAAGAGTCTATTTTTGTAATAATACTCTAATAAAGACTAATTGTTGATGAGTGTTTGGTGGATCTAGATTTTAGAGACCGAATGTTGATGATAGTTTGGTGGATTTATATTTAGATTTTAAAGGCTTAATGCTAAATGAATGGTTTTTTTAGGTTTTGCGGATAACCGCGGATTGCGGGTAATATCCGCGTACCCGCGGGGATGGTTATGGTCCGCGATCCTCATTATCCGCGCGGGGACGGGGCGGTTATGGTATGGGCGGAGGAGTGCGGGAACGGGTATGGTATTTCCAATATCCGCCCCGTTGCCATCCCTACTGCTGATGTGCAAAATGGTGCAGGGGTGGGCATCGGTGAGGTTGATAGAACTGGTAGGGGTGGCGATGTGGTGAGTACTGGTGGTGGCTCACTGGCGTTTGATGGAGGTGAGGTTGGTAGACTTGGAAGGGGTGGCGATATGGCGCCGGCATTCGACGGAGGGTAGATCACGGCTGGTAGAGGGCGGCGGTGGTTCAGAGGCCATCAGAAGCGCTGGTTCCCAGGCGAGCGTGGGGATCGAGGTGATGTTGATAGGCGGAAAAAGAAGACGATGTCATTTTTGTGGATGCATCTGTTCTGCAAGGAACATGGGAGGCTGAAATTGGCGTTATTGAGCTTTCAAAGGATGGAGGAATAACTTGTGCTAGATGTGATATTATAGGCCGTGTCATGCATGTTCTTGAAGCTAAGATCATGGCGATCACTAAGGCTGTCAGCTGGGCAGTAGATCAGGGCTTCACACGGATCATCATTGAATCAGACTATAAGTTTGCGGTTCAAATCCTAGTGGGATGCAGGTTATGGTCAGGTGATGTGGAGAGAGTTGCACAAGCGGCTTGGACTGAGATGTTAAAGTTAGATTCAGTTGTGATTGTAGTTGTGCCATCTTAGATTGTCCAGCGTGCAGATGCACTAGCAAGGCGTTGTAGGGACGTTGGTTCTGATTTTGCTTAGTGTGTTGAGGATGGTGCTTTACCTCCTCTTATGATGTAATTTGTTTTGATACCTAGTCTTTTTGGCTCAACTAATAATAAAAAAATAACTAGCGAAGCTGAAACAAATGAATTATTACCGTTTCCTACCCCTATTTTTGATCATATTCGTAAACTTCTTTAATTACTTGAGAATGCGGATTTTTGAAATATGTTTGACTAAGAATATTCAAAGAACTATACGAAAAATGAATCGTGACGGCATAAAATTTACTCCTACCATACTCAACAAAAAGCTTAACATAAAAGGAACAATTCCCTGTTGATGTAAGCTATCTCAAGATCCTGTTTTTTTCTTCGGCTAATATTATGATTGGTTTATTTTCACTTTTTCATATTTCACACTCAAGATGGTAAACGTGTTTACTTGGTCATACGCGGCATGCGTGCCTCTTTCCAATGAGTGAGAGTGGAACATTTCTAGAGTGTTGCTATCGTGCGTGTCATCTGCCTCCCTATTAATTTTCAAAGAGAATATATATAGTAGGTGTGACCGTGTAAAGGCCACCAAATTTATACAACTGCATGTATAAAGTCTACGCTTTAAGAAATTATCATGTAAACATTAATATCTAATACACCATGTTCAAAGAAACGGTGGGTTTGGATGCGGTGAAATTAACCCACTCGTTTGAAAGTAGACATAGGCATGGACACATGGATCTGACCAGCGACAAGAGAAGGAGAAGAATTGACATCACCGAGGTGCAGTATTTCAACACTTAAAATGAAATCAGACCCTAAGTCCTCGTTTGGTTTGGAGACGAAGGATAATCATCTCATCCCTTTATTTATTCTCAAACATAATAAGAATAGAAAAATAAGGATAAAATGAATTAAGATGAGTTATTTTTAAAAATGTGGATAAAACCGATGGGTAGTAGATAAGGACAATTTTCCTCCTAAAACAGGATAATTGATTCAATAGGCTAAACTATGTAAATAAATAAAAAAACCCTACATATTCAAAGAGTACTGATATGGAATGCTGTTATTCGCTTAAGTACACATTCATACATTATTGATGGATATAATTAATATTAGTAGTTTCGTAGCTGTGGCACTAATTTTTTCTCAGTAATAAGTCTACTCGGTTTGCTTTTTCTCAAACGCCGTGTCTAAATTAAGTAGAAAACTTTCACTTGTTAGATCTCACTACCATAAAGTCCAGACGGCGCCATCTCTACTACTACATGATCAAATCGAATGGGCTAGCTAGCTATCCATCCATGTCAATGATGTCCATTGACGCACAACGCGTGTGAATAGGGCCGTTAAGTTTAACACTCAACATCAATGACGCTTTTATTTTAATTCGGAAACTTAAATTTTCGGGAGTTATCAAAATTCTAAGAAGAAATGCGTAATATCAAAGCCTTTGAAGGATGAAAATGCAAATAAATACTCGGTCGTTATTATTGTCGGAGGATTCCTTAACATCTCCGGCCGCCTACGTAATCCTATTCCTACCTATTGGTAACATAATAATGCTATTGTATGTAATTAACAGCTGGATGCCTGGATCCAGCCAGCTGTGCGTCATCATAATTAATACTCCACAGCGGTCGTCCGCGTATGCAAGCTGCACACACGCGTCTCACGTAGCTCGTTAAACCTAAGCGTGAACAACTGTGGGTTGCAGTTGCATGGAATCTATACGTGAAACCAATGAACCAAAAGCTGTCACAATTAATAATAAGAGAAACCCTATCTATTTCGCCTTCTCCAATATATCCTAAACAGTAAACATTGCCAGATTGTCACATTCATTAACTAACCTTCACAGAATCACAGATATCAAGCCAACCTAATAAAGTCTCGACGTACAGGAATATTATATATTCTAGAAGACTAAAACAATTGTATATTAAATTCATATATATAAAATAATCAATTATTTAATTAAGATGATATTAAATTATACACAAACCGATATACGGGACCCTTTCTCCTCCTAGAGCATCATCTAATTAAGTTGTGGATATGTTATTTGAGATCGAACTACGTAACTCTTTTATATATATATAATAGGAAGCTTCCCCGGTACTCGATCGCTCATGTATTTTGACGACATCGTTTCGTCTGTGTGTGTATAAAATAAGCAAGTGAACAAAAAGATCTGAAGAAACGGCTAGCTGCATGCACAAGAGAAGACATGTTCTTACCAAATCCTCTCTGAAAAAATCCAACCTTCTTTCCCTTTGATCTCCTCTAGTTACTTCATATATATCTGGAAATTATTAATTAGCGTGCACGGTTTCACACGGGTGTTACCCGCCCGGCATCCTTCAAAAACTATGTGAAAATTAATATCAGCTAGCTATTATACAACTGTATGCCATAATTGGCCACTGTGATCGAGTAACCTAACACGGTATGAGAAAGTCACACGTAAAGTAAACCATGCATGCATGAGCTGCTATCGCTGACATTACTGGAAAGATGACTAACCTTCACCAAATACAATATTTTGGAAACCTCTTAATTAATTAGCTCATACAACAGGACAACGTAGCGTTGCAAACTACTGCACTAGTAATAAATTGGATCTTTAATTTATAAGAATGTCAATTTAGGTACAAGGAGTTAAGCTTGACGACATCCTGACCCTCTCCCCCGGTCTCGTCTTGAAAGAGCGAATAATGGGAGACGGGCAAAACCGGTCAAACTAGGTCACGTGCGACGCACGTGACCTATTTAGTCGATTTATCGTCACCCCGATTAACTCCGTTATATAAATTAAGAGTCTAATTTGTCATTTTAAAATACAGAGGATAAATTGACAATTGTCCAGAGCGGTGGGGAGTAAAATGTTATTAAACCTTTTTAATTACATCAACCATCCAAATGTTTTCACATCTAGCACCCCATATTTTAAAATAATAGCATTTGCATCCAGCCCCCTATAACCCACTCATATATAGATCCCACCCCACCCACCCCCCAATCCGCTCTCCGCTCCACTCTCCTCTTCAACTCGGATGGCCGACCGAGTCCACCCGGCTGATGGCTCCCCCGACCACTCGCAGGAGACGCCATTAACGAAGCCTCCTCCTCCTCCGCCCCCCCCGTCGGGCGCGTACATTATCCAGGTCCCCAAGGACCAGGTCTACCGTGTCCCACCGCCGGTGAACGCCCGCCTCTTCAAATCTTACACCAATCGCGCCGACCGCCGCAAGCGATCCTGCCGCCGCTGCCTCCTCTGCTCCGCCATCGCCGTCGCCGTCTTCCTCTTCCTAATCGGCGCCGCCGTCGGCATCGTCTACCTCGTTCTCAACCCCAAGCTCCCTTCCTACTCCCTCGATCGCCTCTCCGTCGCCGGTCTCAACTCCTCCGATCTCCCCCTCTCCCCGGCCCTCACCGCAGCTATCCGGGCCGATAACCCCAACGGCAAGATCCGGATCCGGTACCTCTCCGGCGGATCCCTCTCCGCCTCCTACTCCGGCGTCAAGCTCTGCGACGGCGACTGGCCGGCCTTCGAGCAGGGGACCAAGAATGTGACGGTGTTCGAGGCAGCGCTGGCCGGGTCGGGGATCCGGCTGTCACGTGCGATGCGGGACGCGCTGGGGAACGGTCACGTGCCTCTGGATATGGACGTCAGGGTTCCCGTCAAGCTTAGGGTTGGTGCCGTTAGCACCTGGCGGTTCACCGTTAAGGTATCGTGCGAGTTGACGGTGGATAAGCTGACGGCGAACGCGACGGTGGTTTCCCAGTCGTGCCGGACGAAGGTGGACGTCTTCTGACGGACTTTTGGGTCCGTTTAGGACTCTTTTTATTCTAAACTTTGATTAAAGCTTTATTTTTATGTTGATAAAAAAATACTTATACATCATTTCCATAGAGGAAAAATAGCGTGTAAAAATAAGAATTTCCAACTTTTAATCACTAATGGATTTTGTCGTGTTTTAAACATGAACTGGTCCAAATAAGATGTTACAGCTTGGATTCGATACTATTCAATGACCATTGCTTCTATTTTGATTTTATCTTTGAGGTTTTCTTATAAAATTCGTCTCGGCAAAAAATAGATGCCGATATTTTGGCATAACATTGGAAAACAGATGTACTCCATAATTTTGGGTGAAAGTGCTTATAACCACATTGAAATATATTTAACTTATAATGATTATCAGTTTTTGATTTTAGTGAATAAATCGATCATTTATGATTACTTGTAGTACATAAGAGTCCATGTAGGAAGTTGGCGCTGGTATCACCTACGTACATTCACGACCACTATAGCTGTCACTACACCACAACCACAATTATTACCGGCACATCTCCATCATCGCCGCCACCATCACTGCTATCATTTCCATGCCCACCGCTTGCACATAAGGGTTGTTTGGTTTGCCAAGATAAGATCACCCAATACATAGGGAGGGCAATGCGGCTGTTTGGTTGGCCGACGCATCGTGTGATCGGGTCCCAATATGTTGCGAAATTAGTTGCCACTTCTAATACTAAAAGCTGCCCGCTACATGCATCGTGAGAAAACCATCAAAAAAATTGTGGCCGCCTGTAGGCTAACCAAACACGCCCTAAGTTTTGTTTATATGATATCATCATTTCCCTCATACTATTATACCAACGGTTCATATTTGTTTGAGTCTCGTCCAGCGATCCATATCATTAACAAAATATTAACTATGATTCAGATGCTAATGATCTGCATCATTGGAGCAGATTCAAACACATCTAAGCTATCAGTATGATAATATGAGATAAAGAAGGCCAACTAACACTACCACCTCTATTATCCCACTACCACCATCACCATCACTCTCACCACTGATGCCACCGCACCGGCGCCAGCACCGACCCTCACCATCTATTGTGCCGCGCTACTCCCACCACCTTTGCCTTTGTTGCCGGTTGCGTCCACCTCCACCACATCACCACAAATAGTTTGAGACGAACATGCAAGAGTTATTTGGGAATTAATTAAGATATGGAGTGTAGCGAGTAAATATTTGGGTGTATGTAGGATTCCCTCATTGTTAATTCTCCGGTAGTAACTAATACCTCTCCCCTCCATCACGTCATTTAATTCTACTCCAAAATCCAAAATCTTCTAATTCTTGTCTTTTTAAGTGGGAATAAAAAGATAAATTCCAAGAAAATATTGTGGGTAGTTTGACAAACAAAAAAGAGAAGACAGTGAGAGAATAAGAGATACTCATCGATTAAATTTTCATTTTTAGTTATGCATATAAAAGAAAAGCTGTCTTTTTTCCCCATGAAAAAAATGATAAAAGAAAATATATAACTTTTTTCATCCTCATAATAATTAGTTATTTAATACTCATAAATTTAGAAAGCGGGAGTTTGTATGCATGTACATTTTCAACTTCCAATTTTACTTGACCTAGCAAAAAGAAAAAAATTCATAAATTATGCAGTTACCACACCATTATTTTCATATTGATATAGTTGTGACTAATAAGATAAACATTAATAAATTGATTGGACCGGGAAGCCACCTCTCATGCTATTTTTAACTTACTTTTCCCGAAATTTTAGCAATTTCCATCCTCTATGTACCCAAATAGCTCCAAGTGATCGGACATATCATTTTTGATAACTCTATTGAAGTCTAATTTATAAAAGAGACCTTTCATGCACAAAATATCCATATGTTAGTTTTTTTTGTTTGATTAGATGAGCCTATTGGCTAACAGGAACTACAAAAACCTGTCTATCGATGTAATGCCATCCGCCAAGGCCCAATAAAGAGGCACTTGAGCTCGACGGCACCACCGTGCTATCCCATCTGCTATACAATTTTGATCTATGGGGATATGAGTAAAAACAAGAACCTGAAAGTGCATCCCCACCTCCCAAATATCCTTCAAAACCGACTCAACCTCATGAGTCCAAAGCATCCTGCTCTGCAACATGTCAACTGCCGTTTTCGAGTCAGATTCCACCACCAACTCCACATAGCCCTTCTCTCTAGCCCAAGTAATCCCATAAAAGATTGCACGTAGTTCCACCTCAATACACGATCCAACATCAACGGGTCTTCCCATGGCCCAGACCGCCTCTGTGTCTTTGATTTCCACCACGCCAATCGCCGCGCGCTTGATTTGTGTCAGGCACCCATGAAGCATCTACCTGCAAAACCATCCCCTCCCATCTCCTCCTTGCGTCTGAATGGAGCCCTCGCATTTGTAGACACTCCTTGGCTGCTCGACATGCTTTGAACACGAGGCTTCTCGCTGAATCCCCACACCCATTGAATACTACTCGATTTCGATCCTTCCATATTAACCATATGGCATAGGCAACATGAACCTTGAGGTTCCTTCTGCCCTCTTCGTTCGAGGATCTGAGTAATAAATTTAAATAATCTTCTGCTCCCCATTCTTCTCCATCCCAATTTTGTTCACGCAGGATAGCCTCTAGGACTTCTTTGGCGAATTCACACTCCAACAACGCATGAGGAATACTTTCAGTATCACTTCCACACCTCGGGCATAACCTGTCTGAGACCATCATGCACCTCCACAATGCTTCTTTCACAGCCAGTTTACCATGAATGACATGCCAAAGAAACTGCTTGACTCTTGGCCCAATTGGCAAACTCCAAAGGTTTCTCCAAACCTCCATCTCATCATAACGTTTGGGATTAACTTTCTCCTTCACTAAAAAATCATAAGAAGATGCTGAAGTGATGAAACCATTCTTATTTAGGGACCATCGGTAGCAATCCCCAGTTTCCTCTGCTCTAATTGGAACTTTGAAGATCTCTTCTGCCAAGGCTTCATGACCAAACTCTACCACACAATCATAGTTCCAATCTGACTCATTCTGCAAATCCCCCACCACCGCGGAATGAAAACGTTCATCCCTATTGAAGAGAAGGGGAGAATCTGCCAGAGCACCAGAGCCTAGCCAGTTATCATGAATCAGACTGATTGCACTATTCTTGCCTGGTTTACACATTAATCCTTTCCGGATCACGTCTGCAGCCTCGCATAAAGCTTTCCAATGCGGTGATCCACCCCGAAGAGTCCTCTTAGACGGGAGAATCTTTTTCCATTTGTACTTGGCTCTGCTCAACTGCTTCCAAATACTTTGACTCTTATCAAGGAACAAAGCCATTCTGTTCATTTTTAACGCTTTTTGCCAAAGGCCTAGATCTCTCAGCCCTAGGCCTCCCACCTCTTTAGGAGTACAAACCTCTTTCCAAGCCACATTGCAAAGACTTGATCTCCTCCCTCTCCAAAGAAAGTGGCTGCAGATGCTTTCCAATCTTTGAATCACCTTCGCAGGTAGCTTTGAAGTTGCCATGACATAGCCTGGAATGGACTGTAGAACAGACTGAATTAAAGTTACCCTTCCGGCTTCCGAGATTAATCTACCTTGCCACCCCAAAACTCTCTCTGTCATCTTATCAATAAGCCCTGAATAATCTGCATTGGAGATCCTCTTGTCACTAACAGGAACTCCCATGTAATTCCAAACACCTCTAGCAGCTGGAAAGCCAAGGATGTGACATATAGTACGCCTTCTATCCACATTTACAACTATAGAGAAGCGAATACTGGACTTAAGGGGATTCATTTCCAACCCGAAAAGTTCCTTGAAGAAGAGAAGTTTATGCTTTAATTTCCTTGCTTCTAGACATGTGGCTCTAGTCACAAACAAACAATCATCGGCATAGAGGAGATGAGAGATGATGAAGTCAGACCTTGGCACCTTCAATCCTATCAGGGCATCTGTAGGATTCTTCAGAATCTTTGACAGAACTTCTTGAACTAACAAAAACAAGTAAGGAGAAAGGGGATCTCCCTGCCGTAATCCACATTTTGAGGCAATTCTACCGTGTAACTGGCCATTGATAATTAGGGAGAAGCGAGGACCTGTGACGCATGCCATAACCCAATCGATCCACTTGGCTGGAAAATTCATCTTTCTAAGCACCAATTCTAGAAACTGCCAGCTGACCTTGTCATAGGCTGATTTCAAATCGATCTTAGCAACCATCAAACTTCGAGATTTAGGTGCATGCTTCAATCCATATGTTAGTTGCTAAGTAGGAAATGCCGTCCAAATTTGGCATGACAGTTTATTTATTATAGATGTAACTTATACATGCAGTCCCGATGAACTATAAAATATACATCATCACTATTGGCTCTTTTATTATAATAGTATTGCAACCTAGAGCTTTCTATTAGTTATTCTCCATGACTAAAGTACACCACAACGATAAACTACATCCGCAGACATGATGAACCATAAACTACACCTCATGTCTATTGGCTATCTTATTATATTAGTTTTACGACCTAGAGAGACTCACTGTTTGTTCTATGATAACTAAACTAAACCTGCATAATAAAATAAAGGGGGAAGGGGCGTCAGCACCATAAACTAGACTTATCCCGTTAAAAAAACACTAAGCATAACATTTGGGGTCTTAACACCATCTACCACTTCAAAAGACACCTATGCCCCCCTCCTATAACAGCCTCAAAAAACATACGTTCTCCTCTTCCTCCTCCTCTTCCTCTCTTCTTGCCTCCTCACTGTCACCCATCCGCCTCCTCTAGCTCCTCCACCTCCCGTCTTCTTCAAACCCCCATGAACGCCCTCCTTTTTGCTCCTCAACCTCTCCTTCAAACGCCATGAACGCGTCATAGAAGCTCCAAACGCTAGGCCATGTCGATGGATCCGCATCATCCCAAGAAGAACGATTGCGATGGCTGCGGCGAGGAGAAGGGCACGACAGTCAAGAAGATGTGACCGTCGCCGACTATCACCGTCGACGAGATCGTCACGGAGTTCTCCCACCACGCCCCCCGCGTTGTCCGGATCAACAACGATAACTTCGGGCCCTGCCCCACCTCTATTTTTGCTGCCCCTTCTCCCCTGTCAACGAGGTCCCTCTGTTCTTGCTGCCCCTTCTCCCCTGTCAACGAGTTCCCTCTGTTATTGCTGCCCCTTCTCCCCTGTCAAGAGAAAAGAGAATTTTGAAAAGAGAACATAGAAGAGAGAAAAGAGAAAAGGGAACTAAGAAAAAGAGAAGAGAGAAGAGTGTAGAGAGAAAAGAGAATTTCGAAAAAAGAACATAGAAAAGAGAACTAAGAAAAGAGTAGAGAGAAGAGAGTCGAGAGAAAAGAGAATTTTGAAAAGAGAACTAAGAAAAGAGAAGAGAGAAGAGAGTAGAGAGAAAAGAAAAAAGAGAATTTTGAAAAGAGAACATAGAAGAGAGAAAAGAAAAAAGAGAACATAGAGAGTAGAGATAAAAGAGAAAAGAGAACTAAGAAAAGAGCAGAGAGAAGAGAGTAGAGATAAAAGAGAAAAGAGAATTTTGAAAAGAGAACATAGAAGAGAGAAAAGGGAAAAGAGAAAAGAGAACTAAGAAAAGAGAAGAGAGAAGACAGTAGAGAGAAAAGAGAATTTTGAAAAGAGAACTAAGAAAAGAGCAGAGAGAAGAGAGTAGAGAGAAAAGAGAAAAGAGAATTTTGAAAAGAGAATAGAGAAGAGAGTAGAGAGAAAAGAGAAGAGAAAATTTTCTGTCTTCACTTTTCTATGTTCTCTTACTCTTTCCTCTTTTCTCTCTTCTCTTTTTTGGTGATCTACTTCAATATTGTACACGATTGGATTGCATTATTCTCTTTCTCTCTTTCACTGTTGTATTGCATTATTATCTTTCCCAATTTCGATTAATGTTCATTAATGTTCATGACTATTCTCTTTTATCTTCTTCATTAAAGTTCATTAATCACTTCTTCGCAGAAAACTGAGCAATACAGGTCCACTCTTGCCACAATCACAAGTGTAATGCAAAAAATCCACGACGATAAATCCCTTCACATACCTCTGTTCTTGCTGCCCTTTCTCCCCTGTCAAGAGAAAAGAGAATTTTGAGAAGAGAACATAGAAGAGAGAAAAGAGAAAAGAGAACTAAAAAAGGAGAAGGGAGTAGAGAGTAGAGAGAAAAGAGAATTTTGAAAAGAGAACTAAGAAAAGAGAAGAGAGAAGAGAGTAGAGAGTAGAGAGTAGAGAGAAAAGATAAAAGATAAAAGATAAAAGAGAATTTTGAAAAGAGAACATAGAAGAGAGAAAAGGGAAAAGAGAAAAGAGAATTAAGAAAAGAGAAGAGAGTAGACAGTAGAGAGAAAAGAGAATTTTGAAAAAGAGAACTAAGAAAAGAGCAGAGAGAAGAGAGTAGGGAGAAAAGAGAAAAGAGAATTTTGAAAAGAAAACATAGAAGAGAGAAAAGAGAACTAAGAAAAAGAGAAGAGAGAAGAGTGTAGAGAGAAAAGAGAATTTCAAAAAGAGAACTAAGAAAAGAGCAGAGAGAAGAGAGTAGAGAGAAAAGAGAATTTTGAAAAGAGAACTAAGAATAGAGAAGAGAGAAGAGAGTAGTGAGAAAAGAGAAAAGAAAAAAGAGAATTTTGAAAAGAGAACATAGAAGAGATAAAAGGGAAAAGAGAACTAAGAAAAGAGAAGAGAGAAGAAAGTAGAGAGAAAAGAGAATTTTAAAAAGAGAATTAAGAAAAGAGCAGAGAGAAGAGAGTAGAGAGAAGGCTTTAAGCCTTTGCATTGTTTCACCATGTCAATACATCCACCATCCAGCTTCAATCACATAGACCATAAATCCCTTCACATACCTCTCATGAGAAATGATTGGTGTGTCCTCTCTTGATCAGAGAAAATGGCCTTAGCTTCACAGTCCCTGTTCCTTCTCATGCTCATATCCATCCCTTCACAGACCTCTCATATCCATGCCCAAATTTGTTGGATGAAGCTGTTCATGGGAACGGGGTATGTGGATGCGTCTGCGAAGCTGAATATCTAAAAGGAGTGGCCGGGGTCGGAGTAGACATAGGAAGTGTTGTCCGTCACGAAGACCTCCGACGACGACGGATCGGAGGCGTTGTCGCGCTGTGATGACGGATCGGAGGCGACATACTTCTTAATCGCGGCGGCGGAGACGAAGGGCGACGCCGCCCATGCCCATCTCGATTTGGTCAGACATCGTGTTGACCCGCCTGTCGCCGTCGACGGCGGGGTGTACTGACTTCTCGATGGTAGCTAGCCGGGCGGCGGGGGAGAGGAGGGGGATGATGGAGGAAGATGATAGTAAGAGAAAGGGAAGAGGGACGGGGACAGGGAGGGGGATGATGGAGTTATAGTTGGAATTAGGATTTGGGTTATCATAGGGGTAAAAAGGTCATCAAAACTATATAACCAACCATAACTATCCATAACTGATGTAAAATGGTGTTAAGACGTTAAATCTAATGATAGGGGTATACCCATCAACAAGTTTCACAAATTTGATGTAAACATCAATTATCTATAAAATAAAAGGCTGGAGAAACTTAAACATGAGAGTCTCATCCAAAGACAACAATGCCCTCATATATTTACCAGGTAAATAAAAGAGAGGGCTAAGTAGGAAAACATCACAGTCATTAAATAGTCAGACAAAACGACAAAAATACGGAGCAGTACGAAGACCTGCTAACTCCCCCCCCCCCCCCCCCCCCCTTTTATATAGGGGATAGATATAGATAAATAAGGGATCATGAGAGATATTTAAATAAAAGAAAGGGCTAAGTTGAAAAACATCCCGGTCATTAAATGGTAAGATAAAACGATAAAAAGGGGAGCATGACGAACCCCCGATATATATATTGTTCCTTCCTTGTAATTGCTGAAATAGATCCAATTATTGGAATTTTTTCATAGGAGAATTGGAGAAAAATACGTGGAAATCTATATTCGAATCAATTTAAAGGGGGTGAGAAATTGTCAGCGCATGTTTGCCTTTAGGTGACTATGACTCAGAAGTAGTTTATCATTGGACTAGGTGTATGCTAGTTTTTAAACACGTGTAGTTTACCCTTAATTTTTGACTAAGTCTCCACGGTCCTACTTATTAATCAGAAATCTCCCATGGTCCCATGGAAGCAGCTGCCAAGCCATGAATTTTTCTACCTTGCGAGGCCAATATATACCTTTATTTTTGACTAAGTCTCCACGGTCCTACTTATTAATCAGAAATCTCCCATGGTCCCATGGAAGCAGCTGCCAAGCCATGAATTTTTCTACCTTGCGAGGCCAATATATATATATATATATATATATATATATGAATAAAATTTTATGTTAATTCAAACCTTTAGATTTCTTTCATCTTGAAATTTTTATTGATGCTCATATAAATCTTTTTCTTATTGGTATAAGAAAATAAATAATGGAATACATGACATATTTTTTGGATTTCTCATCATCATCTTGAATTTTTTATACATGCTCATATCAAATCTTATGCTTAATGGTATAAGAAAATAAATAATAGAACAAGTTAAATAATTTTTAGATTTTTCATGATCATCTTGAAATTTTTATAGGTGTTCATATCAAATCTTATGCTTATTGGTATAAGAAAATAAATAATAGAACACATGAAATTATTTTTTAGATTTCTCATCATCATCTTGAAATTTTATAGATGCTCATATCAAATCTTATGTTTATTGGTAGAAAAAAGATGATAGAACACATGAATAATTTCAAGATGTTGAAAAATTTGAAAACATGTAAAGTCATTTTATCTGCATATGCTACACAAGTAAGTAACATATGGTTCTCTTTATCATCCTTATATAATGCTATGGTTATAAGTGAAACTTTTGTTCTCCTACGCGGCGGGAGAATATCCTAGGTGGAGCCTATGTGACGTCTATCTAATATGATAATCTTAAATTGAATAGGGTTTAGTGGGAGGGAGTTATTGGGCTGTGGTTGGTGATTACCCTGTCATGTGACAGGGGGTACAACTAGTATATATATATGGATGGATATATATGAGAGGAGGAAGAAAGAGGGAAAGATGGATCCCACATAAGTCAATAGTAAGTTTTAAGGTCAATTATGGTATGCTTAATAGTGAGAGAGAGAGAGAGAGTGTTAAGGCAGGGAAGTGTGGCAATTAGGTAAAAGATCAATTAATGAAATTAATAAATTAATTACTAAATTTACGCGAGCGTGGGGGTGTGGGGGCGACCCCGAGTTGGATTGGGCTTGATTGGACCCATAAATTTGGGCCGGGTGTGGTTTGGATCAAACGTGTTGGTGCTGGCCTATATTTACGTGGGATAGTGCATGCATAATTTTTTTTTAATTTTTTTTTTATGGCTGTTGAAATGTAGTTAGTCAAGTAGGGTGCGTGCATGCATGAATTTTTATTTTATTTTATGGCTGTTGAAATGTAAATAGTGATATTCAAAAACTCTTAATTTGATAGCTTGATTTTAAATATAGCTAAGTAGGCTCATTGAATTTTGTTAAGGGTCGCAAACCAAAGTATCAACCGGCATGTTTGATACAGGCTTAATTCTGACGCTGGATCTGGTTAAATAAGCCCAAATTGGAGATCAGACGGGCCTAAAAATGTCTAAAATATAACAGGCTTCGGCCCGTTCCCTCCCATCAGTATAGTTTTGGATTGTTGTGATTGTTGTGAATGATTAAATCCTTGACTCAAGCATGATCCTATTCTATGGGATAACTGTACTGTACTGTACTGAGATATCAAGTGGCCAATTATGGTCCTCACTCAAAAACAAACATGATAAGACTTCTCCCTCTGAAATTTGTCGACAAGGATAAATTTAAAAGACATGTGAGAAAATAGGACATCAGATAACAACGGTCAAGAAACGAAAAAGCCATTCAGAAATTTGTGGAACGAATTATCCAGATAAAACTGGTTTTCTAAAATAATTTTATAGAGCCGAGGGCGTGATCATTCATTATCATCAAACGATCAGGCTTTAATCATTCTAAACTACTTGTTAGAACAAAAAATTATGACCGTTGACCAAGACTGTAATCAAGGTCAAAATCTATTTCCACATTCGAATATCAGGAGATTGTGGTTTTTAGTTCAACTCCTTCGAATGATCGAATCAGAGGTGTTGAAGTGTACAAAGAAGTAATTTTTTGGTTGGTGATGGAGTTGATGGAAATGGAAAATAGAACATGGGAAATGGAAGATGAAAAATGTGATGGTTCTATGGTAAATCTACTCCTATGAGTAATAGATCTGCTCCTATGGAAGAAATTATGGTAGCACTACTCCTAGGAAAATATAGTAATTCTACTCCTATGGAAAAGATTAGTGTAGCACTACTCCTAGAAATGAAGGACGTTGCAGGAATTTAAAGGAAAGATAACTTCATTGCTGAATTCAAAAGGCTACATTGATAACAAATGTAAAAGGGTACATAAAGATAAAAAGATGGTTTGCTTTGATGGCCGGGGCAGTTTTCCTTCTTCCTCTTGGCTATTTATAGGGCTTTTAGTAACCACTTTTGAACTGTCAGAAACTGCTTTGAACTGCCTTGAAACTGTCAGAACTGCATAACTGGGCGATATTTTCAGCTATTTTACGAAACTGCCATCAAGTAGAGCTTCTTGTCTTCTACTACGATTTGGCCGATGATGATCTTGGAATTTGATGAAAGTCTGAATAAGAAAGTTGTAGGTCTTCGAATTATCTTTCTATCGGTCCAAAAATCAACTCATTTAGACATCGTATGAGAAAGCTATCACTAAAATGGTCGAAACACATCGATGTCTTATTAAAATAATCAGCCAAAACATGGCCGATAGACTTTTGGCTGACGGAGAATTTGGCCGATGGAGCATTTGGCCGATTGAATTTGGACATTTGGTCTTATTTACCAGTTTGTCATTAAACACTTTGACTATTAATTTGATACATCAAATGACCGAATTTGGAGAAGACGTCAACAACAAAGTTGTAGATCTTTTCGTCCTCTTTTCAATGGTTCAAGAATCGGTCAGTTTGGACACTTTTTGTAAAAGTTATGGCCAAAATACTCTAATTATGTCAAAGCCAAAGATATGGACGATTTGATGTCAATTTCGTCTTATTTACGAAATTGCCATTGATCTTTGCCAATCGCCCAAATGGCCATTATTATGGCTAACATTTTGCCCCCCGGTTTTTATGAAAATATTCATATTTTTGTAAAGACCTTATTCTGTTGACCAATTGGGGCGATTTTGTCGGTCAATTTTGGACGATTTTATCGGCCAATTGAGTGATTTTTGTCGACCAATTGAGTCATCCATAAAACATATTTGATCGTCCAGTCATTCAATATACTTGTTTTATGGCGAATGACGATTGACCAAGATAAATTAGTCAGATCACTTGAGTTTATACATTTAATATTGGTCAATCGGTCAAAAACTATTGTTGGTCGGCCAAATTTGTTGCATGTCACTCGGCCAACATATTTGCTCGGCCAATGTTAATTGCCCCCTATTCTCGACCACTCTTTTTTCCTCCAGTCCCTTTCCTCAAATTTCTTGGACGTTGACCGCAATTGTCCAAATTGGCTTTATAACAGGGTGATCCTCTGTTTCCTGTTTTGGGCGATGAGGGATCGTCGTTTGAGCAATGTTGGCCGATGAGGGACGGCCGTCGACGGGCGATGGGTTGATGATCAAGGTTGGTCGATGAGCAAGGTCGGCCTATGAGCAAAGCTGGCCGATGAGCAAGCTTGGCCGATAGAGGAAGGTAGGCCGATGAAGAATGGTTTGGCCGATGAGGGTCATCGACAAGCGATGAAGAAAGGTGAGCGATGAGCTTCGACGGTGGTCGTCGATGGGCGACGAGTAATGAGCGATAGCCGTCGATGATGAGCGATGAGCAACGGACGTTGGTCGATGAAGGATGGCTGTCACAACGGACGACGGGCGAATGAGCGTCGATTGGGCGATGAGGAATGGGCGTTGGTCGTTGCCATGGACGACTGGTTGTTGTTCTGTTCCTTTCTTCCGCAATGGGAGCCATCGGCGATGGGTGATGATGGTCGATGAAGGAATGCTTTGTCCGATAGAGAAGCTGGATGTGATGGCCGATATCGGTCTTGTTTGATGATGGACGTCGATGAGAAGGCCGATGAAGGATGGTTTGGCCGATGGACCATGGACGATGAACAACGATGGTCGTCGATGAAGAAAGGTGAGTGATGGTTGATGGCCAGTGCTCTGTTCCTTCTGTGATGGGCGATGAACAAGAGATAGCCGTCGATGATGATGCTCTGTTCCCCCCCTAATAGCGAACCTGGGCTTGCCTAAGGGAGGCCGCGGCTTGAGGATGCCCTGTTTCTCCCCAATGGCGAGAAGATGTTATGTTCTCCTCAATGCCGTTGTAGACGGGCAGTATATATGTTGGCTGGGATGAGAGAGCAAGGGGTGATGCAGCGAGATGCTCTGTATTTCTTCAACGCCAATAAATCATTGTCATCGTCCCTGGAACAGATCTGGACGCCGGCTCTGTTCACACCTTGGTTGGAAGATGCTTCTTGGCTTCTTCCTGGCAGTGGGGCTTTTTCCCTTTTCCTCCACCAGCAGTTGGCGGTTCAGATTCTCGAGGGTGAGGCGTTCTCCATGATGATTTCGCCGGAGATGAGCCAACCTAGGGGACCCTTGAAACCATGGATGACGGCAGCGACGAGGAATTGGGCTTGCTTGAGGGAGGCCACACCCTGAGGAAGCTCTATTTTTTTTTTCATCGTTGCTGTAGACGGCCAGGATGTTGGCCGGGATGAGGGAGTAGGGGCGGCGCGGCGAGGTTGGTGAGAGGCGACGGTCCGTGAGAGCCGCCTGAAAGACGATCTATCTCCTGTTCCGTCTTCTGGTCGGTGTGGTTTTGGATGAAGGATGGTGACGCTGGTGATGGGTTGGAACTGACTCGGGGAAGACGGGGACGGTGACAGCTCCTCCGGCTGGATCAATGGATGGTGGCAAGCCTCTCAATCTGGATCTAAGAAGATGACGGCGATGGGTTCTTCCGACGATCTTTTGGGCTTGGTTGAAGGATGGTGATGAAGGATGGCGATGACACATCCACTTTGCCGCGGCCTCTTCAAGATAGTCTATTCTTGATCGGCCACGTACCTTGTTGGCCATTTGCTTTGTATAATTTTTACCTCGATCGAATTGAAGCCTTTGAAAACTGTGTGGACGTAACTGATCTTTTTTATCGTTCAGTGCCAACTTATGACTCAAAGCCATTTGATTTTTTTGTTGTTGGCAAAGCTTCAAAATACTTATCGGCCAAATTCTGACACATTTATCATCTGTCAGTATTGGACTTTTTTGCTCCATTTTATCGTCTATTATAAAATCTGGACGATTTTCTTCTTTTGGACTATTCATCTCAACACCACCCTCTGAAAGCTTCGGCTCCTTTTGATCAACTATCACCATATCTTGTTCAATTATATTGAATATTTTAAAATTAGTGTTTGGTGAATTTTTGTCATCGATCATATTTGTAATATTTTCTGGCCGATTCGGTTCCACTATACCGTCACTTTCTTTTGTAGATAAAAAATTCCTTACCAATAAAGTGAAACCTCCTTGATTCTGCATGAAAGATGGCATAGTGATAAGTCACTAATTATTCATAGTTAAACCCCTTAAATTACCTTTGTTAGGCCTAGAGTGGTTGTCTTTGATGTCATATTGCTTGATTTCAGGTTTAAATAGGTTTTGAGAAGAAATACAAGAGTTTCGGCTAAGAAGATGAATTTATTTGATAAAGACTGCTTCGTCGCCTGTCAGGAAAATATTCGCCAGATATTCTGTATAAGTTAAAATATTCTGAAAATGTAGTAAATGATAGAAGACTTCAAGATCTACAATGTTCATGTTGGACACTTTGCGAGATTCCTGATGGTATGATAGCAGAATTGAAGAATACATGAAGATACATAAGCTGGAAAGCTGCACCGTCAATCCTGAAGAGAATATTCGTCAAATATTTTAAATTAATTAGAATATTCTGAAATTTTGGGAGATGAAAGAAGACTTCCAGATCTAGAACTTTCATGTTGAAGACTTTCTCAGATTCTAAACAGATTAGCTTCAGAATTGATTACAAATCGGAATTCCGAGTAGGAATTGAAGAATAAGGAAGCTGATGACGTGGCAGTTATTAACCCAGTCAAACTGGGAAGTCTGATCGATCGGATTTGAGTCCGATCGATCGCTCCGATGACGTCAGCAACCCGGAATTTAGGGAAATTAGAGTTTAAGTTCAACTATAACTCCTAATTCCGGGATTAAGGGTTTCTATTATATTAAGGGGTGATTCCAGCCGAAAATTATCATCTTTTGGAGCACTTTTGGAGGAGAAGGTTAGGGTTTTGAAGACGGTGATCTTTCCGCGGGGATCGACGGCTTCATCTTCTACACCTATGGCTGATTTCCAAGAGATGAGTGGCTAGTTTTCTTGTTCTTAGGAATACCATGAAACCCTAGTGTAACTTTTGATCTTTCTTAGTTGAATTTTTGTGAACTTCTCTACGTATAATCTCATGAATATGTTTTTAATGATTACAGAGTTGAAGGAACAGAGTTTCGTTGACGTATTATTAGTCCTACATGATGGTTGTACTTGAGTGTAGAGATTCATGAGATAGTTTGCATGTGGTTTGTGATTTACTTTTGAGATAATCTATGCTACATGAAGATAAGTCATGCTAAGGTCATTAGGAGTAGAATAACTTAAGATAATGGTAGGACCGAAGATGATTTATGCCAAACAAAGATAGGTTATGCCGTAGGGAACATAAAACCTTCTTTTAGGGATTCGCGTGAGCTTGTAGCCATACGATCCATAATACTTAGAGAAGTGATCAAGATGATAACTATGGAAGATTAAGGGTGAAACTAGGGTGGATTGTGTATTTCATAAGACATCTTTTTCCATCTGATTAAAACCTTAATATTTTCTTTTGCTTTCTTAGATAATTTCAGTTAGATCAATCTATCATTGAAGTGTTTGGTTTAGATCAAGAGTTTTGAGAATCGATTTTGGTTTTCCTAGTAATTCCCTGTGGTTCGACTCCGGATTTCACCACTAGTCTACGTAGTAGTATTAGTGATTAAACAAGGATATAAATTTAAGATTTGATTGAGGTTAGCAATGTTTTAACGACGCATTTACGAGCGATCACATAGTGACCTTGATCTCCTCACTGCTGGAACCTTCACATGAGGACATACTCCATCTAAGAAAATTTTCTTGGAAAACAGCATCTGCATGGTCACTTTCTTCAGCTTTCAAAATAACAACCCTGGAAATGCTATCTCTCATTTTATCCCTTCTTCTTTGACAGCTTCAACACATTGTCCCACCGGGCGTGCCAAAAAATATTAGAACAGAAATTATGACCGTTGACCGGGACTGTAATCAAGGTCAAAATCTATTTCCACATTCGAATATCAGGAGATTGTGGTTTTTAGTTCAACTCCTTCGAATGATCGAATCAGAGGTGTTGAAGTGTACAAAGAAGTAATTTGGTTGAAAATGGATTTGGTGGAAATGGAGAATGGAAAATGACATGAGAGATGGGAAATGGAAGATGGAAGATGAAATGTGATGGTTCTATGGTAAATCTACTCCTATGAGTAATAGATCTACTCCTATGGAAGAAATTATGGTAGCACTACTACTAGGAAAATATGGTAATTCTACTCCTATGGAAAAGATTAGTGTAGCACTACTCCTAGAAATGAAGGACGTTGCAGGAATTTAAAGGAAAGATAACTTCATTGTTGAATTCAAAAGACTACATTGATAACAAATGTAAAAGGGTACATAAAGATAAAAAGCTGGTTTGCTTTGATGGCCGGGGCAGTTTTTCTTCTTCCTCTTGGCTATTTATAGGGCTTTTAGTAACCACTTTTGAACTGTCAGAAACTGCTTTGAACTGCCTTGAAACTGTCAGAACTGCATAACTGGGCGATATCTTCAGCTATTTTACGAAACTGCCATCAAGTAGAGCTTCTTGTCTTCTACTACGATTTGGCCGATGATGATCTTGGAATTTGATGAAAGTCTGAATAAGAAAGTTGTAGGTCTTCGAATTATCTTTCTATCGGTCCAAAAATCAACTCATTTGGACATCGTATGAGAAAGCTATCACTAAAATGGTCGAAACACATCGATGTCTTATTAAAATAATCAGCCAAAACATGGCCGATAGACTTTTGGCTGACGGAGAATTTGGCCGATGGAGCATTTGGCCGATTGAATTTGGACATTTGGTCTTATTTACCAGTTTGTCATTAAACACTTTGACTATTAATTTGATACATCAAATGACCGAATTTGGAGAAGACGTCAACAACAAAGTTGTAGATCTTTTCGTCCTCTTTTCAATGGTTCAAGAATCGGTCAGTTTGGACACTTGGTGTAAAAGTTATGGCCAAAATACTCTAAT
This sequence comes from Narthecium ossifragum, assembly GCA_963920575.1. Taxonomy (NCBI): domain Eukaryota; kingdom Viridiplantae; phylum Streptophyta; class Magnoliopsida; order Dioscoreales; family Nartheciaceae; genus Narthecium; species Narthecium ossifragum. Next base: position 25,474,302 of record OY986965.1, read on the forward strand.
TATGTCAAAGCCAAAGATATGGACGATTTAATGTCAATTTCGTCTTATTTACGAAATTGCCATTGATCTTTGCCAATCGCCCAAATAACCATTATTATGACTAACACTACTATTCTGTCATCAATCTCTCTAAAATTATGATTTAGAATTTAAAGAGATTAAACCTTTATCGTCGGACAATCATGATCATTGTCCTACCTCTTTCTCTCTCTTTTTGTCAATGTCTTTTTTGTTTTTATCCCTCGTGAATTCAACATGGAAGCGGATTGTCTTACAGGCTTAGCGCGGGATGGTCCTTTGGATCTGCTCCTTTCCTCGTAATCTTTCCTTCACCCTCAGCCTTCTAACTCATCTAATAAAGAAAAAAAAAACCTCTTTCTCTCTCTCTCTCAAACACGCAACGCAAAGCTAGAGATACCACTCTCTCGAATTCAAAAGAATTAAGTGCCGTGAGTATGGGAGAAGATAGAAGAAGGCATTATAGGAAGATGTCTCCCTTTGGTAACACCTCAACATCGAAGATGACCATATACTTACTTTTCTCCATATGAGGCTGCTTAATTAGATAACGACACGCTCTCTTAATTTGGGTTTGGGGGCTTATAAGATGTAGGCATTATTTGATGATGGTGGTTCACATATGAATATAGTGTTAGAGATATTGCCATAGCCATAGATAGCCATGGAGGCTAAAAGTCACGTTGGAGAGCGTATCAAAACAATCCATCAGCATTGATAACTACTTCAATTCCTGATCTACCAGTCATACAATTGGACTTTTTACACACAAAATTCACGGGATGGAACATTTGCTGATTTTCTTGTCATTGACGAAAGATTTTTAGACTATACCGTAAAATATGGTTTGATACAATATACCCTCTCAGATCAAGAGAGATCTCACTTTGCGCCCTATAATTATGACAATATTATATACCACCTAAAGACATAGGGATCATTTCAAGAACCCCCTTTGGTCCAATTAGGAGGCTAGCCTTGGTACAAATACATAGTAAAGATGTCCTTGGACAATAAGACTTAAATTTAAAAAGATAAATTAAGTATGTGAATTATATTTACATATAGTTCACTGATTTTTCCAATGTGTTCGCATTAAACTGACCGTAAGTTTTTTTTTTTTTTTTTTTCTTATGAACCCTATATATGCTTTCAGAGGATATATGGGATTGTCAAAACTATAGAACATAATGTGAAATGTGGCAAGCTTCAACTTTAAAAGAGGTATATGATCGATGTTAACAATTTATAAATAGATAAACTCATTCCATCTCATCTCTCATCTTTTAAGTGTTTGGAATGATCGGTGGAATTAACATGATAATTTCATTTAAACAAGCATGTCAACATTTTATTTTAAAATACTTCTATTCTTATCTAAATGCTGATTTTGGTGCTAATCTGATGGTCTTCAAACTGGTTATGCACGCTATCGCCTATGGTGCTGGAAGTCCATGACTAGTATGGGCAACTTTTTTGACTTTTTGAGTCGGTCTTATTTTGTTACATGTAACGGGAAGACTAGTTAATTTGGTTAGAGCTAGTCGGTCTCGTTACTTTTGGTCCTGGGAGGGAGGCTACATCCCTCCTTTTTGGACGGTCCAATGTAAGTAGAGTTCTTTCAATAATCTAGCCTTCGGGCTCATCTCATAAAATTAAAAAAAACTAGTTCATCGGTGGAGCATGTTCCTCTTGTTGGGATGGGAAGGAGAGTGGAAACTGGAGGTGGCTTCTCGTACGCTGTTGCGGTGGTGACGGATCTGAGACCAAAGACAACTAGAGTTATGTCGGAGGAGGCGACGTGTATCGGCCCCCCTCTATGCAGATGTGGTGTATATGGATGATGATTTGAGGGACAGATGCTGTAAAAAGTGGGAGAACTCATTATTTGGAAGAATCCTGGAAGGAAAAGTTCTCCTGAAAACATTGAAGCATCGTTTGCCACTAATGTGGAGGATGGCCGGAAGCTTCCATGTTGCAGACATGGCACATGGGATCTGTGTTTAGGTTTTCAAGTCAGGAGGATCTTCACAATGTCCTAACTAGAGGTCCTTTGTTCATGAATGGCATGGCACTCACACTGGTTCACTGGAAGGAGGATTTTTGTTCGGTGTCGAAAGATTTCCAAATGGTTCGAGTTTGGGTGAGGATTCTTGGCATTCCACTCAAGTGGTTTGATAAGGAAATAGTCATGCGTATTGTGGCTTCGATTGGAATGCCTCTAGAGGTTGATATTGTTACCAACGAAACCTCTATTGTTACCAATGATATGAGGACCCATACCTCTATATCTAGTTTGACCGCGTAGGTAGGACCTGTGGGTTAAGTTGGTTTTGTTTTTGTTTCATGTCGGGTGCGATCAGGCGATCACATTGTTGTTTTTGGACCACATGGGGGTAATTTGGTAAAATTATGCATTGTCGATTGGTTTTACACCCGCGTAGTGCACACAGCCTTGGATTGATTTATGTGTTTGATTAGAGCCTTAGGGGCGCTCTCGATCGGAAGATCGGAGCTCGATAAACGGACGACTGAGATTATTCTCAACTTACTATAAATACCTTCTCTTTCCCTTCTTTTCTTTCTCCTCCCATGCTTTCTTTCTCTTCTCTTTTCTTTCCCTCTTCTTCTTCTCCGAACGAGGGGACTTCAGACGACTTCTCGGCGGCTTGGAGGCGACAACGACGAGGGGGAAGGCTAATGGAGATCACCCTTGGTCGGATTAAGAAGGATTAGTGAGGATTTAGCTAACATTGATAAGATAACAGAGAGAGTTCTGGGGTGGCAAGGAAGACATCTCTCGAAAGCCTTTGTGTGAGGTAGCTGACGATGTCAGGAAAGGTTTGATCTGCAAACCAGAGGAGAAGAGTGCAATCAGCCTGATCAATGACAATTGGCTCAACGTTGGTGTGACGGCAGAAGCTCCCTTGCTTTTTAATTGCAAAGAGTATTATGGGTATGCGTTGTGGGGGATTTGCAATAGGGGCTGGTTTGGAATGTTAATCGAGTGAGAGTTTTTGGCCATGTGGATTTAGCAAAAGAGATTCTACATATATCGATCAGAAGAGAAGAAATAGGGGATTCTTGCCGTTGGTCTTTGAACAGGAATGGTCTTATAACTACATCTGCAACCTATGATTTCCTTGTGAAAGATAAGACTAGGCTTATGAAATTCGATGAGATGGGGGTGTGGAGGAATCCATGGAAACTGCCAATAGGCCCAAGGGTTAAGCGATTTCTTTAGCATGTGCTACATGGCAAGTTAGCGGTGAAGGAATCCCTATGGAGATGCAGGTTGGTCTCTGACAAGCTGTGCCCGAGATGTGAGGAGGAGGTGGAGAATATCTCTCATACATTAATGCAATGTAGTTTCCCCAAAGGAATATTGATTGATGTTCTTCATAAATAGGGTTGCAATGCGGAGGATTGGGGGTGTTGAAGACTTTCTTAATCTTCTTCTCATGTCTTCGAATGAGGAAGGTAAGTTGTCTCTCAAAATCCATGTAGCCTATGCCATCTGGTTAATTTGGAAGGATCGCAATCACGTGGTGTTCGATGGAGGAGGTGAATCTACTAGAAGTTTGATTCTGAAGACATGCAAGTTGGCTAATGAATATACTCAGATGTGAGGGACTCATGTAGATAAGAGGATGAGATGTCATGGTAATGTTTTGCAGGTGGATCCTTCTTGGGTACCAGGAAAGAGGAAGGCTACAACAGTAGGCGCGATAGAGATTAAAGGAGACGCAGCAGTCGGGGCCATGGGTAGACCGGTTGATGTTAATTCTTGTCGTGAGGCTGAACTCTAATGTTGTAAAGTAGGATGATTTGAACTCAACAAGTTAAGACAGTTTCAAGTAATCACACTTGCCTCTGGCTTATCTAATCAAATAAAAACAAATATCTATCCAAAACACATGGAGCTGGATTGTGCTGGATCCATGCCAGCATAGCACAATTGTCATGGGGGGTCCTCTTTTTCTTGCACGTCAAATCAACCTTAACATTTCTTCTCCAGCAATTAGCAATTCAATAACGATACTTATCTAATTTTTAAATCATATTTGAATCCTAATCAAATTGGTGAACAACTTGGTACTACTAGCAGAATTCCAATGATGGCTTTGGACCCATGTCTGCCACGGTGGTAGGTCCTCTCAACTACAATGCGATAAGATCGCACCCCCCCTGACACAGCCCCCTCCGGCCCCACTCAAAATTTTCCAATTACGCCCCCGGCCTCCCTCAGCCGCAATCCTTGACTTTTCCTCCCTTTTTTTTTTTTTTAAAGTTTTGATTCTTTTGTTTTCTCATTAGTTTTGATTTTTTAAAATCTATTTTTTTTATCAAATTTATTTCTTTTTTGATCAGTTTTATTTTTCTTTTTGGATAAAAAGTTTTCTTTATTATATGTTTGTAATCTTTTATTTATTTTTTAGTTGTAGATTTTAGAAGTAATTATTTGTAAAACTTTAAAAAAAGTATAAAAATATGGATCAAAATAAAAGGTATATATATATGAAAATAACAAAAACACAAAGAAATAAAAAATGGACAAAGAATTAAAAAAGGGACTAGAATGCGGTAGGGTATTTTGAACTTTTTTTTTCTTTCAAAATGGATTAAATATCCGAAACTTCTTGTGCCCAGTCCAATTGTCGGATTGAGTCCAAACAAAGGACTCCCAGTCCCTTTCCCTAAGAAATAATAAATAAAAATAATTAAAAAAAATAAAACTAATACAAAAAACAAAATAAAAATTAATTAAAACTGGAAAAAAAAAGCTCACAAAGAATAAGGAGGGAAATTAAACAAAAGTGAAAACAAAAGGAAAAAAAGAAAAGAATAAAACATATAGAGTGAGATGGATTTAGAAAAAAAGGTGAAGAGTAAAAGGGTAAAATGTGAGGGGGACAGCGGGAGGGGCGGTGTCCGGGGGGGGGGGGGGGGGGGGTGTGAAAAAGTTTGGTGACAATGAGATATAATGCTCGTTCAAAACTTTCAGCGAGTCAAGTTAATCTCCACATCAAGTCGATTCAATCGCTAGCCATTTACGTGGCATTTAGTAGTTTTCAATTTAGTCGGCTCGGTTTTCAATTTTTGCATCATAGTTCAATGCGTTTTTTGGCATGAAGAAATTGTTAAATTTAAGGGATAGTTGGCTAAAACACCATATTATCCAATCTTTATTACTTAAAAAACCGGTTCATAAGTTTTAAGTCAAAAACTCCATTTATAGGTTAGTTAAGTTGTTCCACAAGATTAGTTATTCCACATGTAATGAATGCATTAATGAATCCATTTATAGGTTAGTTAAGTTCTTGCATTTAATGAAAGGATAATTGGCTAAAACACCAATAAATGCAAGAAGACATTAAATGCAAGTGAGGCCAGTCATTAACTAAGATGGTATAGCAAATAAATGCAATGGAGAGGGAGAGGGAGAGAGTGTGTGCAACAAATAAAGTGGGTCAGTGGCGGCAGAGGAGTTGGTCATCGTGTCGTGCGGTTAAAAGAGTCCACGTGTCGATTGAGAGAAAACTCAGTCGATTGAGAGAAAACTCAGTCGATTGAGAGAAAACTCAGTCCAGTGAGAGAAAACTCAAACCAAATTAAGAGAGAAAACTCAGTTCATTGAGAGAAAATGAAAAATCAGTCTATTGAAAGAAAACTCAATCTATTGAGAGAAAACTCAGTCCATTGAGAGAAAACTCAAATCAGTGAGAGAAAACTCAGTTCAATGAGAGAAAACAAAAAATCAATCCAGTGAGAGAAAACTTAGTCCAGTGAGAGAAAACTTAGTTCAGTGAGAGAAAACGAAAAATCAATCCATTGAGTAAAAACTCAGTATGGTGAGAGAAAACTCAATCCATTGAGAGAAAACTCAGTCAATTGAGAGAAAACTTAATCCAGTGAGATAAAACTCAGTTCGATGAGAGAAAATGAAAAATCAATCCATTGAGATAAAAACTCAGTCCGTTGAGAGAAAACCCAGTATAGTGTGAGAAAACTCAATCCATTGAGAGAAATTCAGTCCAGTGAGAGAAAACTCAGTCCAGTGAGAGAAAACTCAGTCCATTGAGAGAAAACTCAGTCCATTGAGAGAAAATTCGAAACCTCATTCAATTGAGAGAAAACTCAATCCAGTGAGAGAAAACTCAGTTTAATGAGAATAAAGTTAGAAGAGGCAGTTGTGTGGCTTTGCCCGACGGGGTTAACCAGATTCAATTTTACATTTTCCAATTTTCTTTTTTTTGCATTTTTTGTATAGTCTCCGGACTCCAAGCTGGGTGAATTGTATTGGACAGCTGCCCTCCCTCAAGTCTCTAACTTTCAGGACCTGTCGAGCAATTAAAAAAATTGGTGATGAATTCCATTATAATGGTGATATCAAGGGCTTCTCATCACTTGAGACAATCGAATTTGAAGGCATGTTCGGATGGGAAGAGTGGTCAGGAGGAGGAGAAGGCAACCAATTACTGTTTCCTGTTCTGCAAAAGGTCACAATTCGAAGATGTCCGAACTTGAGACATATATCAATCCACCTTCCTCTGTCACTTACCAGATTGTACATTCAGGATTGTAAAGAATTGATGTATATGCCAATAGAGAGATTAAAACATCTCGTCTCTCTCGAGAGTTTGGTACTCAGTGGGTGCCCCAAGCTCGGATCTTCTATGGCGATGGTAGCACAACATCAAGTGGATGAAGAAGAAGAAGAAGATCATGTGGAGGATGATAACATCCAGCATCTCCTTCCCTCATCCCTGACCCACCTTGAAATCAAATCATGTGACTGTCTCTGCAGCAGCGGAGTGGGTTTGTCCCAAGGTGCCTGCGAAACCTCCCCCCCCCCCCCCGGCTGGCGGCGTCCAGCGGCACCCCCCTCTCCAGGCAGCGTGCTCCAGCGGCTTCGCTCGTCATTGCATAGTTCCAGTATTTTGCAGGACTACGATAACATAGGGTTTTTGCCAGGTGGATGAGGCTTTTGCCCCCAAAAACACTTTGTGTTATTTTATTAGCAAACTAAGTCCCATCTCATGGGCTCTGACCGATTCCCCCTAAATTTAATACACATTGGCATGTCTCAAGCAAAGCAAAGCGAAGGAAGAAGAATGCTTTCAAGTCTCAAGATTGATATCCATCAACCACCTCGTGAGATGTCATGTTTCAAGATATCTTGATCGGTTTGCTTGTTCACGTGAAAGCTGCATGCATTTCATTTCATGATGCGACCAATTTAATTATATATATATATATATATATCTCTCTCTCTCTAATGCCACTTTTAAAATCCTTTTTTTATTTTATATTAGGTTCTACTGCATTGCTCCTTGATACAACAAATCAAATGCTCATATCGGCGTCACATCATGCTACAAATGCTTGAATGAGAGTCCTGCTCTGTAGTGGATTGGGCTGCATCACCTGGTCCAGTCAGCCGAATGGGCCCATAGTAAAACAGTTGTTTAATTTAAAATGATGAAATTCTGAATATAATAAGTTCATAATTAATGTAATATTTTACATACGAAATCTACGGCAATTTGAACAATTTCGAGGAAAATATTATATTTATTCAAAATTTAATTTCGAGATCCTCATTTCTATCATTTATTAAGGCTTTTCTCTTGTCTTAATTGACTAGAAAGTGCCAGCTGTCACTCAGATAATATAACTAATTACCATTTTTGAACGAAACCGTAATTAAAAATAAAATATATTTCCCTGTCCCCTCCAGCAGTTGGCCACTTGTCGGCTTCCGCCTTCATCTGCTAACTAACGGCGTCATCTCTTGATGACTCTCCCGTACTCTCTTCCTCATCTACTCCCGCTGATACCACGGTTAGCATGCCTCGAGATCAAGATCTTTCTAATCATTGCAGCATATCCAACGATGGTTAGCATGTGTCGTACGGTGGCAATCGTACGCCTATTTCTTCGCACTGGGGATGTCGGACGAACGGCGTCAGTTCTTTGACGTTATCCGGAGCTGTGATCGAAGTAGTAGTGGTATATGAGAAAGCGCGTAAGGAGAGAGAGAGCCTTCCTTTCTCCCAAAATACCCCAATTTAGAGCTATAGCTTCCAAAACCCTAAGCATTCTCTCCTATTTTTCCGCGGAAACCCTGCTTTTTGCTCACAATTAGATCACTTTCTTCAGAGGGATCTCTGGGGCGCTGGAGATCTGGAGGCGTGATTCGGATCTGGAGCGGGTCGGAATCGAAACCATCTAATCTTCGTCGGGGACAGCGGGATTTCGGATGTTTTGGAGGGGGTTTGGGGGTTTTCTGCTTCGATCGAGGTAGATGGTGTTCGATCTGGAGGGGGGTTCAGAAAAGCTTGGATTTTGGCTGTAGATGGGTCTTGATTGACTTGGAAATGGTTCTCCAGTGAAAAGCTGGGTTTTTTTGGGTTCGGATTGCAGGGATCTGGAGGGATTGGGGACCTATAGGTATGGTGTCCGTCTAATTTGATCGTTTCTTAAGCTTTTGAAAGTTATCTTCTAGGGTTGAATGTTTCTATTTTTCACCACTTGGATACGTCTATAGGTGGAACTAGTCATTTTTTGCAAGCGAGCTTTGTGATTTGGATTTGGCTGTTTTATTTTTTACTACAGTACCCAAATTTTTCGCTATTAAAGCTTTGTGATTTGGATTTACTTCGTTAGAAAGCTTAGAGTTCCAGTATATGGACGCAATCTAGATCGAGAAAGCTTGTTTTAGGATTTTTAGCTCCTATTTTGTCTTTTGATCTAAGCACCGAAACCATGTAAATGAGTTGTTCCCCTGATAACTTCATGATTTTTATTTGAAATAAGGATGTACTTATAAGGTTCTTGTTTGTCTATGGCTTCTCAGGTCATTATGAGGGCATTCCAATAGCTACTTAGGTACACTGCATCAATCCGGCCGTTCACTTATTTGGAAGCTTTAAAGTCTTCAATTTTTATATAGAAGAGAGTTGGAAACCCACCAATTTTTGTTAGGTACATAAAAGAGTCAAGCCTTAGCTTTAGGACACCTATTTCACCAAAGATGCAACCCAAAGCTCGAATCCATGCTGACCCATCTCTAAACATGGATCAGTTCGATAGAATTCCAGACTCTCTGGTCCTCCTCATCCTCAACAAGTTAGCTGATGTCCGATCTCTTGGCCGCTGCTCTGCTGTGTCCAAACGATTCAACTCCCTTGTCCCTCTGGTGCATGATGTCTATGTCAAGATTGACCGTGTTGTTACTGTTGACGGTGACTCTGATGAAGCCTTGAACCCTTCATCCCCGAAACCGAGAAACCTTTTCTCGCACTTCCTCAAGCTCATGCTGTTTACCCTTCTCAAGCCTTTCCACAATCTTCGCAACACGAATGGTGCAAACAAACCTCTTTTTCCACAGCTTTCTCAACACTCCCCTGCACAAGTTCTGAAGAACTTCACCCATATCCGCAACCTTAAGATTGAGCTTCCTGCTGGTGATGTTGGAACTGAAGACGGGGTTCTGTTGAAATGGAGGGCTGAATTTGGAAGTACCCTCCAGAACTGTGTGATTTTGGGAGGCACTCGGATAGAACGCAAGCCTACTTCATCTGATTCAGAGCCTTCATTGGAAGACAATGGTAGCATACCCGAATCATTCTATACAAATGGAGGGCTCAAACTGCGTGTGGTCTGGACAATCAGCTCTTTGATTGCTGCTTCAACTAGGCATTACCTTCTTTGCCCTATTATTAAGGATCACCCGACTTTGAGGAGCTTGGTTTTGACTGATGCTGATGGGCAGGGCACACTGTGTATGGGGGTTGGGCAGCTGAAAGAGTTCAGGGAGAAGCCATTGTCAGCTTCAGCATCATCCAGCAGAACTCAGGTTCCAGCCTCCAACATGAAATTAAGGTACGCTCCATACCTGGAGCTCCCTGGGGGAATGAGCATGCAAGGAGCCACATTAGTGGCGATCAAGCCATCTTCTGAGGGCAGCAGTGGCAGCGGGAGTCGCAAGGAGAGTGAGGCTTTTGTTTCAGGAGCATTTGAAGGGCCATATAAGGCTGCAGTGAAGGCCCTCTTGAAACGGCGGACTTACCTTTTGGAGATGAATGGCTTCTAGAACATAAGGTTGTTACCCTTTCTCGCAGCTCATTATGGTTCATTTTTCTTTGTCTCGTGAACCAAGAGGGCCTTCAGTGTTTACTATCTGAAGGTTCAAACTGCCATATAAGGCTGCAGTGAAGGCCCTCTTGAAACGGCGGACTTACCTTTTGGAGATGAATGGCTTCTAGAACATAAGGTTGTTACCCTTTCTCGCAGCTAATTATGGTTCATTTTGCTTTGTCTCGTGAACCAAGAGGGCCTTCAGTGTTTACTATCTGAAGGTTCAAATTGCCGTCTCTGCTGAGTCAGGTGTGTACTAGTTGTATGTTGTCACGTTGCTTTTTGCTTGTATTTTGTACAGTAATAGTGGCTGGTAATAGTTCATATTATGCTATATGAATGGAACATTATCCGCAATATCCATGCTCCCATTGGGTCTTTGATGTCCTTGGCTTCTTGTACTGTAACTTCTGTTACTTGCTGGGGCTACAGCTTTGGGACCTCTTTGTTTCTTGTTCAAATCTACCCTGCTGGGTTTCCTCTTCAAATTTTACTTGGTAAGAAAATTCTGGCCCTTTAACTTTTGATTTAGAAATAGGTGATAATGAAGGGAAAAAAGATGCAATGAGCTTTTAAAAGATCGGGGACACAGTGTTATATCTGTAAACTATAGATAGTGTTCTACTTACTCGGTGGCAAGGAAAGGTCTGGCACCACTTTTCACTTTTGATCTAGAAATAGGTGATAGTGAAGTGGGGGAAGATGCAATGAAGATTTGCTTATATTGATGTATGTTTTGCGGTTTAAACTATAGTCAACCTCTTCTCTTGGTTTCAATGAGATAAATCTGTACTGCAAACAGTTGAAGAAAGCAGGCCTTCATACAGGAAGGTGAACAGGTTTTTGTAAATGTAACATTGTCACATACAGATTCCTATAATGATGCATTCTGGGAGTAAAAGAGTTGCTTTGAGGCATGGTATACTGATATGAGAACTGACCAACACTTAAGAGTTCCTTATGTAGTAAAATGTTCAAAAGTCTGGAGGATTTTGTGCTGCATTTTTATTAGGATCCACTAATTGATGGGAAATATCCTAGAAGAAGACTATTGAAGATTTCAGAACGTTTTGTATGTTACATGACATGTATACTAGCATTTCATCTGACGTTTGCGAATTATGAACTCTTCATCGCGCATCATTTTATCTACACGTCACTAATTTGTTGTGGGACAAACATCCTTTTCTGAGATACAAGTTTGGATCAATGGCATGCAAGTCTTTTGCACCTTTAGAGCTCAGTAGCAGAGGTGAGTGATGTTGAAACAGGGAAAGCATTGTGGACTATATTTCAAATGAGCCTAACCTAAGCACCTTTTTTTGACTTGTGATGGAGTTGTTGTGGATTCGTGTTGAATTTAGCAGGTCTGCTTCCAGCATTGCTCCTAATAAAGTAGAATAGTTTGGAGCTAAGAACAACTCTCTCTGTCTCATGCTGAGATTTCTACCACTCTGCTCGTAGCTACTTTTATGATAGTACTCATTAATTTTCTCAAGCTGGATTTGAGAATCTTTTGGGGAATGCCAACCATGAGGCAGAAAACTAATGAGAGGGTAGGAGGGGTTCCTACCTACTGCTTGTGGAATTTAGCTCTTTTAAAATGGTGAGATGACTCAAGATTTAAGGGGCCTTGAGAGACAAACTGGCCTAATTACATGGTTCATCGAATCCCATTGTCGATTAGGTCATTGGCTCAAACACACTAGAAACAAAGTTTAATGTTGAAAGAGAGCTCCATCATTGAAGTGGATTTCCCACACTCATATTATGACCCATGAGACAAAATGGATCAACTAGATACAATCTGAGCTTCGTCCTGTGGTGTTGGCAGGTTTGTATCTTGCTAGTTCTAACCTTTGGACTCAACTCAATACCAAAAAAAAAAAAAAAAAAAAGAAGAAGAAGATACCATCTAGTTTCTACGAGAAAAGTCGGAGATTATCTAAGGACTATTTGATTGAAAAGTCCAAGATTATCTAAGCAACTATTTGATCGAACTTCCTGCACCGGGTACAATAAGAGAGAGTGTGATGCTTCCAAGCCAAACATCCTAGATTTGTCATGCCACAAGACAGTATTATTGGCCCATAGAGAGTTTCACGATTTGAATACAAAACAATCAAGAAACAACGTCCAAGAAAATAAACATATATCAACCCGACAATCACATTGCACCAATATGACCTAAGATATAAACGAAGTCTCCAGGATTAACAGGTGTGCAAAAAGATCCCTATGTCCTCATGGAAACTGTCTCTCTCTAATGGACCATGGGTTCGGCTCTTCCATCTATTCCCGGCGTTGGATGGAACGTGCTTGTTCTCTTTCACAATCACCGGTTTATGTTATCTCACCCTGAATCAGCAAAATAGGGTAAAAGAGCCCACGCAGGCGTTCATCATCTGTACTTGCCGAGCTCCACCTTCTTCTTAATTGCTTTATGACCATGATAGACAAGAGCATCAATGATTCCAGCAACGGTGAAAACACCTGAACATGTACACAATTAGCATTCAATGTGTTTTCCAAAAAACGTTAATGATTTCAGCAACTCATATTTGATCATTATGTTGGAGTAGCCACAAAGCAGCAAGAACATGACGCTGGAATCATAGAACTTGAAGCATCAATATAGAAAACTATGGTTCTGTCTTGAACTTCGAAGTTTACAGGTTAGAATTAAAGATTGTATATCCTCTGCCTACTAGACCCATTTGAGGAAAACTAAAGATGGATGGGTTTAGAACCGAACCTCCAACTATAGCACAGATATGTGTGAGGAAGTGGAGGATTGATTTGTTTTCTTCAGTAAAGATCACCTGCAACACAATGACAAACCAATTTTTGCGCTTGAGGACAGAAATTAGATGCTAAGAAATCATAGACTAGAAAACAGAACTAAAATGTAGAGACACAGCTAGAGGAATGTTGTTATATCTAGAATAAGATACCAGCTAGAAGAAAATTCAGTCTATAAAATGGTTTTGGGTTGCCATGGCAGAATTGTAAATGAAACACATTAAACTATTTAGCAAACTGAAAATGGAATTTGTCTAGAACTCAGATTATTTCTTCAGAATCTGTACTTCTCACACTACGCTGGGGCAACCAAAAGGTTCACACAGATAGCATGCTAATTACAATTAAGAGAAGTGTGTGCATTCAAGATTGTATTGCGCACGTATAATGCTAATTTTAGCATGCCTCTTAAGAAAATGCTCAGTCAATTTTAGAAATAGCATGGTTAACTCACCTTGATTGGTGAAAAGTCATAGAAAAAGAAAACCGCAGGAAGCGTTTTAGGATGTAGATTTCCATCTAGGTAGTGCTCTGTCACCGAGAACTGCGACAGGAAAAAACATAGCTGAAATTAATCCATGCTAGATATCAACAAAGAGGAAACCACACGCAAAATTCTGCTTCACCTGGTTTGAGTGGATTTTACGTCCTCTTATATCAGTATAGATGGTGGGGACGACCTGTAGAAAGCAAAAGCAGTTCCGTAGTGATGCTTGGGTGATGACACTAGAATTTCATGAAAAAGTAATGGTCCGTACCACTTGTTATGTTGTTCATTAATTGCTGTAAATGGTATTTACAAAATAGTCTGCACTTACTTTTATAAAATATTGGTACATCCCGGATGATGCTTGTTGGTTCCAGCATGCACTGCATGAAAATCAAGCACAAAAAGCTAAAGACAGGCGCTTAACTGTTCACCAGAAGTGTCATTTTTACTTCTATCAGTCTACTGAACTGAACATGTGGCCTGATCTCCTCAACTTACCCATCAAGCGGATTCACAACACCCGGAAACTCCTTTCCAAAGGATAGTTTGTTTATTTTGTGGCTAATCTGGTATTTATAAATGCAGAAGATTACTTATGCTGCTTACATATATAGACAGTCACCAACATAGATCTCAAACAAAGCTCAGGAAGACATATTAAGGAAAGAAAATGGCAAACTCATGATACTCACGTTATAATTGCCTGCTTGAAAGGCCAATAAATCATGCACATGGATGTTAGCTTGGTGGAAGCTTTTTCCAGGAGCAAAATGAAAATTTCCAGCTACTTTATTCACTTCGAGAAACCCATTGATGTTACATCCTTCACCGTCTTCCTCTTTAATTTTTTGGATGAAGCCCTCTCGCTTGCACTAAGAAAACACTTATATGCGCAAAATTCAGAGATGAAAGGTCAAGAACAACATATTTCAGAGAGTGGTCAGAAATGCTACTGTCTTAGCCAAAGAACTGCCTTTAGCTGATAAAGGAGTGCAATAAGTGGAAAGTAGGAACATCCCATTACCTCTCACTTGCGATCTATGCATCAACACAAATAAGTTGATTTTTTTTCTCACTACATTTTGTAAAAGTTGTGCATCTTCTGAAACATTTTACAAAAGCCACTTATGAGGATTAAGCTCCAAAAGCCACACCGCTATAAATGATCAACTATCTCAGGTTTCTCATTGGGCTAAAAATTTTCAGAGAGCAATGTATTTACTATATCCAAGTACCCAACAAGCTGACTCCATTATGGCTTCCTTCTAATAAAGGCATTCCAAAAACAAACCAGGGCTAGCCATGCTTTCTTGCCTTCATCGATAAATATTTTACTTTCCTTATGTGAAGATTCTGACATATCACAAAAACCGAAGACTTTAATGTTATCCTTCTTCGTTAAATTTTTTTTTATCACATAGAAATAACAAGCAATATGATAACAACAAAGCTATATATATCACACATGCTTTACTAAAAATATTAAGTTGAAATCAAGATTGGAAAGCTCGTTGTCTCTACCTGATCAATTAGATCCGCATTTGTTAGGGACCAGCCTTTCTTTTGATATGCTTCGCGAACTTCTTCACATGAGTTACAACAATCATCATCTGACTGCAACAACCCGATCACGCAGTTACACTCCCCTCTTACACAAAATAAAGCACAATTGTTGCAGAAACCCTATGATTCTCAAACTCATATGAGAAGCTCTTAACA
Source organism: Narthecium ossifragum (assembly GCA_963920575.1). NCBI lineage: Eukaryota > Viridiplantae > Streptophyta > Magnoliopsida > Dioscoreales > Nartheciaceae > Narthecium > Narthecium ossifragum. The sequence continues at coordinate 25,489,474 of OY986965.1, forward strand.
GAGTAAGTAACAAGAAACACATGAAAATGATTGTCATTGAATTGTGACATGCTTAATTTAATATACCACTTCTGCACCAAAGCATGAACCACAGTAAGCCTCATTGTGACCAAGCCTTCCTCCATGCCTCTGCAATGGCCTTTCAATCTGTAAGAAGAAATAAGCAAATCATAGTTAGAACAGCAGTTAGCTATTTGTGGCATATACAAAAGACATATGAAAGAAAGCAAGAAAAAATGGCTAAACTCATATATCACGATCTCAATGTGGAACTAACTAGTTTAGAACTTCAGTGGTAAGCTAATTAGATTATTAGGTCAACACCAAACTCCAGAAATAATAGAACACACCTCATCAAGGAATTAGGTTGAGTTTTATGCCTTCTTTTCCAGCATGACTGTTGTTGGTAACTGATGGTAAAGTGAAATCCAGAATTTTCTTTCAGACAATAAATGTTGGTGCGTGCAAGTCCATTAGCAAGCATTGTAGAACTTCAACATCATAGGTGTCTTACAAACAACATTGACCGCAGATCCTTGTTCAAGGAAGAGGCTTTGAGTATCTACAACCCTTTCCATATTCAACCGCCAGGTAGGATAGGACCAAAGGTCAATGTTGGCTTGACTCTCTGATACGTCAAGGACCAGCATTGCCATTCACCACCAAGAGTTATCTTCCAACTAAAACTTGCCAAGGGGGTTTGAAGTCTTAAACATGTATATTGCAACAACAGTCATAAAGGAGGAAGTTCTTCATGGTAATTAATCTTGAGATCATGTTCTTCAGCAGTAAAATCCATCAAAGCATGAATTGTATCAGATGGAGCTACAGGTATACCAGACTATAATAATTTGATGGTTTCTTAAGAACTTAAACCATAAGTACCATAGAATTCAATCAAAATAAAGCTATTCACAATAAATTAGGTCAGAATGCAACGAGCCAAGAGCTTCCTAATTCGAATTCCCATGGGCTTCCGAGTACATAATAGCTCATGACCTCACACACAGCTACAATCTCCTACCAGAATCATCCAGGCAATCAAAGCCAGGAGCATCCAATATATCCAACCTTCAACTGTACTAGTATTATTAAATAACTTTGCCAATAACTACCCCGTTTTAAAGCCCATGTCTACCTAGGAACCAAATCCTAATAATACTGATCAATTGTCACAGAAAACATCTACCAGTAAATAAAATATCTAGTCCAAATGGGTTAGAACTCCCAAAAATAAATAGTAACTAACACCTAGAGAGTTTCATATTGATGAGAGCTGCATTAGCACTCAAGAAATTGGAAAGCACAAATATAAAAAGGTTGAAAAAGGTAGCTAATCTTTTGTAACAGAGAATCAGTCCAAAATCCAAAAATATGCAGTAAAGACTAGCTTACAAACTCAAGACATTGGACCTTAGCGTATGGGAAAAATGACATGTTATTCTGTAATACAGAAGCGATCTAAGATTAAAAAAGAAAAAGATAGAAGTGCAGTTTTAAAGGCCAAAAGGAAGACAATAAAATCATTACGAAAACCTTGTTTACTAGCTTAAAGAACATAAAATAATGGATATATATTATGTCAACGATATGAAGTTACTGACCTTAGGTGCACCAATACCATCTTGTCTTGAATCAATCACATTACCAAGATGATCTATTCTTGTCTTAGTTATGTCATGTGTCTGCAAACCGGAAACAATTGAGATGCATAATGTACTTGATACATATAGAATATTCTACACCAAGTAGATATTGTATGGAAGTGGCTTTCTGAACCTACCACGTCATAATGCTGCTCTCCACTGACATCCACCGTATCAACACTAAGGAGTGAACAAGCAAGGGATGGAAAGGTTACATCAAACTGCAAAATGAACAAATACTTATCATCATTCTGGTCTTAAAAAGAATACAAATGTGACATATATGACATCAGTTAATGCTATCCATCTGATAAAATTGAAACGTTAATCCATGTTTGAATAGTGGTTTTTATTTTCTGAGTTGCAATAAGGAATAGACAGAGTATCCATAAAAGTAGGAGGATGTGTTTCAATATTTTTGAATAAATATCATATCTAAACTGAAAACAAATAAAAAGAGGATGATAGATTGAGGACTCAACTTACATTCTTTAGGGAATACAGAATTCTATCAGTTTATGTCCAGAATTTAGTCAGCTTCTGATTTTTACATATTTAGGCAGTGTGCCTCTAATATACTGGGTAACAACATCCAGGAAAACTGGGTATCTTCTAAGTATGCATCCATCCAAATTACATTAAATATACATCTCAATTCATCACATCCGAAAAATGATGGAATTGTTGAAAAGATCAAAATAGTTGCAGTTTCCTCTGACAGTAAGCAGCCAGCGTTGTATTTTTTTTCTTTTGGTATTATAACTCAAAAATAACAACCTCCATGAGACTCCTTGTTCTGATGTCAAGCATAAGATCATCTTTGAACACGAACTTAAAATACAAAGAAACAACTGCAGGAGAACTAATAGTGAAGGACGAATCCTCACATTCACGCGTAATCTCTCTCCTCTCGCCATATCAACTACAAGCTTTGTTTCAGTAGCTGAATAAACAAACAGCCCTGCACATCATCAAAGAAAGAAATCTTAGTGCTGAACAAATCGATACGGGAAACAATTGAGAGGAAAATAGTCCTTCATATCAAAAGAGAATGCAAAACGACTACTAAAAATCAAAACTTTCCACATTCCCAACTCAATCAACACAAATCCCACCATCAATCCGCAAGCCACAGAGACAACAACCAAACCTGGTGGACAAGAAACTCACTAATCTCAGAGACGAACAAAAAGAGGATGGCCAATGCGGAGACCAGCGTGATGATGCCGCCGGAGAGAGTCCGGCTGTAGAAATCCTCATTGATCTTCGGGTACGCGTCAAGATTCCTAAGCTTATTGACGATCTCCATCTCGAAACCCTAGAATTCCTATCAGCGATCCTTACCTCTAATTGGAGAACTCGAAGCGCTGGAGATTAGGAAGGCATCGTCTCCGGGCCGGGGTCTTGAGAGAGAGATTCCCCCGAATAATGAGACGGGAGTGGCAGTCTTGTAATTTTAGAAAACAGTCGGCCGGGTTTGGCGGGGTGGATAGATTGGCATGCTGAGTTACTGACGTAAGGCGTGGTTACCAAATTGCCCTCGGATTTGGACTGAGATGGTTCTAGAAAGTTGAAGGGTAGTTTCGGAATACATATTTCGAGGTCGGCGCCGGTTTAGGCTACGCGAGTCAATGAACATCCACTGAGTCAAGGATGATGATTTCGGTCACCAAACCTTTTAACAATTGATGGCTGAAGCAATGGATAATTTGTGCATATTTAGAGGCCGCATTTGTTACTTAGAAAATTTTAGATATTATATTCACTGTATTTTTTTATTTCTTTTCTTCCTTTTTTAATTATAAAACAGGACATTTGGACACATAATACTCACTTATAATATGCATTATGTGTTATTTTAGTTATTTTAAGTGAAAAAGGTGTTATAATATGCATGAAATAAGAAAAGTGATCTTGAGTTGTAAAAAAAATAACAAAAAATGACTGTTAGATGCAAATAAGACTGCAGCACTTGCGTAGCGGCCGTGCGAAGGCTGGTAAATAACGTTGCTATTGAGAATGCAGGAGGACACAATAATTTGATGTAGAGGATTTAAATGTCTGAGGAAAGATGCCAGTCATTCAATCAAGGTGTTATTTACTTTGTGACAGGACAACAACTTTTATTGAATTTGGAACCGTTAGAACAGAAATTAGACCGTACCGGGACTATTATCAATGTCAAAATCTATTTTCACATTCGAATATCAGGAGATTGTGGTTTTTAGTTCTACTCTTTCGAATGATCGAATCAGAGGTGTTGAAGTGTATAAAGAAGTAATTTGATTTGGTGATGGAGTTGGTGGAAATGGAAAATGAGAAGTGACATGAAAAATGAAGAATGAAAAATATTATGGTTCTATGGTAAATCTACTCCTATTTTAGGTAGATCTACTCCTATAAATGAAATTATGGTAGCACTACTCCTAGGAAAATATGATAATTCTACTCCTATGGAAGAGATTAGTGTAGCACTACACCTAGAAATGAAGGACGTTGCAGGAATTTAAAGGAAAGATAAGCTTCATTGCTGAATTCAAAAGGCTACATTGATAATGAAAAGACTATATGAAGATAAAAAGCTGATTTGCTTTGATGGCCGGGGCAGACATTTTCCTTCTTCCTCTTGGCTATTTATAGGGCTTCTGATAACCACTTTTGAACTGTCAGAAATTGCCTTGAACTGCTCTGAACTGCATAACTGGGCGGTATCTTCAGTTATTTACGAAACTGCCATCAGGTAGAGCTTCTCTCTTCTACTGCGATTTGACCGATGATGATCTTGGAATTTGGTGAAACTCTGAGCATGAAAGTTGTAGGTCTTCGAATTATCTTTCCATCGGTTTAAAAACCAAGTCATTTGAACATCGTATGAGAAAGTTATCGCCAAAATGGTCGAAACACATCGATGTCTTATTAAAATAATCAGCCAAAATATGGCTGATAGACTTTTGGCCGATAGAGAATTTGGCCGATGGAGAATCTGGCCGATTGGATTTGGACATTTGGTTTTATTTACCAATTTGCCACTAAACACTTTGACTATTAATTTGATACATCAAATGACCGAATTTGGAGATGACGTCAATAGCAAAGTTGTAGATCTTTTCGTCCTCTTTCCAATGGTTTAAGAATCGGTCAGTTTGGACACTTGGTGTAAAAGTTATGGCCAAAATACTCTAATTATGTCAAAGCCAAAGATATGAACGATTTGATGTCAATTTCATCTTATTTACGAAATTGCCATTGATCTTTGCCAATCGCCCAAATGGCCATTATTATGGCTAACAGGAACACAATGAAGCCTCAAGTGTGGTTGCCACGCCACCACTTTGCTCGGAACCTCATGCATGACAAATTAGTCCGAATCCTCTTGAAGAGACTTATGGGTTGCGGGTGATTTTTTCTTTTTGATAATGCTGATATTTGATGCTATATCTTCTCTCAGATTCTTTAGGGGCCCGTTTGGCTCGCTGGAATGGAAGCGAATGACAGTGAATCCGGCGGATCCCAGAATCTGCGGATTCCAGATTCCCGGATTCCGCCGTTTGGCTCGCCAGCGGATTCCGTTTTCGCCGTCCGGATCCCGGATTCCATCCGGGATCCGAGCCAAACGGACCCTAGATGAATTCCTATCTCCTCTCATATCATGTTTTTTTTTTATTGATTAGTTCAGCCCAAGGCTAATTATAAACTACAAAGCTACCCAACGCTTTTCAAAACTCCCAGTCCGTCATCCTCGGACCAGGCGAAAGTAGCATGGGCTCTCCTACACCATCTAGCTATGGCATCCGCCCTACCATTTCTCTCTCTAGGAGCGTACATAAAAACGACAAAATTTAATTTTAAAACTTGAGCATAGGTCTCCCACACTTGAGTGTCTCCTCTCATATCATGTTGATTTGACTAATCATCCCAAAATCTTAATATGATATAGAAAAGTGATTTTGTATATCGCAATTATTCTAGTAGATACATTAAATACCATTGGATTATCAAAAAAATATTACTTTTTTTTATTAGTTGAGCCCGTAAGCTAATACAAACTATTATAATTACACCATAATGTCTAAAACATCCCTACCATCCTCCAAAACCCACATAAATGGAGCTCCGTGACGACGACATCACCTCGCAATACCATCAGCCATAACACTAGAAGTCTTAAGGAATATTCCAAAAAACAACTGATTCAAAACCCAAAACCCCCTTCCAAATCCTCGCTAGGGTTCAACTTCTGTTGGCCATATTCTGAACCCATTCACAGTTTGCATAGCTGCCAAAGATATTTGAATTACATTCAAGGAAATTGTAGACACCACACCCAATGATTACCAAATTGACAGATCTATTGTTTACATCCCTATGGGGAATACCTTCGATTCGAGATCCAATCTCTTAAATATTATATATATATAAGTCGTTGGTTGACGAGCAGAAGAAAGTTCAAGACGTAATATTGAATTTAGAACAGAATTAAGGTTGAATTAAATCATTGACTGATTCATTGATGCAGAACTAAATAAGAAAGAAAAATTTAAAACTGATTTTCTTTACCTTCATCTTACTATAAGATTATATCTCAATGTCACTAGAATCATGGCCACATCTTCTGCCTTAAGGAAAATTAATTCTGAAAAAGATAAGAAATTAAAAAATACTCAATTAGCAGAATTCCCTTCCGAATTGGAAGCCCTAAATAACTGGGCTATCCCAGATGTTCCTAACATATATATCTATAAATTGGATTTTTAGATCTGAAATCGCGTCTATAAAATTGGACTTTTAGATTTGAAATCGTTTATAGCGATTAAAATAGTAGAAAAAACTGTGACTGTTGATCAATATCTATTCCTGTAACTCCAGTTCAAGCTATTCGAATTTTTGAATCACAAATTTCTCATGGAATATATGAAAAGGAGTCTAAGACTGATTCTGAAATGAGTGTCCATTTGTAAATGGATTATAGACCTAATAGTCCTCTCAGGGAATACCAATTAAAGAAACCTACTACCAAAGATCTAATATATTGAATTGATAAGCAGTTTCAATCCTCTGTATGTGGAACGGTTATTAATGCCTTTTGGGATCGTAAAAAACATATAGTAGAATTACCTTACAAAGATTCCTTTGAAGAAAGGAATATTCCCACTAGAACACGACCGTGCCAAATGAATCAAGAATATCTTGATTTATGTAAAAAAGAGATTGCTTCTCTTATAGAGAAGAAATTGATTCGCAAATCTTACTCCCCATGGAGTTGTACAACATTCTATGTAAATAACGCTGCTGAAAGAGAATGAGGAGTTCCTCATTTAGTAATAAATTATAAGGCTCTTAATAAGTTGCTTAAATGGATAAGATACACAATCCCTAATAAAAGGGATTTGCTCAATAGAGTTTATAGAGCAAAGATATTCTCTAAATTCGACCTCAAATCAGGTTATTGGAAAATCCAAATTGCTGAGAGGGATCGTTATAAAACGGCCTTCACTGTCCCATTTGATCATTATGAATGGAACGTAATGCCCTTTGGTCTGAAGAATGCTCCTTAAGAATTTCAAACACTCTTAGCAGAGCTACAATCAAAACGATTTCTTACTTAAAAATCCAATTTTACAGATATCCATGTTAGGAACATCTGGGATAGCCCAGTTATTTAGAGCTTCCAATTTGGAAGGGAATTATGCTAATTGAGCAGTTTTTAATTTCTTATCCTTTTTAGAATTAATTTTCCTTAAGGCAGTAGATGTGGTCATGATTCTAGTGGCATGCAGATATAATCTTATAGTAAGATGAAGATAAAGAAAATCAGTTTTAAATTTTTCTTTCTTATTTAGTTCTGCATCAATGAATCAGTCAACGATTTAATTCAACCTTAATTCTGTTCTAAATTCAATATTATGTCTTGAACTTTCTTCTGCTCGTCTGCCAATGACTTAAAGGACTTACGCTAACGCCTCTCTTCAGCTAACGGTGCCACGCGGCTTGGGTGACGATCCACAGAATAGATTTAAAAAATAACATGAATAAATTACAGAATAAGGGATACGTGACTATGATTTAAACATGCAGATTAAAAAGAAAGAACAGAAATAAAACAGACATTTTTAGAGCTACATCTTGTTATAGATTAGATCTACACTACTCCACTACTCACACAACATGGCTCTGATACCAGGAAGGCGGAACGAGGTAATGATTAGATATCAATACCAAGAAGGTGGCCTTTTCCTATCGAAATTTTTATAGAAATGTTCAAAATAAACTTCTCTTTGTGATAAAAGAGACTCCATCCTTATTAAGGACTTGAATTCGAGTCTGATTGACTTGCTTACTTAGAGATTCAATTATCTCTTCTTTCAATTCTTTCTCAAGTTTAAAGTCAGAAATTTCTGAGCTTGGTTTAATAGAAGGTTTCATATTAGATTTTATGGCTCTTTCTTTCACCATATGAAAATTTGGAATAACTTCTCCTAGTTTATGTACAAGCTTGTCAATAGTTTGCTCTACACGAGTTAACTGTTGCCCAAGAACTTGTAAATAAACATTAGAATAATTATTATGTTTAAAGAGTTTATTAAGCTCTTTTAGAATTTAATGAGTTGATTTAATATGCTTTATAAAAGCTGTTGCTTCTAGATTAGAAGTAGAAACCCCTTATAATTTTAGAGGCTCAGTAGGGGATAAAGAGACCTCTTCTGAGTCCCAATGCTAGTTTTCCAAAATTTAAAATGTTCTTCAATAACGTTAATACTAGCATTAAAATTTTAGTTTTCCAAAATGCGTTTGGTTCGAAAGTACAATTTCAATACCTCCTTCCGCCTTTCTGGTATCTGAGCCAAACGCATTTTCATGAGTTTCTAAAATAATATTAATAACTAGCTTATAAAATTTAATGGATAGAAGAAATTGTACTTTCGAAGCAAGCACAAACAACATGATGAAGAACAATAGTAGCTTAGTTAGAACAAACCTAACAGTTGTAACGACGACATCTGCAAAAAAAAAATATATCTTACATTAAACTTTGACTACATAACATTTAAAGCAAAATTTAAAAATTACCAGTAGTAAATTTAACCAAATCTTGGAAAGATCCTTTATCCAAAATTTCCACCAACGAATGATTACGTTGTTCTAGATTTAACTTTATTTGCGAAATTGAGCACAAGAAATTTCTTATCCAAAATTTTCGATCTTCTCATCTTCATTATCTGAAAATGAAAATATTAAAAAGCGTTCACCTTAAAATGTTGAAAAACTGTTTTCTGAAAAAAAATTAAGGAAAATGCGTTTGGTTCGAAAGTACAATTTCTTCTATCCATTAAATTTTATAAGCTAGTTATTAATATTATTTTAGAAACTCATGAAAATGCGTTTGGCTCTGATACCAGAAAGGCGGAAAGAGGTATTGAAATTGTACTTTCGAACCAAACGCATTTTGGAAAACTAAAATTTTAATGCTAGTATTAATGTTATTGAAGAACATTTTAAATTTTGGAAAACTAGCATTGGACTCTGAAGAGGTCTCTTTATCCCCTACTGAGCCTCTAAAATTATAAGGGGTTTCTACTTCTAATCTAGAAGCAACAGCTTTTATAAAGCCTATTAAATCAACTCATGAAATTCTAAAAGAGCTTAATAAACTCTTTAAACATAATAATTATTCTAATGTTTATTTACAAGTTCTTGGGCAACAGTTAACTCGTGTAGAGCAAACTATTGACAAGCTTGTACATAAATTAGAAGAAGTTATTCCAAATTTTCATATGGTGAAAGAAAGAGCCATAAAATCTAATACGAAACCTTCTATTAAACCAAGCTCAGAAATTTCTGGCTTTAAACTTGAGAAAGAATTGAAAGAAGAGATAATTGAATCTCTAAGTAAACAATTCAATCAGACTCAAATTCAAGTCCTTAATAAGGATTCTGAAGTTAACACTGAAATTGATTCCTCAGACAATATATCTGAACCTGAATCTGTAAATGAGATTCTAGAAACTGAAAAACAGTTTCAAAATATAAATAAAATCGAGAATCGGCCTCGTAATATTGAAAAATTTTACTATAAACGTCCTTCTCCGATGAATGTTTTATATGAAGAAAATGACGCCTTTATTCAACAAGATTACTCATGTTGTAACATCTATGAATGGAATATATATGGAATGAGTGATCACCAAATTTACAATATGGCTCATCGCATAATGATGTATGCTACTATTTGTAAAAGTAATGGCCATTCTGATGATAATATTGCCTGTTTTCTGACTTGTGGTTTCACAGGAAGTCTGAAAGGATGGTGGGATAATTACCTCACTCCTAATCAACGGACTGAAATTCTTTCTGCAGTCAAAATTGAAAATAGTCAACAACAAACTGATGCAGTTTATACTCTTGTTTTGACTATTGTTGACCATTTTACCAATAATATTACTAATCAGGGGGAGAGGACTATGACTCTTTTACAGAATCATAGATGCCCAACCCTTACTCATTTTCATTGGTATAAAGATACATTTCTTAATAGAGTTATGCAGCTCAATGATGCTAATAGTACTCATTGGAAGTCTAAATTTGTAAACGGTCTTCCTAATCTCTTCGCGGAAAGAGTAAGAAATTATATAAGGGTACCTGATAGTGGTGTTATCCCTTATACTTCTTATACTTATGGTGCATTAATAAATGCATGTATCCATGAAGGATTAAGCATATGTAATGACATAAAGCTTAAAAACCAATTAAAGTCTCATAGACTTATTGAGAAAAAGCAATTGGGAGAATTTTGCCAGTAATTTTTCTTTCATGAACCTATTAAGCAAAATAAACCCAGGAAAGAAAAGAAAGGAGATAAACCTTTCTACAAAAGAAGAAAAAAGAAATATGATCCTCAAAAGAGTAATATTCAGAGGAAACCCAAGGTTGATAAATCTAAAGCTAAATGCTTTAAATGTGGTAAAATTGGTCATTATGCCAATCGATGTTATACAAAAAAGAAGATCAATGGGATCGAGGATGAAGGATTAAAAAAATCCTTATTCAAAGGTAGGATCAGTAATATTGATTCTGGCACTGATGAAAGCTCTTCTTCAGAATCATCTGAAGAAGAAGAGTGCTCTTGTACAATTAATAATTGTACTACAAAGGATAGTTTCAACTATTGGAAAGCTATTGTAGAGATGAATGGATTATCCATAAATATGCTATCTCTTGATAAAAGTATCTTAACAAAATTACTTACAGAAGAAAATATATCTTCTGAAATAAAATCACAATTGATTGACATCTGTTTAAAAGGAGATCAAAGAATTGAAGCTCCTAAAACAGATAATACCTATCGACTTGCTGAAGTTATACGAAGAAGGAAAGAAAAAACTGTTAAGAATTTATCTTTAACAGAGCTTAACAGAGAGGTTAATAACCTCAAAGAAGAAGTTAAACTTCTTAAAGAAGAAAATAAATATATATTTTCTTTACTAGAAGAAAAAGATAAATTATCTTTTATAGAAGAAGACATTCAGTCTAATAAGGGTAAACAAATAAAAACTGGACAAAGTTCTAAATTTCCAAATGAATTTTTAGTCCAAATGTTGCAGCAAATAACTGCTAAAAAATGGTATGTTGAAATAACTTGGCTAAAAAAACACTTTGGTACCCTGTAGTTTCCAGGGTTTGCAGTTTAGTACCACAGAGTTTAACAATTACAAAAAAATTTCTGAAGTTACAAAACTGATCATTTTGATCAAATGGGCTAACTCCGTTATCAGTATTTCACGGCAAATCAGTCGTATGCTAATTTTGACTGGTTTTAAATAATTTTGACTGATTTTCGGAGCTGACGTGGCAATAATATATATAAGAGAGAGGGGGGGGGGGGGGGGGGGGGGAGGCTCTCGTCGCCGAGATCCACTCCATGCCAGCTCATCCACCGGCGACGACTCCACGTCCTCAGGTACTTCCACACGGTGTTGTTGCACTTGAACCCACTACCGAAGCTGATCTGCGACACCCGGTCGCCGCGCCGCATCCTGCCCTTGGCTTCGATGTAGCTGAGCTCGTACCAGAGTGAGCTGCTGGAGGTGTTGCCGAACTGGTGCAGTGTCATCCGGGAGGCCTCGACAAGCTCCGGGATGTATGACTTCCATCTGGGGTTGATCAGCTTCCGGCTGACGAGGGCGAACAGGAACAACAACTGCTCAGAAACTGGGAGGACGAGGGAGCCGATGGTGGTGATGTTAGACTTGGTTTTTGGAGAGGTTGAACAGGAAGAGCAGCCGTCGGCGTCCTCCTCCTGGCGGATGCAGCAGTAGGCCTTGTCGTCGGCGCCTTTGTTCGTGCAGACGACGTGGACGAGATGGTACTTTGAGCGGCACGCCTCCAGGCAGCGGTTCGAGAGGAGCACCACCGCGACGCCAAGCAGGAACATGCAGTTGGGGATAGGGGTGAGCATTCGGTTCTCGGTTCGGTTCTCGGTCCAGAACCGAAGAACCGAATTTTTTTCGGTCCAGATTTTACAGAACCGAACCGAACCGAAATTACATGGGAACCGAACCAAACCGAACCGAAATTTTCAGTTCCAAATTATTTAAAACCGAACCGAACCGAACTTTTTCGGTTCCAGGACCGAACCGAAAAAGTTCGGTTCCAGGACCGAACCGAAAAAGTTGCTCAGGCTCTCAACTCATGCACAATGACAATATCATTAGCTTTCAAGCTCTCAAATTGAAGAGTTCTGCACAGATTTGATATTACATTTGCTATGCATGCCAAAAGATTGAAAACCTGGAAGTAAAATTGAGAAAGAATAAGCAAACATGAAGAACCAAAAATATTGGATTCAACAACTAATGAGCCATCTGTTGGAACATTAAAAGATCAATCCGCAGTATAAAGAGAGGATGAGGGGGAGAGCTATGGTGTCGCCGGAGTTATGGTGTCGCCGGAGAAAAGATGAGAAGAGGCAGAAAGACAATAGACACAATGAGTACCAACGATGAGGGCACCAACCAGCACAGCAGTTATGGTGTCGCGGGCAGAGGACAACGAGGGTGACCGGCCAGCGACGAGGTCGAGGAAGGAGGCCGGCGGCGTTGGCGTTGGGCTCTCGTCAGGGGGAGAGCTTGGAAGAGAGGGAGAGCCCGAGCGGACGACAACGAGGGCGGACGGTAGCGCGAGCGGACGGAGACGAGGGCGGGCCGCGGGCGGACGACAACGAGGGCGAGCGGCCGGAGACGAGGTCGAGGAAGGAGGCCGGCAGCGTTGGCGTTGACGAGGGAGAGCTTGGAAGAGAGGGAGAGCCCGGGTGGACGACAAGGAGGGCAAACGGTAGCGCGAGCGGACGGAGAAGAGGGCGGGCCGCGGGTGGACGACAACGAGGGCGACCGACCGGCGATGAGGAAGGAGACCGGCCGGCGACGAGGTCGAGGAGGGAGAGCTTGGAAGAGAGGGAGAGGAGGAGGCGGCGGTGTATTTGGGGTTAAGGCATCATCGCGATTCGTGAGAACTGAGAAGGCTGAAGCCTTCAGGCTTTTTCTTTGGGCTTACTTTTCTTTGGGCTTACTTGGTTAAATGGCTAGACCGGGTCACCTTGACCGGGTTAGACCAACCGGGTTAGACCATATATGTATGAAAACTTCGGTTCTGACCCGAACCGAACCGAAATTTTTTTAAAGAACCGAACCCGAACCGAAACCCGAACTTTTCATACATGCCAGAACCGAACCGAACCGAAAAACCGAAAAAACCGAACCGAATGGACCGAACTAATTTGGTTCGGTTCGGTTCTTCGGGTTCGGTTCGGTTCTGCTCACCCCTAGTTGGGGAGGAGCATTGTGCGCTCGTTGCCTAGCCCCAGGCCATGCCCACATCTCCTCCGCCGACCAGGGCGCCACGCCCCCCCCCCCCCCCAACCCCCGCCTCTGTCTCCCTACCCTCTTTCCTTCCTTTCCTAGCCCTGACCTCCTCTTCTTCCTCGGCTCAGACGCCGCACGGCCCCCGCGGAGCGGCAGCGATCAAAAGGTCACTTGCTCCCCCAGGAGCCTCCCAACCCACCATGCCACTCGCCCGCAACCCCATCGCCCCCGGATGGTCCCATCCGACACCGTCTCACTGGCCGCCGCCTCCTTCCCTTCCTTCCTCCTCCCTCTTTCCTCTTTCTCCTACTCCGACTCTAACCTCCACCTCCATATAACCCGGCAGCTCCTCCCCTTCTTCTCTTTCTCCACTCCTCTCTCTCCTCTCTCTCCTCTCTCTCCTCTCTTACACTCCCGCGTCGGCCCTCCTTGCCGCCGTCATCGTTCCCCACGCCCGTTCCTTACAGCCGCCAACGACCCCTGCCCCGACCTCCTCCCATCGCCGCCGCCTCCCTTGTGCCAGCCTCTTCTCTCCCTCCCTCCCTCCCTCTCTCTCTCTCTCTCTCACGTCACCTAAAAACAACTCTCTCTCTCTCTCTCTCTCTCTCTCTCTCTCACTCACGTCACCTAACAGTCAAAATTATTTAAAACCAGTCAAAATTAGCATAGGATGGTTTGCCTTGAAATACTGCTCTCTCTCTCTCACTCATGTCACCTAACAATCAAAATTATTTAAAACCAGTCAAAATTTGCATAGGATGGTTTGCCGTGAAATACTGATAACAGAGTCAGCCCATTGGAACAAAATGATCAGTTTTGTAACTTCAGGTATTGTTTGGTAATTGTTAAACTCCGTGGTACTAAATTACAAACCCTGGAAACTACAGGGTTCCAAAGTGTTTTTTGGCCAAATAACTTTAGTTATTTCTGAACAAGTGGTTATACCCCAGTTGATAGCACTAATTAATAGTGGTGTTGATCTTAATTGTAATCGTGAAGGAATAGTAACATTCAAATATTTTGAGAAAACCACTCAAGCCCTTAGTGGCGCAGGTGGCAATAAATTGGAAGTTAATTATAAACTTCCTAAAACTTATATTTGTGTACAAGAAACTTATATACCTACCACTTTTGTGTTAGTTAAAAATCTGTCACAACATATTATTCTGGGTACTCCATTTTTGCATAATATTATGCTTTTAGAAAGAGTTGAATCCTCTGGAATTAATGCCAGATACAAAGGAGAACTTATTACTATACAGTTTATAATTGAACCTCATATTAAGATTTTAAATGAGGTTAAAGATATTATTTTAAAAGAAAATAAAATAAATTTTCTTAAAGAAGAAATTTCTTATGTTCAAATAGATGAACAATTAAAGAAACATGCTACCAAAGATATAATAGATCGAATTGGTAAGCAGTTTCAATCCTCTGTATGTGGAATGGTTCCTAATGCCTTTTGGCATCGTAAAAAACATATAGTATAATTACCATACCAAGATTCCTTTGAAGAAAGGAATATTCCCACTAGAGCACGACCGTGCCAAATGAATCAAGAATATCTTGATTTATGTATAAAAAAGATTGCTTCTCTTATAGAGAAGAAATTGATTCGCAAATCTTACTCCCCATGGAGTTGTACAACATTCTATGTAAATAATGCTGCTAAGAGAGAACGAGGAGTTCCTCGTTTAGTAATAAATTATAAGCCCGTTAATAAGGTGCTTAAATGGATAAGATATCCAATCCCTAATAAAAGGGATTTGCTCAATAGAGTTTATAGAGCAAAGATATTCTCTAAATTCGACCTTAAATCAGGTTATTGGCAAATCCAAATTGCTGAGAAATATCGTTATAAAACGGCCTTCACTGTCCCATTTTGCCATTATGAATGGGACGTAATGCCCTTTGGTCTGAATGATACTTCTTCAGAATTTCAAAATATTATGAATGAAATATAGTTACAATAATTTCACTTTAAACCCAAATTTAGTAACGGCCGTTTTTTGAAACATAGGGTTTAAAATGAAAGAAAAAATATCATTTTGGTCCCCTCTAGTTTTAGAGCTTTTCATTTTAAACCATGTGATTACAATAATTTCATTTGAAACCCAAATTTAGTAACGACCGCTACGGACTTAACGCCCAACGATCGTCTCGTCGTCAGCCTCGCCACCAGCTCATTCGTCGCCCCATTACAATCATAGTTGTCAAAGCAAGCACGCTATGCATGGACCAGCTGGGTGAAGAGCATGTTGACCACATAGAGAGTCGGCGGGTACTCGAGGATGCGCTGGAGGCGGAGCAGCGTCTTGATTTGCAACGGAGAGAGCTGGGGAAGAGCTTGCATGGGTGGCGGCGGCAATCTGAAGGAGTAGAAGGCCACCAATGTGAAGGGAGAGATTAGAGTAAAGGCCTATTGGGTCACTTAAAAATCCCATCTTGGGTCGCCTAAGATCTCAACTTATCGAGAGAGTTCTGGAGGTCGGGTGCCTGGGAGATCTTGCTGCGGGAAGCCACATGCGACTAGAGGGAGATAAATGAGGGAAGAGAGAACAGAATAAACCAGTCAACATTGGGTCAAAGCCAGTTTGACATTAAGTCTGTAACAGTTGTTACTAAATTTGGGTTTAAAGTGAAATTATTGTAACCACATGGTCTAATTATTGTAACCACATGGTCTGTTTTGTTACGTTTTGAAACACAGGGTTTAAAATGAAATTATTGTAACCATAGGGTTTAAAATAAAATACCCTGAAACTAGAGGGGACCAAAATGATATTTTCCCAGAATGAATTACTTACGACCGTTAAGTCAAGAAACGACCGTCAATAATTTGGATTTTAAGTGAAATTATTATAATTACAGGGTCTGTTTTGTTACGTTTTGAAACACATGGTTTAAAATGAAAAACCCTAAAACTAGAGTAGACCAAAATGCTTTTTACCCTTTTATTTATCATTTTTATGCGAGAATGAAAATTTGAAACATACATGGTTATTAAACTATGTCCCGATATCCTTTATAAGGACATCCCAGCATGGATCTACGACTGGTGGTACAAATATGGTGACGAATTGGAAATATTGCCAGAACCAATTGCAGCCTTATATGAGAAATGGGTTTCTACCCATCCTATCCATCATACTAAAAAAGAAGATGAAATCTTAGAAGGAATGTGCCCTCTATACTTCTTTGCAAAAGTAGAAATTCCATGGATATGGAAATGGTTGTGTATCCGAAATGGATGATTTATATATTCCATGCCTTAAAAGAAGGTACCAAGTCAAATGGTGGAAAGGCTTGGATGTAAACACAAAGGTCTCTAAATTAAAAGAGATCATAAGCAGAAATGAGAATGTTTTAAACCATAATATGGTTCGTGAAGTCCCTGAGGACAATCACACGACTCGAATCAGGCGAGCCTTTGAAAGGAAATTTCCTAAAACTTCTTACGAACAAATTATCCAAAAGTGTTTTGATTATATGAAAAAAGAATTTACTAGCACCTTTGTTGCATCCGAAAGAATTTCTATTGGATCCGATGACCCAATGCAGAATACTTGTGAGGACCCGTCCCTCTACTCCCGTGGCTCGTCGTGGACCGCAAGGGCAATTTAGTAAATTGCATCTTGTCGGCTATCTTCACACCCGTGTGTGCACACACCGACCATGGTTGTGTAAATGTTTGCCTAGAATGGTTAGTGGGACCCGGGATCGAAAGATCCGGGCTTGGGCTTAAGTTTTAGCCCAAGTCTAGCTTTCTGCATCTAAGGGATCAATCTCCCTAGCTAGAAGATCGATCTCTTAGTGCCAGAAAGTCAAACCCAATTTGGCAAGGAAGATCAATCTTTTAGTGCCAGAAAGTCAAATCCGATTTGGCAAGGAAGATCGATCGATCTCTCCAGAGTCGGTTCGTTCGTCTATAAAACGAACTAAACTTTCTCTTTTGATTTTTTTGAAAATTCCGAGATTTCAACTGTGTTCTTGCTGGATTTGACTTCGTTTGAGGAAGATCTAAGGCCTAGTAGCTTGGATTGAAGCTGCTATTGCATAGGAAGGGATCCTACCTACATCTTTTCGGGTTTTTGGAAGTTTTTCCGGTTTGATTATGTTCTTATGCTTAGATCTGTTAAAATACATGTTTGTTTGCTGTGATTCCACCGGTTTTGGACTCGTGGGTTCGTGATCTATCAGATTCCAGAGTTTTGGGAAGTTTGGTTGTGTTTTTCGACGGTATTTCACACCGTCCGGTCGCTGGAGAACCCATTCGGATCGATCTCCTTTGAGGAGTGATCGATCCCTTCTGGGTCGTCACGCCCAGCCCGAGCAGGATCGATCCCTCGACTGAAGAGAGATCGATCCTTGCCTAAGCTGAGGTGGCGGGTTCCATGTCACGAAGAAGATCGATCCTTCTGGTGGAGAAGATCGATCTCCTTCGATCGACAGGGACGAGTTCCTCCCAAAAACTAAGAAGATCGATCCCCTTGGGAAGGGAGATCGATCCTTGCCTAAGCTGAGGTGGCGGGTTCCATGTCACGAAGAAGATCGATCCTTCTGGTGGAGAAGATCGATCTCCTTCGATCGACAGGGACGAGTTCCTCCCAAAAACTAAGAAGATCGATCCCCTTGGGAAGGGAGATCGATCTCTTAGTAGTTGAGGGATGTTTTCAAGTGGATTTTGCCCGCGGGGCTTTGTATGATGATTTTCTTTACTGTCTTATACCTGGTACATATGTTTAAGCATGTTAGTCCTATAATAGGGGCAGTGGTGAACCGGGGGAGTGATGGCTCCCGAGATGTTTAGAATAAACGGGTGGGTAGCCCTACAGCTTTCCCTAGCCTTGCATGCTGGCGTGCGCCGAGGGATTTATCTGTGATATTTGTGAGCTGTTGTTTGTGGGGCTGCTTCCCGATGCAGGTGTGTGGCGGACTGCTGACAGTTGGTGGTAGTACCACTGTAGCAGCTCCTAGACCTTTCTTACATGTTCACCACCCCGGGCCTGAGGGTGTCATGCCCAGACCTTGTTTGATATACATCACATATTGTTGCATGTTTACTTGTATATTCCTGCGTGTGCTCATAACATGCATTGCTTGTGCATTAGTTGCATCTGTGTAGGGCGTTGGCGATGGGTTGTTCGCCGATCCGGGGCTTTCGGGTAGTCCGGATCTAGCTCTAGGACCGTTGCGAGTAGCTTGGTCCAGGACTCGATTTGTAGTATTCAGTCGATTTCGATGATAGGGTTAGATGATCTGAATACATGTTGTTTGATGTTTAGAGGTCGTGTCGGCCTCGAATCGAGTCCTGAGGTGTAGCCGGCGTCCGGCAGTCTTTGACTCTCTGAGTGGGGGGTGTGCCCACTCAGCGGTGCCTTGTCCCGCCAGTAGTATTCACGGTCCTGCTGTGAGTCCGCAGTGCTGGGAGCCTCCGTTCTGGGACGTCCGATGGGGTTATGGGACCTCTGTATACATCCAGGCTTTGCTTGGGGGCGACACTGTTGTGTTCCCTCCCTTGTGAGTGTCGTAGTGTAGTGTCCCTACTGAGCTTAGTACTCACTCCTACCCGGGCTGCGTTTTGCAGGTGCTGCCGCTAGCTCTTCTTCGGTCACCCCTACCGGGCCGGTGTTTGGTGACGTGACGGCGTCTGGCGGTGCTTGAGAAGCGACGATCTCAGTTTTACCTTTTTATTATAGATAGTCTCCTACGGGAGTGTTAAATGTATAATTTCCCTATTTTGAGGATTTTGTATTATATTCCAGTTCAGTCTTTGAGGTTGTAAATGATTGTATAATATAGGATGATTATGAATTGCTAGGGAGACCACTACGATTAGAGGAAAACCTCGCCAAAATTTCCGCAGTAGGTTAGGTTCCAGTTCGCATCGCCCGGCCCGGTTGGGCCTACGCGGGTCGGGGCGCGACAATACTCAAGATCCCTATGAGGATGATCACGAGGCCCTATGGGACCAGTTGGTGACAAGAAAGAAAAAGCCATCAAGTAGGGCAGCAACTACTAGTGGAGCCTCCACTAGCTAAAGTAGTCAAAAGAAGATAAGGAGAATCTCTCCTTTACAGGCCATCGGCAAGGAATAAAGGTCACTCAACCGACTGCATCTTATCCAACACACGTAGTGGCGGGCCCTACTAGCAGATGACATAAAGAAAAGTGATGATCCACTGGCCGACAAGATATAAAGGGAAATATTCCATCTGAATTATTGTACGATGACCTTAGAAGGCATCTTCAACCCTCCTATATAAGGAGACGAACTCCTCTGAGTTCGATACGCTGGAATTCACCCCTCTCTTCTCTTGTAACCTTCCTTCCTCCCTTGTAACCTCTTCCAGTGGAATAAAAGCTTGTAGTTTTGCTACATCTCTCCTAAGTCTTTAAATTGTGTTTTTATTTCAATACCACCATAGCCAATATTACTGGCATCAGTTTCAACAATTTTCTTACACTCTGGATTAACTAGATGTGTACAAGGAAGATTTTGGACTTTAGATTTTATTATTTTAACAGCACTAGTATGTGCTTCAGTCCAGGGAGAATGATTCTTCTTTAATCTATTATAAAGAAGAGTTGTATCCTTAGCCCAATCTTTATAGTAATCAGACATGTAATTTAAAGCTCCTAAAAACCTTTGTAATTGATTTGTGTCTGTAACAATATCAGAAAATTTAGAAGCGAATTCAATGCTTCGATCAATAGGAACTATAGTTTCTTTACCAATATTGTGACCAATAAATCTAATTTTATTCTTAAATAATTTCATTTTGGGGCCAGATATAACTAACTAATTTTTAATAACTAAATGTTGAAAAACATCTAAATGTTTGACATGCTGATCAATATTATCATAAAATAATATATATATATATATAAAGAAATAATGTGAGGGTCTTGGACCCCCACCTTCATCGCCAAGGTCACCGGAGTTGGGGATGCGTCGTCTGAGAGGATCCGATGAGGATCTGTCTGTGGCTGGAGGCGGTCGGCGTCGGGGAAGCACCGTCTTGGATTCAAGCTTCGTTGCCGGAGGTTTCGAGACTGCTAGAATCGGAGAAGAGCCGACCAGTGCCACCCAAGCTTTGTCAATGGAGTCAGGGGAATGCCGCCCACGCTTCGTCGCCACTAGATTGAGAGAAATGCGTCGTTCGAGCTTTGAAGTCAGAGCTTCGAGCCCGCCAGGGTTGGGGAAGAGTCATCCTAAATCCAAACTTTGTCGCCATGGAGGGGTGGCAAATGGAATAGGGAAAGCATCGTCTAAGTGTTGAAGCCTGTGGAGTGGCAGCTTGGAATAGGGAAGGCGTCAGCCGGGACCGGGGAAGCCGCTATCCAAAGGGATCCGATGAAGATCCGTGCCCATGAGATCAAAGTCGAGGGGAGATCAGGGAAGCACCATCCAAGGGGATTCGTTTATGGCTAGAGGCAGACGGGACCGGGGGAGGTCCTTGTTGAAGATGTGTGTAGCACGGATGAGACTGCGATGCCACTCGGTACTCGAGATGTGGGTTTGGTGTGATAAGCTGATAAGACTCGAACTCCAAGAGACGGATCGATCCAGCACGAGACGTAGCGTAACAACAATGGAAGGATCGATCGGACTCGACAAGTACGATCGATCCGTCACGGGCCGTAACGTAACAATATGAGAACGATCGATCGGACTCGACAGGTCCGATCGATCCAGCTCGGGCGTTACTAGCAAATTAAGGAGATGAATCGATCCAACTCCAAAAGACCGATCGATCCGACTCGGCCAGAGGCAAAAATCGACGGCTCAGATCTAATCCGTGGGAGGTTGTTTCCTGGGCTATAAGTAGTCATTGTTTAGGGATTTTAAGGGGGGCTTTTTCTAGACGTTTTTGGAGAGAGTTTTTCCTATCTTTCTCCATCTTTCCTTCGACGATTCTTTGGCGGAGATCCATGGCGGGAGGAGATCATCAACTTCTACCGATGGATCAACCCCCGAAGATGAGTAGCTAAAACCCTAACCATGGGATTCTTATGATGTAACTAGGGTTTTTACTAGGGATTTCTCAGATCTAGGGTTTGTATACATGGTTATTTGGCTTATATGGATTGATTCTATTTTCGTATATCTTGGTGTTGATGTATTGCTTGATGTATGAATCGTTCTTTCTTGCACTTGATTCTAGAGCTTGTGTATGCTAGGGCTTGGATTGGATTCATCCAAATAAGAGGATCATGCTAGTCCCATGATATCTCGGATGGAATCTTCTTCGTGATTAGAGATTGTATAGTGCTAGTCCCACTATAGTAGTGCTAGTTCCACTATGTTTCATCCCTAATCCTTCATGCATCTTACCTTTGTAGTTTCGGCCATCGAGATGTGAAGTCATCTTGATCTTGCACATAGATCCATATCTATGTTATTATTTGCGATGAATTCATCCTAGTAAGAGGGTTCATTAGCAGTGAACGTAACTAATCATTCGGTCACTGACATTTAGATAATTATTCTCGCCAACAAGGAATCCTAAACAGAACTTGTTGAGTGATAATGAGAACTAGCCATTCACTTATCAACTTTTAGGAAGCCATTCATTGTGTTTGCATGCCCTGATCTTAGGAAGACTTGGTAGATCCTTAGTCACTGATTAAGAATCCTGTGGTCCTTTCTCTCATATTCATAAATCCTTTAGTATAAGTTTAGTTTAATTTCAACCTGTAATCTTTTCTCAACTCATTAGTAGGAAATTTGCTAAGTGTTCGATTTCAATCCCTTAAATCCCTGTGAACTCGACTCGAACTCTCCACTATCTACTAGTTCTTAGTAGTTAAAGTAGAGCACCAGAATATATTGTAATTTTGGTTAGGCTTGTTAAGCCACGACACTTTCCAAGCTCTATCATGAGCCTGCGGCGGTGGACAGTCACCGTCGAATCGAACTGGGACCTAGCTTTTCGGAGATCGGCAACGGCGGATGGCTTTCCTCAGGTTGGAGTTGGGGTTTTTCCTACGTCGTCAAGCCGTCGGGGAGCGTCGTTCACCAAGCTCTATAGAGGAGGTGTTGATCGCGCATTGAGGTGATGCGGATGTCGCCAGAAAGGGTTTCGCTGGGTATGGGGGTTGTTGCGGTGAGCTTTAAGGCCACAGACAACAACGGACGGCCACGCTTGGGTTGGATCTGATGAGGATGCGCTGGGTGCTGGAGATGAGGATATCGCCGGAGATGAAGAGGTATTATAGGGGTTTTTTTTATAAAAGTGGATAGTCGTGCCACGTCATGTGATATGACCATCCCATGGGATGTCCGGCATGTATAGACAAGGGTAGTTTTGGAATAAGGAAAGTTTGGGGTCCTATTATGCAAACAATTAGGGCAGGGGGTCTTAGAGTGCCAAACATGAAGAGTAGAGGTCTGTTTGGCAAAAAATCCCCTCATGCCACGTTTCGTTGCCATGGGAATTGGAATTGGAATGGGAATGGGAATTGAAACGGGATTGGGAATGGGAATGGGAACTGGAAAGGAATTGTGGTTGTTTGATACGTCAAGGAACAGGAATGGGAATGAAACTTACAATTGTTTGGTATACATAATAAACATGAGAACTGGAATGGGAATATAAATTAAAAACCAAAATACCCCTGACTCTAATAGCATAGATTTACGAATATATTTCTGTATATATATGTATTTACATTACCGTGACTTATTTGGATGAAACACTATTAATAATGAGAGAAAGAAATAAGATTATTATTTAAAATATTATTAATAAATAATAGAAAGAAATAAGATTATTAATATGAGAGTTCTAGAGAGTTTTTTACGTTTTAAATTCATTTCAGTTTCGAATTTACAAAACGAGTCTATTCTCGTCTTTGTTTACATAATAAGCCCAAATTTATTTTTTAAGACAAAAATGTCCTTCTCTCGAACCAGCGTTTCCTTTCCTTTAAGCCAGCGTTTCTTTGGATCTTCGACGCGCCACCAGGCTCGCCGCGCTTATTCTCCGTGAGGGAGAAGGAGATAGCCACTCCCGAGTTCGACCGCCATGCAAAGTTCCCACCTTTAGAGGTCTCGAATGGCGACGGGTTCTCGACGAGGGAGAAGGAGATGGCCACTTTCGAGCTCGACCATCGTGCAAAGCTCCCACTTTTAGAGGTCTCGAATGGCGATGGGTTCTCCGCGAGGGAGAAGGAGATAGCCAGTCCCGAGCTCGACCACCACGCAAAGCTCCCACCTTTAGTGGCCTCCGATGGCGATGGGTTCTCTCGAACCAACTACTCCACCACTCCGGAGCTCGAATCCGTTGGAAAGATCAAGTCATTGCAGCCAATTGGGAGGAAAAGGCCGTCTACGAGCAATCCCCACCTTGATCTCTTGCAACCCAATTCCCGGTCGAAGCTTTACTCCACGAGAGCTCAAGAGTTCTTCGAGGGTTCTTCCCGTAATCCTCGTTTCTTCATGACTTGGATCTCCTCGTCGGAAGCTTTAGGTCCCAGGGAGCTGTTCTCGGTGGAGAGCGTGTTCAAAACCCATCAAAATGCTTGCTTGTTGATGGTCTCCGACGCGATGGACTCTCCCGCCGGAAACCTTCTCCTAAAACCCTTGACGGAGAGAGGCTACAGAGTGGCCACACTGTCGCCGGACTTCCAACATCTTTTCAAGAACACGCCGACGGATCACTGGTTCGAAGATCTCGTCGAAGGACGCATTGAACCCAGAAAAGTCTCGATACTCATAACATTTTTCTTATTATTTTATGGGTGGCCAAAGTGGGGTTGTTGGCTTTGGCTTTTGAGAGAGGATTTCCAATGGAGAAGAACCTTCCTCTGGGATCTCAAAAGCGATGCACCGGTACCACCATCTGCGGGAAGTATAAGAAACGAGGAGGTTAGCATCAAGAGTAGTAGTATACGTGGTAAGAGAGAGGATTGGAATCGGAGGAGTTTGTTGATGAGGAGTAGGAGGTGCTTATAGAGTAGCAGTAGTACTCCATGGTGAAGCTAAATTAATGTGCTCGGAATTGGCTATCTCCTTCTCCCTCGCCGAGAACCCGTCGCCATTCGAGACCTCTATAGGTGGGAACTTTGCATGGCGGTCGAGCTCGGGAGTGACTATCTCCTTCTCCCTCACGGGGAACAAGCGCGGCGAGCCTGGCGGCGTGTCGAAGATCCAAAGAAACGCTGGCTTAAAGGAAAGGAAATGCTGGTTCGAGAGAAGGGCACTTTTGTCTTAAAAAAATAAATTTGGGCTTATTATGTAAGCAAAGACAAGAATAGACTTGTTTTGCAAATTGGAAAGTGAAATAGATTTAAAACGTAAAAAATATTATTAGTATTATTTAAAATATTATTAATAAATAAGAGAGAATTATTATTATTATTATTATTATTTGAAATATTATTAATAAATAAGATAAAGAAATAAGATTATTAATATTATTTATTATTAATAAATAAGATAGAAATAATATTATTAATATTATTTGGAATATTATTAATAAATAAGGGAAAGAAATAAGATTATTAATATGATTTGAAATATTATTAATAAATAAGAGAGAAATAATATTATTAATATTATTTGAAATATTATTAATAAATAAGATTATTAATATTATTTGAAATATTATTAATAAATAAGAGAGAAATAATATTATTAATATGATTTGAAAAATTATTAATAAATAAGATTATTAATATTTTTTGAAATATTATTAATAAATAAGAGAAAGAAATAAGATTATTAATATGATTTGAAATATTATTAATAAATAAGAGAGAAATAATATTATTAATATTATTTGAAATATTATTAATAAATAAGATTATTAATATTATTTGAAATATTATTAGTAAATAAGAGAGAAATAATATTATTAATATTATTTGAAATATTATTAATAAATAAGATAAAGAAATAATATTATTAATATGATTTGAAAAATTATTAATAAATAAGAGACATAAATAAGAGTATTAATATTTTAAAATATTATTAATAAATAAGAGAAAGAAATAAAATTATTAATATTATTAATAAATAAGATAATGAAATAATATTATTAATAAATAAGAGAAAGAAAAAGGATTATTTTTAAGATTGATTCTAGCCGTTTGATCAGTTTAATCAAACAAAGATGAAGGGTATTCATGTATATTCCATGAAATGAGAGTTCCTGCGTTTAAGAGAACTCTGAATTCCCATATTAAATTCGGGAATCCAGAGTTCCCTCAAACACATGAACTTCAATTCCAGTTCTTGAATCAATAGTGCAACCAAACACTTTAAATTTCTTGTTTTAAAGAATTCCCATTTCAGATCAAAAGTGCTATCAAACATGACCTCCAGGTATGTTCCTCCACTAAACATGAATCCTCCATCACATTATGCTCCATCAAGTGTTCCCCTTCCTCCAAGCCACTTCCTCCCTGCCCCACAATCTTCTTCCCCGTAGTTATTGTATTTCCCTTTTCCTCCAGGCCGCACCCACCCTTCCCGACATCACCTTCCCGCAGTTACTACCCTACAAGGACAAGCCTCAACGATATAACCAATCTTGGCACAAGATAGGCATACATCCACATCCTTAAAAACAAGTTTTATATAACAATGCCTAGTTATTGTCCTTCCCACCATGATCCCCTTTCTGACAGGCTTAAAAGTAGGAATTTTTTTTTAAATAATATTATTTAAAAAAATATTATTAAAATATGCCTCTGAAGAAAATATTGATGAATATATGCCTGGTTTGGCCACGTCAGCGCCACGCTGGCGTGGCCTCTCATTTTTTTAATCCTGTCATTAAAGACGTAACTTCAAGTTACGTCTTTCTTAATGTAGACGTAACTTGAAGTTACGTCTTTGACCATTCCCTTCCCACTGGGAGCCAAGGGCGGGCGGATAAGAGTGGTCACTACTAAGACGTAATTTGGAGTTACGTCTATATTAATAAATACGTAACTCCAAGTTACGTCTTCCATC
>OY986965.1:25516141-25557141 GCA_963920575.1 Narthecium ossifragum
TGGGGAGAGGGGAGGCTGGACCGTCGAGGAAGAAAAGGATGGCAGTGAAGAAAAGAACTTGGAGATTGTGATTGTCTTCTATTGTAAATTTGGTATTTTTTGGTGAATGGTTTGTGACCATTTAGAGATGTTAATTATATTTGATGTAAACGATTTTGATTTATATAAAGACTGTGTATAGTTGTGAATGAGGTGGGTGAGCGTTTAGATGTGAATGGGGTGGGTTGGTGTTTAGATGTGAATGTGAGATGTGATTTGTAAATATTGTATTTTTGTGATTGTATGGTTGTACATAGCGAAAAAAAAAACTCAGTGAGTTTGTTGTGAGCACCAAGTAAGACGTAACTTACAAATGAACTTAGATAAAAGGTTCCAGGTAAGACGTAACTTGGAGTTACGTCTTTATTAATATAGACGTAACTCCAAGTTACGTCTTAGTAGTGACCACTCTTATCCGCCCACCCTTGGCTCCCAGTGGGGAGGGAACAGTCAAAGACGTAACTTCAAGTTACATCTACATTAATAAAGACGTAACTTCAATGACAGGATTAAAAAAATGAAAGGCCACGCCAGCGTGGCGCTGACGTGGCCAAACCAGGCATACATTCATCAATATTTTATTCATATGTATATTTTAATAATATTTTTTAAAAAATAATATTATTTTAAAAAAATTTCCTTAAAAGTATCAATATTCACATACACTCGAGCAAAGCGTCCCCTGGTGTCATCCCAAATAGCACAGTCAACAGCCAGCGGCTCTTGAGAACAAGGTAGTTGGGGACTTTCAAGTGGGGACTTGTTGGCCGGTGAGTGAGCTGAGGAAGGTCTTTCACCCATCATTGTGTGGCAGGATTTTCCAGATTGGCATAAGCAATAATGGTGGTGCGGCCCGTTGGATTTTCAATGGTCCGAGCAAGGTCTCGACATCATCGGCTTACCTGTTCGCTCTTCGAGAAAGGTTTCCTTTGCAGGTTTTAAAGGCTGGAGACCCGACATGGTCCAACATCTGGCGGCTTAGAGTTGGACCTCGTATCCAACATTTTGTGTGGCGAATTCTAAAAGGAAGGTTGCCGGTCAGGGAGGTTCTTTGGAGGTTTTGCATGGCAACTGATCGTGATTGCCCCAGGTGCGGGGAAGGCCCCGAGACAATTGAGCATGCCCTCTTCAGTTGTCCCTTTGTGCTTAATGTTTTTCAGCGGATTGCATTGAAGGATGGCTTGGTGTTGCCTAGATGGGATCCTGAGGTGTTATTGGAGCTCCTTGTTAGTTCTTCTAGAGGAGATAATGTGGGCAAACTGAGACCTTACTTGGCCTATGGCATTTGGAGTATTTGGGAAGGATCGCAACAGCATCATATTCAATTCGGAGGGCAGCTCAGCAGAGGCTTTGGCTTGTAGAGTCTCCAGGTTGGTTAAGGAGCAGTTGCGGTTGAGCTCCAAGACTGGTGCTAACTACGATGCCTCAAGGCCTTGTCATGGACTTCAGGTTCTACAGACGGATGCATCCTTCGAGCCCAACTCCTTCTCTGCAGCTATTGGCATGGTATGCTCTTCTCGCTCTGGTTCCTTAGACTGGGCGTTGGGTTGGCCGGTTGGTGTGGGTTCGGCTTTACATGGTGAGATGGTCGCAGTGGCTTTGGCTATTAGAGAGGCACAGTCGAGGGGTATTACTAAGCTTATGGTGGAATCTGATTCGTTGGAGACTGTTCAGATCCTCAATGGTGCCAGACTTTGGCCGAAGGAGCTAGAGGGCTTGGCGAGGAATATATGGTTTGAAGTGTTGGCTTTTGAGTCCGTGTCCTTTTTGCATATTCCTAGGCTTAGCAATTGTGTAGCGGATCGCATTGCTCGCTACTGTCGTAGTCTCCAAACGAGTTTTGTTTGGTCGAGGGTTGATGGGCGCTCTAGATTGTATTCAGTAGTGGGATGTAGTTCTTAGCCTTTTGGCTCATCTAATAAAAAATAAAAAAAAACAGCCAGCGGCTCTCCAATCTTGGTCGCCACCCGAAAAGATGCCTCTTCATCGACGCATTCAATTGACATGTTAGTCAACCGGACCCAAACTTTCATTTTATGAAAGTCTGCTAGAGTGGGACAGAAATCCTCCTTCCAAGGAAGAAGAGCTAACATGAGGTCATTCACAATCCAAGGGCCTTTAAATAGAATACAAACTGGCGGTCCTTTTTCTTTGCAAATTTGATCACAAAAACCCCATCAGGTATATCAGAAATACATAGCTCCCCAAGCGAGCTCCACATGCTAGTGAGCCTCATCCTTAGAACATCGAGTGGAACCCATCCCCCCATCAGCAGCCCAAAAAGAGAAAAATCCCACTTCCGGCAGCAACAATCAACTAGCTCATCATCAAGGAAGACCCCATCATCCTCTTCCTCGACCCCCACACACACCCCCCTCACCTCCTACTTGACGTGTTTTGAAATGTGTCGTTATAAATCTCAAAAACAGTCAAAATAAATTACTGAACGATTAATTAACTACAGTGTAGTTAGTGGAAGCACGGGCCGAGTCCTCGGGGAATTGGATGATCGAATTAGTAAATGTGATATATTCTTCTACAATAGTTGAAAACAATAGGGTTGATTCTTTGGTTATTCTAACTAAAGTATTTTAAAAGCAATTAAGGCTAATATTTATCGAGGAAGAAGTCTTAAGGAATTCCAATGCGAATTAGGGTCTAAATATTTTCTCTATGAATCGAAATGAATGACATCTATTGAGACAACCAATCATCAAAGGTCGATGAGCGTAGGATTAATATCGCTCACCACTAATGAGGCGTCGGGTTAGGATCACCTTATCACTTGTATTACAAGGTTAGGTTCATCCGTTCATGATCGAGGCTTTAATTCGATCATCACTCAACAATTGACAGCTTAAGGTCCAATTGTCGGAAAACAAATCTAGATTTCATATGAATAAGGTCTTGGATTGAGTGGCTTTAATACATCAATCCAATTCCACATCTAAGATAAGAATAGGGTGGTTCTAGCATCTCAAGATCTTATCTTAAGATCCTCAAACCTCCAAGAGAGTTGGCCATGGTTCTGACATGACCTCTTCTTTGAGGAATTTAAGCAAACACCTATCAAACTTCTAATTCTCAAACAACCATTTGCAAGAAGAGGCATTCCAACCAATTAACAATGGATTTCATTTAGGAAATATAAAATCACATGTGAATTCATACAAAAGTCATCTCAAAAGAATCATTATATCAAAAAACACAAGAGAAATCTAAAAAAAACCCTAAGACATCAAGAATTCTCAAGGAGAAGGAGTTTAGCTACTCATCTTATGTAGGAGATCTATGAAAGAGGAGGCTTGACCCATCTTCTCCATCAAAATCCACCTTTAGAACCCTAAATCCTTAAAAATTAGAATAAAAATCTAAATCTAAAAAACGAAGGGAAGAAGACCGAAGAAAAGCCAGAAAAAGATGAAAAAAAGATCCCAAAATAAGAGTCAAAACTCCTATTTATAGGCCTTAGATCGTGAACCATCAAATTAAATCCGATCCGTCCATTTTTACATCAAGGGAATTGAATTACATTCAAGAAAATTGTAGAAATATTTGAATTGTACCATTACGATACTTTGGATACAATCAAATCCTATAGATATTCTGATCCAAGTAACCGACCTACATCGAAGTTAAAGAAAGCTGGGCAAAAAGAAAGCTAGATGTTAGATCAATCATCCAAAAACCAGCAGATGGATCAGAAGAAGAGCCGCTGCATTTAAAGATACATCCCACATTCTCAAAAGACAGCACAACCAGAAAAACTTGTGATACATCAGCAGCCAAGAACAGCTATAATGCAGGATGATTTCATTTTTTCAGAACAGGCAATGTTCACTGAGAGCAATTACTCATCCACAGCGGGTTATGCGCGCGCAGACCGGCGAGTCTTCCTGAGATTATGAGACTGCACAGAGGCCTGAGAGGACCCAGCTTCAGACCGGCGATTCTTCCTGAGATTAGGAGACTCTACAGAGGCCTGAGAGGACTCAGCTTCAGTGGCATTTGCGGCTTCCCTTTTGCAGCTTCTCAGCCTTTGCCTCATAGAGGGACGAGATGGTATATGGTTCTGAGTTTGAGCTGCTTCCACAGTTTCAGTTTTCAGGCTTCTGAGCCTTTTCCTTGTGGCAGCACTGGATTTTAGCACTTCAGTTTGTGAGGTTTTATTTGGCTCCTCTTCCTCTTCATCTTCCTCTTCCTCACCACATTCTGGAGGGTGCCATTCAGTACCACAGCCAGGACAGACTCTTGCAACCTGTATCCCACATCTCCCATATCAGCCACGAATGAAACCCAGAACAGTAAAAGGAGAAAAATTCGGAAATGAAAAACAGACCAAAGAGTGTATTATCGAGTGAAGAATTAAAATAAGAAAGAGTGAAAAGACAACTCATCTTACCTTTCGCTTAGAAAATTTCTTCTTCACACAGTACCCATGAATTCGAACAGAGCAAGCTTCATTGGGACATAGAACAGCCTGTTAACGCACAAGGACATGGAGGATAATAAGATGAGGTGATTTTTATCATGGATAAAAAACTAATAAGCTAACTCAGCATAGATCATCCAAGTGTTGTCTCATTTAGCTCCTTTATCTAAATGCTATGCATGGGCAAATCAGGTTAGGAGGAGAAATAGGCAAGGCCGTCTAACAAACTATTGGGTAAAATAGTAGCTCGAAAGGGTGGAGGAACAAACATATCTGCATGTAATAATGTCAAAAAGCTATCCTTATGAACAAATCGTGAAAAAATTGTGCAAGTCAAATAGCATATTAACTTATCCATCCAGTTCGATTAATGGCGAAGAGATTCTCACTTCTCTATCCTTTTCTTACAGCAATAACAGATACGTATGGGTGATTGGTTCAAGGATCTTCTCTTTCATTTAAAAAGCATCCTGAAACTCACCAATCTCCTTTGAAATTTGCATGCAAAGCATTGTTGATTAAATAGAACTAAAAAACTCTCATCCCTTGAAAGACAACCCTGACAGTTCTTTTAATTATATCGTCAAAGATACTAAGATCATCTCGAATATCCTGCATCCAAGTCGAATAATGAACAATAATATGCTGAACTAAACTTGGTGGGGTCATACTACCAGCAAAAAAGCCTCACTTCCGTCATGAGTTGGAATGCATGAATCACATCTAGACAAACTTATCAAATTTACAATACAAGAAAAGACACGGTGGTCATCCACCATGAGAGTAAATATTGCATTAATTGTGTATGGAAGGAAAAAGCCTGTTATAACAGGATTTAAATTCTAAATGCAAAACGATAAAATGACTTGACCATGAGATAGTGTTAATATGTTACCATCCTCTCCTGTGTTAATAGTTATTAAAGTATTGAGAACTGAATCTATTTACTGTATGTATCAGAAGAAAATTTGAAGGGAGACAAGGGAACAATGAGAAAATGGGCAATGACTACTAGAAAAGGAAAAGCAAACCTTGACAGCAGCCTCATTGCAGACACCACATGAAGGAATATCGTTGCTGCGGAACCAGCTCCGAAGATCAAGAAAAGATCTAACACCAAGACCTATTTTACCTTCCGAGATAGCGGACAGCCAATCATCCTGTATGAGATTAAAGAGTGTTTTCTCCCTCTGAGCCATTGAAAAACTCTTGAATACAGGAGAAATGCGAGATTGACTGTCCTCTAAAACCTGCCCAGCCTGAACCTGGAGACAAAAAGTAAATGATTCCAAGCAATGTAATTTAGGGAGGATCTCCGGAGCAGGAGTGAAATTCTCCTGGCATGGAGTATTATTTTCCAAACCTGATTCTCAAGACGAATATTGAGAGCTTTAATGCTATTTATGCTACCCTGGGCTCCTACATCCTGAACAATAGCTTCTATCTGCAACATATAAGAGACATTGCAAAATTTTCAACATAGTATCTTTTCTATGTGCCAAGCTTAAATAGACAAGCCTGATCCATTATTCTATAGTAAAAGCATCACGCTGAGCTAATAACAAAATATTAGCTCTGATCCCGATACCAAGTAATACCATCCCGGCCAAAGAGAACACTCATCCCACATTACAGGCACAATTTGCTGGTTCGCAAAGTTCAAACAAGTGGAAAGAAAACTAGAAACGTCACAAGAGAGTGACCTAGATTAACCAAGACACCAAACATCAGAAAACCACTTTCAAAGCTAATTATAAACAGAAACCCATGTGACAACTGAAATGAAGCTAATGCGCTCACAAACATCCCCTCTTTAGAAAGGTCGTTGAGAATTCTGAGCATCTATTCCAGAATACACCAAAAGAGAGGGGGAAAAAAGCCCCACGGCTCTTTCCCTCCGTCATTAATCCATCTTATGTGCTTGCTGATTATGCACTGAGTTAAACAAATGTAGCAGTTAGGGAAGTAAATACAGGAAGGTCCACTGGGGTTAAAAACACCATTACGCTGTGTAAATATCTAATGCGCAGATAGGTAAAAGTCGCTCGCTCTGACTATATATCAGTAGCCTTAAAATAAGCTAACTTAAGATCTTGAACATAGTCAATGACATCAATTCATAGAAACTTATTCTCTCCTAGCAAGATAATAATCATATAGGGCTACCACTAATTTCCTTGGATTTCAGGACTTCATTAAGTTGATTAATAAGACCTAGTAGGGAGAAAATCTCATTTTCAGATAAAAAGATAAAGGACCAAAAGAAACCTCGCTGCTCATCTAACATGATAAACATCCATTGTCATACAATAAATTTAGCATACAACTATTCAATGAGGATAAAGGTAATCACACAAACAGCAAGAACAACCAGAGTATATATCACAAAAGAAAATTGGTTGCATAAGGAATCCAATATGTTGGCATATACTAACATGGATTCTGCCATGCTCTCCAAAAGTGTTAATACATGAGAAAATTACATACAAATTCTGGATTGCAAACTAAAAAGGTAAACCATGGACATTCATAAGCAGCATAACTTGCCCACAGTGAACTCTGACGCTGCATAAGGGGCAGCGAAATTCATTAACAAATGGGCACCAATCATCAGCATTCAGTTACTGGTAGTAGTTAAACTAAAATTTCTTCAGATACTGTAGAAATAACTGATGGCTCCATGGTAAATCACCTCTCTTCTCATCCCACATAAGCTAATCTTAACCTAATATTAGACAGCATATTTCAGCCCAACAATGAGCAACAACATATGACATGAGCAGCCATAAGCCTTGTGAAACTCACCACGCCTTTGTAGAATGCAATTTGAGGAACCGAATACCTCGTTCCTAGCTTGGATTGTTCATCCGACATATTGTTTACAACACCATAAAAGACATTCCCATCATATTGGTTTCTGCATCCTCGCAACTCAAATTGCACATACGACAATTCCTTGTTTATCTTGAGAAGCATGTCATTGAAATGCTGCTGCTGGGTAGCTGTAGATCATTACGCACGTCAACAATATTACAGCTGCCATCATAATAAAATAATGACATCACAGCAATCAAATCCAATTTTCATTTTAAGATCATGAAAAAAAGTGTTGCATGGGTTCATGGAAAAATGCTTCACAGATCATTTCCTGTTTTTTTTAGTCATCATAATCTAGCCCAAGTAGGACTACTAAATTTATCGAATAGTTCCAAGCTTGTCTTACAAGAAACAATATAAGGGAATTAAGACCATCAGCCCGTGATTTGAGGCTACAGCAAGTCAATGAATATGAGAATAGCCTGATCTAGCTACTATTTTACTCGATCAAACATAAATTCAGGCGAAATTTTGTCCAAAATCAGCGATGGGAAAAATAAATAAATATTTCTCAAGCAGACATCACTGTAGCAAGCATAAACCTGGATTCTTCCCGGTGACTTCAGAGAAGATCGAGTGCAACTCCTTCTCCTCGAGGGGTCCGCGGGAGATGAGAGCTTGGATGATGGTGTGGTGCCTCCAGTTCAGGTCCGCCATGACATAGATCCCTCCAACGAACCCTAACAAACCCTAATTACACGAGCCTCTCATGGAAAAAACACTGATATCGATAAGAGTTAGCCGTCCAAGGATCATTAGAAACGATCTCTTGTGGACGAAGAATCACCTGGTTGAAGAGGTGGTGGAGCCCCACGGCGCACTGGAGGAGGCCGTGCAGGAGGGTTTTATTCGCCTCCTCCGCTCCGTACCATGTCTCCTCAAGGACGTCGAGGCACGAGTGGTAATCGCCGGAGTTGAAGAGCGACGCGGCGAGGTCGAAGCTTACCGGCGCAGCCGGAGACGGAGGATCCTCCGGCGGCGCACCTCCGGTGAGGCGGTGGCGCACGCGCAGATCCGCAGAGGCGCTGATCAGGGGATACGTGGACGGCGAGGATGGGTGGTGAAGGACGAGGTGAGAGGAGCGGGGGACTAGTGATCAATAGTGGCACGAATCTCAAGGCGGACGTCATGGATGTGGCGGGAGAGCCGATGGAATTCCCGCCATATCTGTCTTCCTTCTTCTTTTAACTCGTCGTCCAATTTTACTCTCAATCGTTTGGTATGGGAACAGAAAAACTGACACGTGAGATAACGAATTTTAGAATAAATAGAAAAACTATCGATAGGTGAGGACAAACGATTCTGAGGTTAGAAAAAAATGGGGGATAATAATTGCATAAGAAAAAATAAGGGATTTTGGATTAGAAAAAATAATGATAATAATTGAGAATAAAATTATTGTTTGAAAAATGAGAATAAATAAATAATTATTGCTTGAATAAGAAAATCATTTATGGGGATAAAGTAAAGGATACAGGGTTATCCCCACTCTATCCCCGTACCAAGCGGGGGAGTTGGTAAATCCAAGCCGTTTGTTCAAGTGGTCCCCTTGCTCTATTCCCGTCATTAAAGAGCCAAAATCCTTCCTTTTCTTCGTTTTATTGTGGTTTTCTTAGATGTGTTCCATTTCTCCGTCCACAAGAGATCGTTTCTAATATCCTTGGACGGCTAACTCCCATCGATATCAGTGTTTTTTCCATGAGAGGCTCGTGTGATTAGGGTTTTTGTTAGGGTTCGTTGGAGGGATCTATGTCATGGTGGACCTGAACTGGAGGCACCAAACCATCATCCAAGCTCTCATCTCCCGTGAACCCCTCGAGGAGAAGGAGTTGCACTCGATCTTCTTTGAAGTCAACGGGAAGAATCCAGGTTTATGCTTGCCGATGTTTGCTTGAGATCTTTCTTTTTTTTTCTCGTCGCTGATTTTCGGACAAAATTTCACCCAAATTTTTGTTTGATCAAGTAAAATAGTAACTAGATCATGCTATTCTCATATTCATTGACTTGTTGTAGCCTCAAGTCACGGTCTGATGGCCTTAATTTCCTTATATCGTTTCCTGCAAGACCATCTTGGAACTATTCGATAAATTTAGTAGTCCTACTAAGGCTAGATTATGATGACTAAAATCACATAGGAAATTATCTGTGAAACATTTTTTCATGAACCCAGTGGACGCCATGGGTGTGGCGGTTGAGACGATGGAATTCTTTCCATATCTTCTCTATCCATCCTTCCTTTTTTTTTTACTCGACGTTCAATTTTATTGAGTTGGTAAATTCAAGCCGTTTGTTCAAGTGGGCCCCTTGCTCTATCTCCCGCCATTAAAGAGCCAAAATCCCTCTTTTTCTTTGTTTTATTAGGGTTTTCTCATATGTGTTCCATTTATCTATCCCAAGAGATCGTTTCTAATGATCATTGCACGACGAACTCTTATCGAAATCAGCATTTTTTCCATATGAGGATCGTGTAATTAGGGTTTGTTTGGGTTCATTGGAGGGATCTATGTCATGGCGGACCAGAATTGGAGGCACCACACCATCATCCAAGCTCTCATCTCCAACAGACCCCTCAAGGAGAATGAGTTGCAGTCGATCTTCTTTGAAGTCATCGGAAGAATCCAAGTTTATGCCTGCTACAGTGATATATGCTTGAGATATATTTATTTCTTTTCCCATCGCTGATTTTGTGACAAAATTTCGCCCGCATTTTTGTTTGATCAAGTAAAATAGTAGCTAGATCAGGCTATTCTCATATTCATTAACTTGTTATACCCTCAAATCATGGGCTGATGGCCTTAATTCCCTTATATTGTTCTTGTAAGACGAGCTTGGAACTATTCAATGAGCGGGGGAGTAGTGATCTATAGTGACACAAATCTCCAGGTGCATGAATCTCGAGGTGGACTCCAAGGGTGTGGCGGGAGAGCCGATGGAATTCCCGTCGTATCTTCTCTATCCATCCTTTCTTTTTTTTTACTCAATGTTCAATTTTAGTGAGTTGATAAATCCAAGCTGTTTGTTCAAGTGGGCCCCTTGCTCTATTTCCCGCCATTAAAAAGCCAAAATCCATATTTTTTCTTCGTTTTATTAGAGTTTTCTCAGATGCTTTTCATTTCTCGGTCCCTAAAAGATCGTTTCGAATGATCATTGCACGATGAACTCTTATCGAAATCAGCGCTTTTTCCATGAGATGCTCATGTAATTAGGGTTTGTTAGGGTTCGTTGGAGGGATCTATGTCATGGCGGACCTGAACTGGAGGCACCACACCATCATCCAAGCTCTCATCTCCCGCGGACCCCTTGAGGAGAATGAGTTGCACTCTATCTTCTCTAAAGCCATCGGGAAGAATCCAGATTTATGCTTGCTACAGTGATGTCTACTTGAGATCTATTTATTTTTTTTCCATAGTTGATTTTGGGACAAAATTGTTTTTGTTATTGTTTTTTGAGAAGTTAAGCCAAAAGATTGGACCTAAAAAAGAACAATCAAAACAGCAATTACACCCCGAACGAAGAAGGAACCTCTCCTTGCTTTTTTGTTTGATCGAGTAAGATAGTAGCTAGTTCAGGCTATTCTCATATTCCTTGACTTGATGTAGCCTCAAATCACAAGCTGATGGTCTTAGGGGCTGTTTGATTGCATGCATCAGCTGATACATGCATCAGCTGATGCAGCATTTTGACACAAACTAGTGTTTGGTTGGTCAAATGCATCAACTGATGCAAAAAGGGGGTCAGATGCAGCATCAGCAGAAACAGTCAAAATGGGCGTTTCTGCTGATGCAGCATCAGCTGATGCATCACGTGATATCACGTGATGCATCAGTTCCCCCTCTTCCCCGTGCTCGTCACCGCCCCTCCCCTCCCCTCTTCCCCGTCGCCCCCCCCCCCCCCCCCCCCCCAGCCGAGCTCTCCTTCCTCCCCTCCCCTCCCATCTTCCCCGTCGCCCCCCCAGCCGAGCTCTCCTTCCTCCCTCTCCCTGCGAGTCCGAGCTCTCTTTCCTCCCTCTCCCTCGGAGCTCCCTCGGAGACCAGATCCTGCCCCGTGGCTCGTCACCGCCCTTCTCTCCCTCCGCTCCCCCTTTCCCCGTCGCCCCCCCATCGCCGAGGTCTCCTTCCTCCCTCTCCTCCAGATCCGGCGAGTCCGAGCTCTCTTTCCTCCCTCTCCCTCGGAGCTCCCTCGGAGACCAGATCCGGCCCCGCGGCTCGTCACCGCCCTTCTCTCCCTCCACTCCCCCTTTCCCCGTCGCCCCCCCATCGCCGAGCTCTCCTTCCTCCCTCTCCCTCGGAGCTCCCCCTTTACGACATCTCCCCGACCTTCGCCTCCTTCCCCTCTCTCCTTCCCCTCTTCCTCTGAAGCCAGCTCCCTCGGAGACCAAATCCGGCCTCCTCATCACGATCGCCGCCGCACCACCTCTTCCCCGAGCTCCCTCTCTTCCGTTGCTCATCCTCGCCGGCTACAACGCCATGGCCTCATCATCGGCATCCTCATCATGATCGCCGGGCCCGGTACCGCCGGGGTCGTGGTGGTCATGTACATCACCGAGGTCTGGCACCTGGCCAGCATGGTCTCGGTGGTGGAGGAGATCCGGGAGCTCGACGCCATGAGGAAGAGCCGGATGTTGATCAACGAGAAGCTCGGCGTCACGTCCTCATCTTCCTCAAGCTCAACATCTCCTTGATCTCTTTTTCTTTAATAATTAAGAAATTATTAAGTTAACACAAAAGTGAGGGTAATCTCACCAAGGGATATAAGGGGTGATTTTAACTAATAAAACAACTGAATCAACTGATGCAATACATACTGTCGCGCCCCGGCCCGAAAAACCCATCCCGGACCGGGACACGAGGGGGAACCTACATCTACTACAACCAACCAGCGGAAACAGATGCAAGAATAAACAAAGGGCAACAGTAATCTAACCCCTTTACTGAACCAAAACCGTATTTACAATAATATTTACATATAACAGGGTTATACAAAAATTACATCATTTGAGGTTTCCACAAAAGCACAGACAAAACCGTCCTGACCCTCAAACATGGTCTCCTGGGGACGCGCTGCCGCAAGATGAACACCGGGGGCCCACATGGGAAGCGCTGGTACCTGCACCTGCAACAACACGGTCCAGGTAGGAATGAGCCTAAGCTCAGTAGGGTTCTACTCTACGACACTCACAAGGAATGCGACTCCAACCGTACTAACTCTGTGCCAAGCACTGAGGCCTGCCAAGGACCCCATAAATCCTGTCAATAACCCGAAGGGTACCTGTCCTCAGTACGTCCCTCCGACGGCCACTGCTCAGGGATGGACCACCTCCGACAGTCCCTGACACAGGGTGGACCATGACGCTACCGGTAGGACACCCCTCTCCAAGCGGGATCTCCACGCCTGGCGGAACAACCGGGGTTACGACAACCATCTCCCAGCACTCAAAGCACAGAGTCAGTACAACCCCTAAACTCCAAGTCAAAGGCTAAGTCCAAACCGGGAACCCACCCGACTCATCGTCACCCCCCCCCCTCAGGGTCCCTACCCATGCAGACCTCTCCCATCTCAACAGGGAGAGCCTCAGCCCATGTAGGACACCCATAACGGGGTAACCCTAACCACAACGTAGCATTTGACTCTGGAGTACTAGGGACAACCCCAAACCCACGCCTTAGCCTAACATGCCTCTAATGCACAAGAAAGCAAGACAATAATAAAACAATAGAATAAACAGGCAGATAATAAAGCAGTAAAGCAGATAAGTAGAACAGTGAAGCATGCAACAAACAAGACAGTATAAGCAAGCAATTAATAATAATATAAACAAACAACAAACAAGGGCACACCTTCGGCCCATTTATACTAAACATTCCCAAAAACCGCTAATGAACAGTAGAGGAATATAATATTATATTCCAACATATAATATTACATTCCAAACATCAAATGTTCTCTACATGGCAGCGGTTTGGTCCGTAAATCCGACGTCCACCTGACGTCGGATTTGGGATCCAAGATAGCCT
The DNA here is from genome assembly GCA_963920575.1 of Narthecium ossifragum. Taxonomy (NCBI): domain Eukaryota; kingdom Viridiplantae; phylum Streptophyta; class Magnoliopsida; order Dioscoreales; family Nartheciaceae; genus Narthecium; species Narthecium ossifragum. The sequence continues at coordinate 25,529,504 of OY986965.1, forward strand.
CCAGTAGCTCTATAAGCATGGATCAACATACCCAAATTTCAGATTCATCCAACGGTTAGATTAACGGGAAAACGCAATTGAAAACCACTAATTAAACTAGCTTACAAGTTAATTACTGCTATACAGCCCGTCAGCAATTAATTCATAAGAATTCGTAGGAAAATCGGAAAAATGCGAAATAAGATGGCATGGAGAGCTAACTCATAGATCTACAACTCTTGTATTCAACAAAACCCAAGATCATGCTCGTACCGGCCGGGAATCTCGCCGCAAGCCGGCTGTTCTTCATGAACAGCAGAAAACCGGGAAAACCGCGAGTAATCATGCATAAATCCCACTCAAAACTCATCCAAAGATCATGAAATTTAACACAGAAACTCTACTAGGCAAGATGCATCTAATACATGAAGATCAGCCGGATCCATCGGTTAGATATGGAGAAACCCATTAAAGAGTGCAAGTGGGTAGAACACCTACCGAACAGCTAAACCTTGGATGATTCCCGCTAAACCGCTGCTAACCAAGCTACCAAACCACATCCAAGATCGTCCTCACGTCGCAACGATTCCAACGAGCCTTCAAGCTCCCAAAATGGTGGCCGGAGGAGGGAGAACGACGATGGAGAGCGGGCTGCCGGAAGAGAAAACAGAGCAAGCAAGCTCTGCTTGCGGGAAGAAGAACCAGCCAAGGAAGAAGAAGGGAAGAGAAGAGAAGGGAAAGAGGGGAAGAAAAGAGGAAGGAGGAGTAGGGGAAGGCCAGGAAAACCGGGGAAAAGGGGGTGAGGCCATCCCTTCGCTGACAAACGGAGTGACAGCCACGACGGCCGTCCTCGCGGAAGGGAACAGGACCGACTCAAATATGAGTCCGATCGATCGCTCCTAATAGCGACCGATCGCTCACGGGCCGCCAGCTGCCCAAAAACAAGCTTCTGCGTGTCCGAGCTGGGACCTTCCGATCCCGGGTCCATCTAGCCGTTCTAATCAAACACATACACCAAAACAAGGCCTGTGTGTGTACACGAGTGTGAAACAAACCCACAAGGTGCAATTTACCAAATTGCCCTTGCGGTCAACAACGAGCCACAGGAGTTGAGGGACGGGTCCTCACACATACCAACCAAACATAAAATAAGCTAATACTGCATCAATTGATACAAGCAACCAAACAAACATGTGATACTAATACTGCATCAACTGATGCACTGCATCAACTGATGCATGCAACCAAACGCCCCCTTAATTCCCTTATATTGTTTCTTGTAAGTCGAGCTTGGAGCTATTCCATTCCATAAGGGGTGATCGATAGTGACACAAATCTCGAGGCGGACGCCATGGGTGTGGCGGGAGAGCCCATGGAATTCCCACCATATCTTCTCTATTCATCCTTCTCTTTTTTTTGTACTCAGATGTTCAATTTTACTGAGTTGGTAAATCCAAGCCGTTTGTTCATAATCTAGCCTAGTAGGACTACAAAATTTATCGAACAACCTAGCCCAAGTAGGGTTTGTTACTATTATAAATTAGTGGTCCTACTTGGCTAACTTGGCTAGATTATGATGACTAAAAAAAACGCCTTGGATTTACCACCTCAGTAAAATTAAACTTCGAGTAAAAAAAAGGCTTAATTATGTTTTTGGTACTGTAAAATTTTGTATATACCATTTTAGTATCTATACTTTGATAATTACATTTTTTATATCTATATTTAATGTATATAACATATTTAGTACCTACCGTTAGACGCCGTTATCCAGATTTGACGGCAATCCGCTCACATGATATTACGTGAGCGGTTTTCAGTCAATTTTGACTGGTTTTCAATCAATTTTGACTGATTTGTTTGGCCATATCATCTTCTCTATCTCTAATCTCACTTCTCTCTCTCCTCCCTCCTCCCTCCTCCTTCTCTCTTCCGTGCTTTGTCTCTCTCTCGTCTCTCTCTCCTCTCTATCTCCCCCTCCTCCTGTCGGATCTCTTCTCTCTCTCCTCCCTCTCTCTTCCGCGCTCTCTCTCTCTCTCTCTTTGTGTGTAATCTCTCTCTGTCTCTCCCTCCCCTGTCTCTCCATCTCTCCTCTATCCTCTCCGCCTCAACCTCCCCTCCCTGTCTCTCCATCTCTCCTCTCTCTCTGTCTCTCCCTCCCTTGTCGGTAGCTCTCAAGAAGCTCAACAACGGTTTCTTCACTGTCGTGTCATAGCCATTGGCGAGGCGGACGGTATGGACCATGCCATCGATGTCGAAGAAGTGGTGCCATGCCACCGGCTCGAAGAGCGGATTCGCGTCGTTGTGGACGTACACCCCATTAATGAAGGGCGGGATGCGGCTGCTCACGGGGAGGCGAAGGCACGACGATTTCTTCTCCACAGGGGAGAGTTGCCGGCTATCTGGACGATGGGGTCGGCGGTCTTCGGCAGCGGGTGCGCCCTCTCCGGCAAGTTACTAATGAAGGCATCCTCCACGACATCGAGAGTAGTCATCGCTGCGCGCTGGAAGATGTTCCAATCCGGCTCAGAGCTCTGCGGCTTGCTCTGCTTCTTCTTGCAAGGCGACTGGCACCCATGCTATGCTTCTTCTTGCAGAGCTCTGCGGCTTGCTCCAATTTTGATGATGACGACAATGAGGATGAGGAGAAGAAGGCGAAGGATGATAAGGGCGGTGATGAGAGAAGAAGGCAAAGGAGGATAAGACCCAGTGATGTCCCCTCCTCCAACGAGCTCCTTGTCGCCGCCGCTGACGGAATGCCCACCCCGCCTTCTTCTCTGATTGGGCGAGGAAGAGAAGGGACTGCGCGTGCCTCCTTTCGCTCATGAGTGGCGGCGTCAAGGAGTCAGGGGAGGTGGAGGGCCCGGGCCTCCGCGTAGCTCCTCCTGCGCCGCGGCCACGGCGCGCGTTGACTCCAGCTCCAGCGCCACGCATAGTCACGTGCATTAATTTATTTGCCGTTTGAAAAAATGACGTCGTTAGACGATCAGACCAAAATGAAACGATTTTAATAGTATCGGACCAAAATGAAACGATTTTAATAATATATGTATTAAAAACGTAATTATAAAATAGAGGTATTAAAGTGATATATCCAAAATTTTATATCAAAAGTGTAATTAAACCTTAAAAAAAAAAAGGACAGACGGATAGAGAAGATATGGCGGGAATTCCATCGGCTCTCCCGCCACACCCATGGCGTCCGCCTCGAGATTCCTGCCACTATCGATCACCACTCCCCCGCTCCTCTCCCCTCGCCCTCCACCACCCTTCTTCTCCGCCCCTCCATCCCCGCCGTCCACTTATCCCCCGATCCGCGCCTCCGCGGATCTGCGCGTGCGCCACCGCCTCACCGGAGGTGCGCCGCCGGAGGATCCTCCGTCTCCGGCCGCGCCGGTAAGCTTCGACCTCGCCGCGTCGCTCTTCAACTCCGGCGATTACCACTCGTGCCACGACGTCCTTGAGGAGCTATGGTACGGAGCCGAGGAGCCGAAGAGAACCCTCCTGCACGGCCTCCTCCAGTGCGCCGTGGGGCTCTACCACCTCTTCAACCAGGTGAACGAATTAAACTTCTAGTTTCTTTTTGGGATCGTTTAGTGTTTTGAGTGTTTGTTTTGGGGTGGGATTTTAGAACCATAGAGGGGCGATGATGGAGTTGGGAGAGGGGATCTGCAAGCTGAGGAAGATGGAGTTTGAGAGCGGGCCATTTATGGAGTTCGAGAGGGAGGTGTCGGCGGTGTTGGAATTCGTGTATCAGACACAAAAGGAGCTCGCTGCCTGTACGTCTTGATCTCTTCTTCAGGTTTTTAGCTAAGTTATGGTGCCTTTTCATCTGAATTAGCTATTGCTTTTCCATTCATAGCAAGAGATGTTTGATACGTATGACTCGAGTACTTTATTGCCTAGTAAAAAGTTCGTCTTTTTGTGCTGATTCGCGTCATCTTAGAGTTAATAGAAATTGGAAGGAGCTTGGGTTCCATTCATGGGGTTTGGCTCTGTATTCTTGGTGATCAGTGTAATTGTTTAATGTTGACATTGAGGTGGGTTTTTGCTTCGTAGATCAGAATGAAGATTTGATAGCAAAAGGATATTGAGTTTTGGTTTCATAATCTCTGATTTTCTTACATAAATGATGAGTAAAGTTGGTTTGCATACTTTGGGGGAATTGTGAAGACTGATGTAAAACCATTTTGAGTGCAGTGTCTTGCTCTATCACCACCAATCATGTCGAGTTACCAAACACAACTACATGATTAAATCATGCTTGAGTGCTATCAGAGAGGGTTGTTTGAGAATTAATCTTGTCCACCTACTTACATTCTCGAGACTAAAATTGAATGTATATATATGCCATTTTCATTCCTAGAAGGTTGCATAGTTAATTTTTCAACTTACTTCCTGATCTACTTATCTTTCATTCACGCCATCTTTAATTGCCAAGTATACTAGCCAATTGTTCTATGGTTATATTTCAATCCAAATGGAAATGGCTGAACAAAAAGAACCACATGTTTAGAATTTTTTTTTTTAAATCACTTTCGCCATGACATCATCAGAATCTCTACGCTGCTTGTTTCATAGCTTAGTCGGGTATTGGTTTGTAAGCCTTGCATGGTAACAAAGGATGATCTGTCGATGGTTGTTAGATCATTAATCAAGTTTAATGGCATCCATCGAAACTTACATTACATAGAATGTCAGTTTCTTATTAATCTCTGTTAGACTTTTAAAATTCGAATGAGCTAACGCCGTTTAGAAGGAGCTATTTAGCTAAGAATGTCAAACATTTTGACCCATAACATATTTTCTTCGATAAATTACAGTTTTGGGCCCTGTGATTTGGGTCAAGTTTCATTTGAGACCCTATATGTAAATCTAGATTACTCTGTATAAATCTAGGAAAGATAACGAAAACTTACTTGTTAGCCTAGGATCTTCTTCTCTCCGATTTGTTTCACGTGATCCAGGTATATCTTGTTACGAGAACAAAGATCAATAAGTCACAGCCCAAATTCCTTCTTCCTCTGTTCTTCTCTACTGGATTTCTTCAAACACTTCTCTTGATCACTCCACGGGAAGCCCACCCTCACTAAAACTGTTTAACCCCTTACATAAGTCCCCAAACGATTCTATTAGCAGTTTTAGTAACTGTTAGTAACCGTTTGATTAACTTAATGTGGGTTAGGCTCTTTAATTGGGTCTGACCATCATTGGCGACCATAACACGTTTATAAACCAACATCTCCCACTCGCCGATGATGTGTTGGATTTATCCAGTAGTGTAGACAGAACTTAGATTTTTCTAGAATCCATTCATACAGGAAAAATGGGCCGTGCGACCTGAAAGCACACAAATAATGGGAGCTCCAATATAGAAACCAGTTAAGGTCATAAAGGAGACATCAACCATAGAACATAAAGAACAAAAAAATTAATTGAAACGTGTACCTTAGTACCCCAAGCATTTTTAGCTACACATAACCGAGTACGACTCGATCCCTCAAAAGTCCAATACTCGTTACTCTCTTATTACAAATATTCACAATCATGTCCAACTTTTCCAAGTGACATTACTGTCCGGTCGGAGAATATAAGTAGCAGGCGTAAAACTAAATTTGCTCTTTCTTTTGCCCTCATATCATTAGGATCAGAATTAATTCGCTTTCCCAGTAGTGCTCCTTTAGATCGAATCGACTCATGATCATAGGTAACACTCTAAAGTAACAAACATTAATCCTTTCACTTTATGATATAGTCAAAAGTTACAAAGGGTAACATTTGATATCTACATTAAGATCTCTAGGACTCACACAGTATAGAAGTAGGGAACCATTCCATACTTCCTCATAGGTCGACAAGCACATGCAGTATGAAATGCATGTTATGGTGGAGCTACTCTTTTCTTTACTAAGATAAAGAGTGTATGTCATTGCTCTTCTTAAGTAAACACACCATACAAGTCTTAGTCTTGTCGCCAAACCAACTCATGCGTCAATCTTGAAATTTCTATTTACTCACTATCTACAGCGCCAGATAAAAATTTCACACTTGGCTTCAATTGATAAATTCATGGATAGTGGGATATTATCCATGTCGATTCTTTTAGAATCTCATCTTGGTTTTAACCAATGCGACTTAAATTTAAACTAAATTTGCTCCCACTGCGCCTAAAGTCGCTTTCAAAGCAATTAGTTCAAATCGTCTCATCTCTGCTCACTCTCTAAGCGCCAGAGGTGATTGTTTGTGTGAGTGAACTAATCATTGTCTATTGACATACAACATTAAACTGTATTAGCTATCACTTACAGTAAAACATCAAAATAATTTGAATGAATTTTACCAACATAAGGCAAAAACAAATTTCATTCAAATCAACTGTAAGGTAATACAAGTGAACCATTGGACCAGATCAGATAACATTCACATTCTACACGAGCCTAGAGAGTTTACATGTCCAACAAATGAATCTCTAGCTATTGGCTTGGTGAAAGGATCAACAATCATATCTTTTGTAGAAATGTGTTTTAGGATCACCTCCTTTTGTGTAATCATATCTCTAACATAATGATATCTAATTTGAATATGTTTGGTTTTTCCATGATACTTAGGATCCTTAGCATAGGCCAACGCAGTCATGCTGTCAGAGAAAATTATCACCGGTTCTGATTCTAATTTGACAATTTCCAAATGTTGTAAGAACCTTCTTAACCAAACCGCTTCTTGTATAGCATAGGAACATGCTACATATTCTGCCTCCATGGTAGACAAGGAAATACATGATTGTTTCTTGCTACTCCATGATATTGCACAACCATTCAACAAGAATGCATATCATGAAGTTGATTTGCGCTCATCTATATCACCACTCAAATCGGCATCAGTATAACCAACTAAGCGCAAATCCTTTCCTTGATAGCACAACACAAAATCTGATGTTTCTTTTAGATACCGCAAAATTCTCTTGACAACATTTCAATGCTTAATTCCTGAATTTGACTGATATCTGCTTACTAGCCCAACAGCGTAGCATATGTCGGGACGTGTGCACATCATTGCATACATCAAACTACCAACAGCACTGGAATAAGGTACATTAGACATTTTTTGTTTTTCTTCTGGAGTCTTAGGGCACATGTCTATACTTAAGCTCGAGTTTCTTTCAACTGGTGTGTCCATCGGCTTGCAGTTGTGCATGTGAAAACGCTCTAACATCTTTTTGATGTAAGTATTTTGAGATAAACCCAAGAGCCTTCTAGCCCGATCCCTTAGAATTTTCACACCCAGCACAAAGCTAGCTTCACCCATGTCTTTCATCTCGAAATTTGATGATAACCACTTCCAAGTGTTTTCAATCAATTCCTTATCATTTCCAGCCAATAAAATGTCATCAACATATAATGACAGAATAACGAAATCATTCTTTGAACGTTTCACATATACACAATGGTCATCTTCCATCATTGTAAACTTATCCATTAGAATAGCTTGATGAAATTTGTGGTTCCATTGTCTAGATGCTTGTTTGAGACCATATATCGATCTTTTAATCTTGCAAACTTTGCGCTCATTACCTTTAGATTCAAAACCTATAGGTCGATCCATATATATCTCCTCATCTAGTTCTCCATTGAGAAATGCAGTTTTAACGTCCATTTGGTAAAGGTCTAAGTACATTTGAGTGACAATAGCTAAGATGAGGCGAATTGAAGCAATCCTTACTACTGGTGAGAAGGTTTCTTCATAATCAATTCCCTCATTTTGGGTATAGCCTTTGGCCACTAGTCGAGCCTTGTATTTATCAATAGTCCCATCCGCCTTGCGTTTAATCTTAAGAACCCATTTGTTCTCAATTGATTTACGTCCTGACGGTAAGTCTACTAATTCGCAAACTTGATTGGTTTTCATAGACTCCATTTCCTCCTCCATAGCTTTAATCTATTCCCCAGCTTTAGGACTCGAAAGAGCTGCTTGAACAGTCTTAGGTTCCTCTTCATCCTGTGGAGCAACCATAAAAGCTTCCCCCTCAATCTCAAATCGACGACGAGGAATCTTTTCACGGATACTCCTACGAGGTTGAGATTGATCATGATCATACTCCATAGGAGTGATATCATTGCTCCCACTAACCGCTACTTGTTCAGGAAGTTCTTCCTCAACTATTCGGTTGGGTGCTTGATTATTTAGATCATCTACCTCATAAAGTTGATAATTCTCAATAACCTCTCCTTGCTTAGGGAATTCCTTTTGTAAGAAAATAACATCTCGTGACTCAATTTCTGTAACTCTCCCATCATTTTCTTCACCCAGAAACACAAATCCTTTTGAATGATCCGAGTATCTTATAAAGATACATTTCTTCCCCCTAGGACCAAGTTTTTCATATTGGTGAGAAATTATGTGTACATAAGCTGCACAACCCCAAGGATGCAAATTGCCTAAATTAGGCTTTTCACCATTCCATAATTCATATGGGGTGGATGATACAGTTTTAGAGGGCACACGATTAAGTATATAGGCAGCAGTTAATAATGCATCTCCCCAAAAGGAAATAGGCAAATTAGCTTGTGTCATCATTGACCTAACCATGTCTAATAGGGTTCTATTCCTTTTTTCTGCTACTCCATTTTGTTGTGTAGTATAAGGAATAGTTAGCTGTCTAGCTATGCCCTTTTCATCACAAAAACATTTAAATTGATCAGATAGATTTTCACGACCTTGATCAGTCCTAAGAGATTTGATATTTGTGTTTAACTGATTCTCAATCAACCTAGTATAACGTATGAAATCTAATGCTTCAGACTTATGAGAGATCAAATAAACATGTCCAAATCTTGTGAAATCATCTATAAATGTGATAAAATAGAATGCTCCATGCCTAGCCCTCACATTCATTGGGCCACAGATGTCAGAATGAATTAATTGCAATGGTGTTGTGGCTCTTTTGGCTTTACTAAATGGTAATCTTGTTGATTTTCCAGCAAGACAATGTTCATAAGTTGGTAAATCGACTTTAGCTAGTGAGCCTAATAGGCCTTCTCTAGCCAACCTATTAAGTCGATCCTGCCCAATATGTCCTAATCTAGCGTGCCATAGAAGATCATCTACAACAATATTAGAATTACCAACAACATAAACTGTAGCATTGTCTATTACATCAATAGGTACGGTGTCCATCACCATAAAACCATCTAATACAAAACCACAACCATAGTAAACATTGTCTAGAAACACATTAACAGAGTTGTCCATAAACACAACACGAAATCCTAATTTCAAAAGAACAAGCACAGAAACTAAATTTCGTCGAACTTCCGGAGCGTAAAGCACATCATGAAGATATAGAGTGCGATCACCCCGCAACACTAGTTTGCAGGTACCGATCCCAAGCACTTCAGCGGAAGCATTATTCCCCATGTATATGCGTCTACTTTCCTTCGGTAATTGACGAAATTCCACGAAAGTGGTTCTATCCCTTGCTATATGGTATGTTGCTGAGTCTACAGTCCAGAAAGGAACAGTTTCAGCTAACATCAAACAGCTACTAACAAATAAGTTAGAGGGAGTAGGCATAGCATATAGTACCTTCGGCTCAGTGCATTCACGAGCGAAGTGTCCCAGCTTGCCACAGTTAAAGCAATTCTTGCCCTTCTTATCTTTCTGACCACCACGTTTGCCTCTCTTGCGCTTGTCATTCTTTGGACCTAGTCCATCCACTTTGCCTTTACCTTTAAAAGTTTTACCTTTACCTCGTTCGCGTTTAAAGCCCGAAGCCTTTTGCGATGAGGATTCAGTCATAAAAGCTTCATCAATAGGTTTCTCTGCATGAAGATGATCTTCTTCTAACTCAACATGACGTGCAACATCATCAAAAGTCTTGATGTTGTCATTATGAGTAAGATTAGTCTTCATATGCTCCCAAGAACCAGGCAAAGTACGGATTACTGTTTGGACTTGTTGTTCGTCAGTCATTTCATGTCCAGCAATCCTCAATTCACTGATCATATTTGACATGATCGTCAGATGCTGCCTCATCGAATGATGCTGGCGCTTCTTGTACCTGCCGAAATTGAGGGTTAACAGACGAAGTCGAGTAGTAGAGGTTCCTCCATACTGGACTTTAACAGCATCCCAAACAGCCATGGCTGAACGATGCTTTTCAAAACGAAGCATCAAGTCATTTCTCATGTTGCTCAGCATCAATATGCGAGAAACTCTATCCTTGCGCCTATAAGCTTGATAGAGTTCTAGATTACGCCGGTGCTGAGCAGTTGTGCCTTGCTCAGGTTCAGTCATAGGTTGTGTTATTGTTTCCAGCATGTCCTGTTCTTCGAGGAGATACTGAATCTTTCTATGCCATATGTCATAGTTTTTCTCAGTCAGTTTGTCTCCCTGATTCAAATCAGCAATAATGTTCTTTGTTGCAGCCATTCTAATTTAAAGACAACAAATTAACATAAGGAACTAGCACAATAGTATCTTATAGAATCTTGCTGCAATATCTTGAATTAAGTACAAATAATCTAACATATGTAAAAATAACGAAAAAAAATATTTATAACATTCTATCAATTCCTAAATACATAGCCAAACTATTAATATTTAATCTATAATTGCGCAAGAGTTCAGCTATTAGGCGAAAAAGAAATTTCAAACCTAATATTCCCACTTAATAATGATATCATGCTCACATACAACACAACTAAAGAAATCTTCATTAATTAACATGATATTTACATATACAAAGAGCATAAAGATAGTATATACAACAAGTGACTCGGATCAATCTATGCCCTAGTGCAGCTTGGATTTCTTAGGAGGGGTGCCATCAGACTCAATCTTAGAAACCTGTCTAAGATCCTCTTCAGCCTCATATGATTTAGCCACAGAATCCTCACTAGGAGACTTAGTGTGATCAGATTCAGTATCAGAAAACTCGCTAGGAATATCCTCTTCTTGCTCAGCTAAAAATGTATTAGAAGAACCATCGAGATCTGCAAAAAAACATATCACCAAAACAGCTTTTCACTATCACATTATCCATCTTCCTTATCCAAGGAAAATTGCTTGCATTGTGATTTGTTCTTCTTGCACTTTGATAACTATGAGCATATGAAAGAGACGTTGAGCGATATATGTTCCTTTGAACATTTCGCTCTATCTCTCCTTCTATTTTTCGAGTTATATTGTTGAAATGTAAGCTACCAAGTTGCTTCTTTAGCTCCTTGGCAACTATTTCCAACGACTCAGGTAGAGAATCAAGCAAGATTTTCATTTTCCGATCTATGTGTAGCTGAATCCCATACTCCACGGAAAAAAAGAAGAGCTTTCTCCACATATTGTGAGTATGCAAGGTCAGTGTGTCCCCATCCTCCATTTTATAGGCCAACACACTTTCTAATGAATTGTCCTCCACTGCATTGAATTGGGCATAACTAATCAAGAGACTTGTTCTATACCATGAATGCACATAAACTAAAACATAATGCAGTCATATAAAATACTCGAAATACATAGTATCTAATCTGCTCATCTGCTAGACTTTGATACTCGATCATCAAGACTTGTTAAATCATGCAAATGAGAAATACGAGACTAGAATGACAGGAAACTATTCAACAAATAAGAATAATTAAAATATATATATATGAGATCAGGACAGTCTCCTGACTCAAAAATTCTGACAAAGCTTTAGATGTAGTGGATTTCCTATTGAGTTATAGAGTCAAAATGGTCAACTTCAATAGACTGTCAAGTCACATGCTACTCTATAGCACCAACCCCAAAAAAACAAAACCCATTTCACCAGAGATCTCGCTCAGAGATCCCGATCTAGGAGCGATGCTTTAGGGGAAAGAAAACTGGCGGCCGGGGTGAGAAGAAAGCTGGCGGCGGCACGGCGAGCGCTGGCAGTCGGGGTAGAGCGCTCCTAGGTTGTGGCGGCGGCGACGCAACGCTCCAGGCCCGTCTCGAAGAGATTCGGCCTCCATCACTGGCCACATCGACCGCGCCCCGTCTCCGGAGCCCATCTCGACAAGATCGGGCAGCGGCACCTGTGCGCTCCTGGACTGTGGCCATCTTGCGTCCCCTCCACTCCAACCGTGACGCCCTCAACTACGTTGCCGTCAGATCTAACGCTTCGGCCAGGCTGAAGGTCTTCAACGCCCTTCATTGGCTCGAGCGACCCATGCTCGGCGACGTTGGTCATGCCCAACCTCTCTCCGTCGCCTCCTCACTCACCTTCAAAAGGGACGGAGATCCACAAAAGGGAGTCGATTCGACGAAGAAAAGAGCTCCGGGTTGACCGCAATCAAGCACCGGGAAGGAAAAAAAAAATGTGCGTCGCCGGATCAGAGGATGAAGGCGGTGAAGAAGAAGAATTCTTCTTCAACAGAGCCATGCCAGGTATATAACCCATACCAATTCCCATTCTACTTTCGGGCCACCGATCGAATTTGACATTACCAACTCACGAAAACAAATCTAATGGCTCTGATTACCAATGTAAATCTAGATTACTCTGTATAAATCTAGGAAAGATAACGAAAACTTACTCGTTAGCCTAGGATCTTCTTCTCTCCGATTTGTTTCACGTGATCCAGGTATATCTTGTTACGAGAACAAAGATCAATAAGTCACAGCCCAAATTCCTTCTTCCTCTGTTCTTCTCTACTGGATTTCTTCAAACACTTCTCTTGATCACTCGACGGGAAGCCCACCCTCATTAAAACTGTTTAACCCCTTACATAAGTCCCCAAACGATTCTATTACCAGTTTTAGTAACTGCTAGTAACCGTTTGATTAACTTAATGTGGGTTAGGCTCTTTAATTAGGTCTGACCATCATTGGCGACCATAACACGTTTATAAACCAACACTATAGTTTCAAAACTTTCAAATAAAGCCCTAACATTTGGATTTCATTTCAAATAAGGCCATGGGTGACACCACGTGATTCATTTCCCTCTGAACTTTTAACCGTTGTTGTCATTAGAGGTTAGGGTTTACACGGCCCCCTCCGTCCTCCTTTGATCACACTCTTCCGGTTGCAAAATTCCTCCATGACGAAACTTCGACCAGCAAAAATCCGACACCGGATACTAATACACCTACCCGGAGCTAATGTTGGTCGAGGATTTTTTAGGGAAATAAGTAACGTGATGTCACGTGACCCATTTGTCGTCAACCCACATGACAGTGTCTCAGGCTTTATTTGAAATGAAATCCAAACGTCAGTATCTTATTTGAATATTTTGAAACCACGTGGCCTTAAATGAAACTTGGCCCAAACTACCGGGCCCAAAACCGTAATTTACCCTATTTTCTTTTCTCCCTCTTGTGCAAAGAGGCATTTTTCTCTCGTCTGGTTATTGCTAATGTATTGATGTTCTATCAGTATGACCGTAACCTGAATTAGAAGGTGGAGAGGAGCTACTTCACTATTGAGCTTATATGTACTGGTATGCTGTGGCGGATTTTTACTGTTGTCCTCTTCTTCAATAGGTGATCACTCTCTGTTGAGGTGACAGCGGTCTTTCTGAATCTTGTGTTGAGCTCCCAAACCTCTTGTGAATCCTGGGGGATGCGCCCATGTCTTCTTTAGTGGCTGAGACTCTGAGAGCATGCAGTTCATTAAGAATTGCTAAACAAAAATAAAGAATTGCTGTTCAATCATTCTCATATACAGTTCTTTAAGAATTGCTAAACAAAAATAAACTGAGGGTTCATTAGTGGTTTTCATCGATCATCATTGCATGTTAAACTTATTCAACTATATAGTCCCTTCACATCAGCTCGGTGATCATTGTGCAATTTCATGTCCGATCTTTTGACGCCTTTTTTTTTATTATATGCATATTGCATAATGTGGTTTAGTTTCCTGGTGAGGTAGTGTAAAAGAAGAACTACATAACTGCGGCCCTGATTATATAATATAACAGATCTTGCTTCTGGAACTGATTCATCAGAATGCCCCCTGCCATTTTCATACTGGTTGCAGGCACTGATGATCTATGTGTAACCATGGATGGGTCTGAGAGCTCCTACCAACTCTTGGGCAGTTTTGCAGCTGGTCAGCACATCTACAACTTTGATATTGATCCGGATGGAATCCCTTTTATTGTTTTTTGCCCAAGTCCACGTTATACAGCAAGCAGATCTCCAAGGGCAAGAATCCCCATCCTTCATGCCAAAGAAGAACATCATAAGGATGGTGAATATAGAGATTGATTTGATCACTCCAGAGTGAAATTTATCTTTGTTGTATCTATCCTCTGTTTTCTTGAGGTTCAAATGCAGCAGTTCTTATGACCAGATTTATTCACAGTATAAAAGAACTCACAGCATTCAGGATCAATTCAAAGGGAAGGGAAGAAAGGGGTCGTCTTGCATTTTGTGATACATTGTGCTACCTTTTTTTTGCAGCATACAAAGTGTCATTTGAACTCAAATTTGCCCCCCTCCAATGTGTGCCCATTAAGAAGTGAGAGGTTTAAGAATGCTTGCGAAGAGAGGAATATCATGCCTGGCATGCATAGCTTGTGTTGCTGATGAGCAAAATGACAAGTTCCTCCTTGATTTAAGGAAATAATTATTGAGTTTTATTTCTTTTTTCCCCAATAATAAGGGTTTTGGGTAAGTTACATAAAACCCCTCAAGTCCAGGTTATTATCAAACAAATTCTTCAGCTAGTCCAATTTTCCAGTACGAGGAAAAGAAAAACCCTAGAATTTCTGCTGCTGTTAAAACGTTCCTGGACTTGGAGTCTTGGACTCTGTTCTGCGCGAGTTTAATGGAATGAAAATGGCCCATTGGCATTGATTGGCCCAACAGTTTTCATTTGGTAGGCTATGATGGAAACCATACACAGCACAGCTTTTATAAAACCCCAGAAGTATCCTTCAATTTCAACAGTCCTGAAATGTTGATCAAATTTTTGCCACCATATCATACACTAATTGTCAAAACTTCATCTCTTTTTTTCGTTGGCCTGTCATGAGTTACCAACTTTCTCGATTTATTTTCAATTAATTTAGCTTGTTTTTTCTCCCCCCAGATTTTGTGGTCTTAAAGATTTGGGAATATTTTTGAATCATATATGTTAAATTAACCTTATAAGAGGCATGACAAGTAAAATAAAGGGTTAAGTACTTTTTGCTGCCCTCAATTTTGAGTAATATACAATCTGCTACCCTCTATTCTAAAAATGTACCTTTTGGTACTCTAATGTTTAAAAAATGTACACAATGATGTCAAGTTTGCTACCCTATATTTTAAAAATATATTTTTTGGTACCCTAACGTTTTGAAAATGTACACAATGATGCCAAAACTCTAAAGCCGTTACATGTATTAACGGCAAACCTTATTTAACTAATTTTTATTTTTATTGATGAATGCATTAATGACATCAAAATACCATTTTCTACTTTTTTTCTTTTTTTCCAGCCTTTTCTCTCTCCTCTTTATCCTCTCTCCTCCGGGCGGCTCACGACTTAACTTCCCCGGTGGCTTTGCGCGGCCATTGCTCCATATGCAGTCGTCGCCACCACCCCTCACCGGGCATCCGTCCACGCCCCTCGTCCCCGGCTACCCCCACAACTCACAACCCCCCCTCCCCGCCCCCCGCCGACCATGCTATCCACGACCTCTGCCCTCGTCGGAACACCGACCCGAGCGCGACATCATCGGATCCCGGTGCTGCCCGATCTCGTCGGAACCTCGACCCGAGCCCGATCTCGTCAAAACCTCGACCCGAGCCCGATCTCGTCGAAACCTCGACCCGAGCCCGATCTCGTCGAAACCCCGACCCGAGCCTGACCTCGTTGGACCACGACCCGACCTCCACCCTCGTCGGCACCCCAACCCGACCTCCGCCCTCCGCCCTCATCGGCACGCCGACCCGATCCAGAACCTCATTCAATCCCGATCCCCTACATCCACGAAACCCCTCCGGAGCTCCTCTCTCTAACTCGGCACCGCTACCACCCTATACCACCGGATCCAGGCCCCTCTCATAGGGTTGGCCCTAAGTTTTCTGGGCTCAAGGCGGGAGATAAAAACAGGACCCCACACCTTCTAAAATACATAAAAAAATTTCACTTTGAAAACAAACTTTAAGATAAACATATATTATTGAAAAAGAAGCACAGCACTGTAATTCATCAAATAGAAAAAAACCACTTTGTCACGTCAAATATAATCTAGCAATCTCAATACAATTTAACAAGATAGTATACTAGATTCAAATGAAAAAAAAAGAAAACTTACAAAAACCAAATATGTTGCTACTGAAAAATCACCCTCCTTGCATTCTTGGCCGCAAAAGTTTCAACCAAATTTATATAGTCAAGTTTGTCAGTCAATTCCTTTTCAATCGATAAAATAGCTAAATTGTTCTGCCTTTCCTGTAACATGGTTGATCGAAGATAAGATTTGATCAACTTCAGTTTTGAGAAACTTCTCACGGTAGAGCCGAGGACTTACTATATATCAGATTAGACTACTTCAGAAACCAGCTTTTTTTAACACTCCAATTCTCCCCGTTTATATAAAGAATCAAAAAGTGAAATAAAAGCGTATAACCTGCAAGGGATGCTAAATAAACCCTTGCTCTCAACATTGCATCATTGTGAAAACAAACTCAATTTATGCTAATGATAAAGACAAAAAGAAATTGAACAAAAAAAAAAAGATGTCACAACATATAGAGTACTTCATCGTACACCTGAGTAAGAAATTTCAAAAAAAAATCGAGTTGGAATTAGAAACAACACAGTGCAAAGAAGTCCAGAGGCCAATAGCTCAATTTTAAAACGCAATCAAAGAACAAGATGAGTAAATGGAATGAGTATCTCGACGGAGGTCGCCGAGGAGCGAGGAGCGAGTATGCGATAGCCGTGGGGTGTGGGAGATGAACGATCATTTGTTTTGCTAGGTTATATATATATATAATATAAAACTTAGGGAAAAAAATTTTGGCCCCCCATAATTGTGGGCCCAAGGCACATGCCTTCTAGGCCTTGCCTCATGGCCGGCCCTGCCTCTCATCTCCCCCACGTTTCCTCCAACGCCGAGCTCGCCCCAAGTCGTCGTCTTCATCTCTTCAAGTCCCGCCGTCTCCGCCCCACTCATATCCGCCGCCCATGGCTGCGCCACCGGCAATCCGACTCGGTGGATCGAACACCCAACCTTCCATGACCCCTCTTCGACCGACGCCGATGATTCGATTCCGACCACTCCCAGCCGTCCGATCAACCTTCTGCCAACTTCAGCCGTTCGATCCTGATCTCACAAAACCCAGCCTTCCGATCAACATCTAAGTTGATCCCAAGCTCTCCAGTAACAAATCTGATCATACTTGATCCGGTCCACCAGATTGGGTCTGACTTGATTCTCTCAACTCAATCCGATCAGGCCCAGATCCAGTAATTCAGACTGAACCATATCAACTTGAGTTAGGTTGATTTGATCAAGCCATCCGCTCAGATCTGAGCTGAATGTAAGCCAGATTGATTCGATTGCCAATGTCAAACATTTAATAATAGGATAACGTCAAAATTTTCTAAATCACAATTAAGGCACACGTCAAATTTTTTTTTATCAAAATACAAATTATGCATCAAAATTGTACATAATATTTGGAAAATTGATGATCTAAAATTGAAAAATTATAAATAAAATTTGGAAAATGAATGACCTAAAATTGAACTCATTTGGTCGTCGATCCGATTTTTATCTTTATTTCATTTTTGTCTTTTTAACTCCATTTTTATTTTTTTAACTCCATTTTTATTTTTACTGTATTTTCATCTTGCCTTCAATTTTATCATTTTAACTCTGTTTTTATCTTTCCTTTATTTTTATCTTTTTAAACTCACTTTTTATGTTTTTCATTGCATTTTTATCTTTCATGTATTTTTATCATTAATCCATTTTTATCTTTCCTTCGCTTTATCTTTTTAACTCCCCAAATCACAAATTAATGCTCAATTCACTGAGATTCTTCATCTTCAATCACCTCCGGCACCAACCAACTCTTTCCCCTATTTTCCCCCGTATTTTTCCCTATTTTCCACTTTTTCATGTCTTTTCCCTATTTATCTCTCCTCTGTCTCCACTAGCTCGCCCGTGACTCACCAGCAAACTGGAACTTCATCATCTCGACTCGCATATGGCCTGGGTTAGCTCTCCTCGAGCTGACGCCACCGTCGCCTCCTCACAGCCACTCCGACCACTCCCGCTCCACCCAACAACCACCACAACGTTAGCCACCGCCTCCTCTATCCTCCTCAGGCCTCCTACACCTTCACCGCCACCTCCACTATCGTAGACGACCAACACCAAAAGCCCGATTCCATGATCGGACCTAATAGATCGCCTCCTCGGACCCCCACAAACTCTTCTATACCGGTCCCACGTTATAAAAAGCCCTCCTCGTCGGCGATTAAGTTCAGGCAAATCTCAGTCGCTGGAACTGCCATTTCTTCTCTCCGACCTAAATAAGTCTTTTGATATATTCATAGGGGTATTATTGTCATCTAAATATTAACAACTAACTGAAAGAATTAATAAATGGGATTATTGGCTCATTACAAATGGTTTTTTACGGAAAAATTTAATTAATACGGGGATTCTACCAATTATCCGTTAAAAGAAACATTAAAAAATATTTAAATATGCAATACTCATCAAATCATTCAACAAAGTATCTCTTAGGACAAAAACTCCTCGCTTGATATAAAACCACCAAACTTTATAACATCACCGAATTAATCTCGCTGGATCTCTTTCTTCGTCTTTTTTTCCCTTCCATGCGATACTTTGAATTCACTCAAAAACTCTCTATCTCTCACTCTTTCGAAGAGAAATGGAGGGCATCGGAGCGAAGGACCTGTCGACGATCGGCGGGATCGCGACGGTGTCGCTGCTGCACTCCTTCATCCCCACCCACTGGCTTCCCTTCTCCATCGTCGGCCGTGCCCAGAAGTGGACCCTCTCCCGCACCCTCCTCGTCAGTGAGTTCCCATCTCTTCGTAAATGGATTCTTTTTTAGGGCGAATGGTTGTTTGAGGAATGAAGATTGGGGTTTATGATTGATTGTTTTGATGGGCGAAGGGTAAATGGAACTTGGATGCAGGCATTGGATAGGGTTGGGCATTTCGGCATCTTAAGCTTATGATCCAAAATCTATTGTTCTGCAGAGCGAACGCTCTCTGTGGGATAACGAATTTATCATCATATTGGTCGTTTGTTGCAATCTTTGGAGGAACATCGCGTGTTGCAAGATCCACTTGTATTGTGGTGATTCTTTCTTGTATCATCGCTGAATGAGAGGTCGTCCATTGTGTGCTATTGGTCATATAGTCTTCATCTTCGAAGCCTTTCACTAAAGTCCTCCTATGTATAAAGTTGGATTGGTTTTACTGACTCTAAAGAATATGAGAAAGCTGGATGGCTTTATTAAGCACAAAATGCAACAAATATATGCAATAATTGGAACAATGTGCCGAAAGAAGTTCAAAGCAACCAAACTAGTGCAATTACTGACAAAGCATATAGCAAGAAGTCCAAAATGCTGATGCTTGGACATTATGCAGGACATACAGTTGTTTCTCTTATCTTGAATCTATTCCACACGTGCTAGAGACTTGTCTACAAGAGTTGCTCAGTCAGAGACCAGGAATTTTCCTTTTGTAACTGTATAGTCAAACAATATACTAATTATTACTGTTATAGTCATGCTTCTATACATGGAATGTTATCTCTCGACCTACGAGTGGCCAGATAAGTGATGATGTATGCCCTGATAAATGGTTTAGTGGATGTATCTTCGACTTTTTCTTTACTTTTTGTTCCTGAAGATCTGAGCCAGATCGATGAAATTACTTCTGCTTTTGCAATGCCTATATATGCCATGTTTTTGTTCGCTCTCATGCAGTATACCTGGATTCTTAAGCCATCTGGTATCTGGTCCAATCACATCTTTGCACCTGGCCTCATGCACGCAACATCCATAGCCTAGGCTAGTAGTCTTGTAGGTTGTATTATGCATCTGGTTGTTGTATAACATCCATACTCTATATGCTGGTGTAGTCTGTTATCAGCCAGTAGCTTACTTGTGTTTTAATTGATTGGGTGTGTATTTGTCATTTGTCTTGCTTGATATTGGAACTTTCGCGTGCAAACTCCTTTACTATTCTTTCCGTGTCCTTCTTGTTTGACATAAAATATTTTCTCATTGCTGGGGTTTTTACTACCCGTAAACATTACATAATTAACAATGAATTCTGAATTTACTCCGCAGCTGCTTTTGGAGCTGTTTTGCATGTCATTTCAACCTCTCTTCTTGGTTTTACTGCTGTTACCATGGCGAATACAATTGCTGGTGAAGAAACTGTACATAGAATTGCTTCCCTGCTGCTCTTATTTCTTGGAGGAAGTTACATTTTGTTGTTTGCAATGGGAAAGGGTGGCCATGGTCACTCTCACAACCAGCCCATGGAGAAGATGGCTGTTGCTGGACTTGTTCTCGTTCCTGCACTTTCACCTTGTGCAACAACACTACCTGTTTTCCTAGCAGTTGGCAACTCATCATCTATGATGGTGCTTGCTGTTATTGTGCTTCTGTTCAGGTATATCCATTTTCTTTACGTTAAAATGTTTTTGACAGTAAGTTCAGTTGACATCTGGAAAACAGCTATTAGTCTCTGTACTGGCTGAATTATTTGGTGCTTATAGTCGAAGTTTTCGTCTAGCATAAGCAGGTAATACCTCTTAGCTAGTAGGAAATATGTGAAGAGGATGGTCAGTAACAGATCTCTATCTCCTTCTTTTGCTTATAAGAAGAAACAAGAAAACTTCATCAAATATCTCATTTTATGCCCTTCAAGATTAGTTTGTTAACTTAACCTTGCTTGACATAATTGGTTTGTACATGAAACAGTATTTTGCTGTTTCCTGTAAGCATTGTTTTGCAAGTTGCCAGGCAGCAATGTCGAAATGTTCAATGTTTTATTTGAATTGAGAGGGCCTAGTCAGCAGAAAGCTCTTATTCATATTAGCTAGTTATTAAGGCAAATATTGATGGGTCTGCTTGAGAGAAAAGTTGCTAGTTTGATTGGTTCTCCTTTTCTTTAGCACCTATATTTGGAATGTATATTTGTAATGTCGATACTTATAATTACGTCGTAAATGGTTGGACTTGCAGCACAATTACCGTGATGACATCATTGGTAGCTCTCTCGTTCTATGGCGCAAGCCAGCTGAAGTTTCACTGGGTGGAGCGCTACGATAAGCTTCTTGTAGGCTCAGTTCTGTGCCTGGTTGGAATTCTGACATACCTTTTTCATGACCATGATCATGATGGCGACAGTCATGTTCTCGGAGAGCATCTACATAGAAAGCTCGTCGGCTTGTGAAGATCAATGTCCCCAATTATAGCAGAATCAACCATCTTCTTGCAATTTTTTTTGTGTCGATGTATGCTTACCAAGTGGAAGATTGTTTGCAACGCAATTGAAGGGAGGAGCTCCCTTCCCTTCTGCAATGGTGTTCTTTAACTCTGTTGTCATTCTGGTGCGCCACTACTGTTTCAACTGTAACTCCAGCTTGTAATGTGCTAAGTGATGCTTTTCTCTATTGTCTTTCGAGATATACAAATTAATTCGCTCTGTGCGGGTAAAAAAGAAGAGAAATGCATCTTGCATGTACTCATAGGTGAGGAATAGCTATTCCATAATTTCTAAAATGCTCTGATCACCTGTCCACTAGAAGAAAATGATCGAAGACCATCTTTAGAAATGTAGTCACCTGTCCAGAAGTCCCAATGTGATACAAATTTATTCATTGTTCTGGCTAAAAGTAAATGAGCTAATTTGTTCTCCATTAGCCAAGGATGATTCTAAATACACATCTGTTTTTGCTCCCCCCCAAATAAAATCCTTTGTTTTAAGCCTTATCGTTGTCCAAAGCTCTGACCGACCGATCGACCGACCAATCTCCGCCACATTATCTTCTAACTCACCATGGTATATGATGAGGTATACGATAAGGATGAAACGACCACGAAGTCTTAGACAAGCGACCGCAGCTGTGAGGACCCGTACCTCCAACCCGGTCCGATCGCGTTAGGTCGAGGGTCTGGATTTGTGGTTTGGCTCGGTTGGCCCTGGAATGCGATCGGTTGATTGCATCGCTGTTTTTGACCCCAGTGGCATTTTGGTAAATATGCTCCCTGGTGGTCAGTTTCACACCCGCGTGTGCACACACTGACCTTGTTTGTGTTTGTGCTTGATTAGAATGGTTAGGTGGACCCGGAATCGGAAGATCCAAGCTTGGGCTTGCGTTTTAGCGCAAGTTTTGCCTTCTTGGCAAAGGGGATCGATCTCCTTGAGAAGAAGATCGATCTTTCTGTTAAGAAGATCGATCCTCTTTGATAAAAGGATCGATCCTCCTATTCCAGCAAGTTAGAGCAGTTGGGCAGTTGTTGGACTCGCGGAGGGCAGGTGATCTCCTTCGTCCTCCCTTGTCAGGAGAGCAGGAGAGGAGAGGTCCTCTCCTTCACCCTCTCCCCCACCTTCCTTCTCCTTCTCTTCTCTTCCTCTTCTCCCTTCTCTTCTTCTTCTCCCTGGCTGTTTCTTCTTCCCGCAAGCAGAGCTTGCTCTGTTTCTCTTTCCGGGCAGCCAGCTTTCTTCTCTCCGTTCTCCCTCCTCCGACCACCATTTTGGGAGCTTGAAAGCTTGTTGGATTCGTGGCAACGAGAGGAAGACTGCTGGTGTGGTTTGGAACCTTGTTGGTGATCAACTCGCGGGGAATCAACTGAGGAATGCGCAGTCCGGTAGGTGTTCTACCTACATGAGTTAATTAATGGGTTTAGATTAATCTAGCCGTTAGATTGTGATGAAATTATGGTGTTGAATGCATGTTGCTTAATTTAGTCTCTGATTTAAGTTTCATGAACTTTGGTTAAGATTTCAGTAGGATTTAAGAATGATAAATCTCGGATTTCCGGTTTTCTGCTGTTCTTGAATAACAGCCGGCTTGCGGCGAGTTTTCCGGCTTGTACATGCATGATCTTGGATTTTTATGAGAGATAAGAGTTGTAGATCTGTGAGTCTACTTTCAAACCCAATTGATTTCATATTTTTTCGATTTTTCTACGAGTTTTGGTGATTTTTATACGAAACTGTGTCGGAGCAGATTCGCTGATGAATAGTGCCACGGATGATCCGTGGATCAACCGTCGCAGTCTCCACGGTCGACCGTGAGGTCTCCAAGGTCGACCGTGAGCCCGAAAATCAGCAAAATTAACTCTCACGGTCGATCCGTTGATCGACCGTCAACCTCAGCTTCTTCACGGTCGATCCGTGGATCGACCGTGAGCCTGAAAAATAGCGAAATAAGCCTTCACGGTCGATCCGTTGATCGACCGTCAACCTTAGATTTTGCACGGTCGATCCGTTGATCGACCGCCAGCCATGAATAGTGTTTTTTGTGGATTTTTGATGTTTTATCATGTTTGATTCTTCGGGATTCATGTGATTGGTATTCCTAGAGATCTCGATGGCTAGCATGCTCTAATTGGTTGTTTTTAGATGATTAATTGTTTGATTCTCGGCATGTCCAATTAGATATAAACCATCCTTGTTTAATTAGTAATTAATCACATGTTATGCTTATTTATATGTATATTTAGCTTGTGATTGAACCAAGGGGGTTGTGCCCCTTGGGATATTTAGCTAATTAAATGGCAGAGGGTGTGTCTTAAATGTGGTTGATTATTATCCGTGCGGCCGGGGTTGTGCCCCCGTTGTAGAAACTGCTTGTTAACGGTCCGTAGGCGCCGTTATAATATTATATTATTGTAGTTTAGACCCGTGCTATGTTTACCCTCCGGCAAGCTTGACGCTTCGCCTAGCCCGTGTATGTTGTCTTGGCATACTGTTGCATGCTGCTATTCCTGTATCTCTGTGCTTGAGCATTGCATGCATCTGTCTGCATTAGAAGCATCAGGCTAGGTGGTAGACGATGGTTTCGATCGTTAATCCGGGGTTCTCGGGTAGCCCGGATCTAGCCCTAGGGCCGGGGTTTGGGGTAGTCGAGGATTAGGATGTGATTGTTATCAGTGATTATGTTTGATATCATTCGAGGATTATTAGGTAGTCGGACTGGAATATTATATTGTTTTGAGGTTTAGAGGTCGTGTTGTCTTTCCAAGGCTAAGTGCTAAGGATGCAACCGAGGAGTTCCCGACGTGGTCTCCAGGCAGTGGTATCCCTGCTGGGTAAGGGTTAGAGCCTGCATGTTACTGTTTCCGTGGTCCTCCTGGTAACATGTTCAGGAGAGAGGTTTCATGACAGGATCGCTTGGGGCATCGGTGGGTTATGGGACCCGTGGCATCCTTTAGACTTAGGCTGGAGGACAACACTGTTGTTGTTTCCCTTCCTTTGTGAGTGACGTAGAGTAGAATCCTACTGAGCAAGCTTTGTTGCTCACTCCTACCTGGGCTGCATCGGCGATGCAGGTCGATGCAGTCCCTTCTCTTTCAGGTTGTTGCGGTGTTGGAGGCGGCACTCCCCTTGGTGGTGCGTGAGATCGAGGATATCACCAGTTTATTATGTTCAATTGATGTACAGTTTTAAATGTATAAATTATAATTTGAAGGAGATATATATTTGTATATCAATTTGATGTAAATTGATCAGAGGTTGCTGTACTAGATGACGTGAATCATTATTATATTTTTTTTAGTTAAATTGTATTATGATTTGATGATAGGATAGTTTAAATTAATTGTGAATATTGTAATCATGCACCATGTTTAAAATTGATGTTTAAAAGGGGAGGCTTTCGCCGTTTGATTTAGAGTTTAGGACCCTCACGTCCCGGCCTGGATGGGTTTTCTGGGTCGGGGCGTGACAGCAGCCCAAACCTCGCCTCGGTTTAACCCGACCGCACCGAATGGTATGGTGTGGTGGGAACTGGCCGAGCATATTATATATTGTCAGTCGGGACCGTCCGATCATATTAGATACAGTCAGTCGGTTCTCACTGAACATCATCACACATACATGGTATGTTCGGTGGAAACCGACCGATCATACTTAGATACTATTTATATTTATATATATATATATATATATATATATATATAGAGAAATTTTAGGGGGAAAATCAGTTTTCTCAGCTTAGGGGGAAAACTGAGATCCTGGCCGTCCGATCCCATCGGACGGTCAGGATCTATTTATCGTTATTGGCTATGATACTTTAGCCCCGTCTCTTTCTTCCCCGACCTCCCGCCGCCCTCGTCCTCCCTTCTTCCCCTGTCCTCCCTTCTTCCGACCTCCCGCCGCCATCCTCCCTTCTTCCCTCGTCGGGCCGCCGCTGTCCTCCCTTCTTCCCCCGTCGGGCCGCCACTGTCCTCCCTTCTTCCCTGACCTTCCGCCGCCGTCCTCCCTTCTTCCCCCGTCGGGCCGCCGCTATCCTCCCTTCTTTCCCGACCTCCCGCCGCCGTCCTCCCTTCTTCCCCCGTCGGGCCGCCGCTGTCCTCCCTTCTTCCCCAACCTCCCGCCGCCGTCCTCCCTTCTTCCCCGACAACCCATGTTTCTGGATTGTTTAGGAAAGTTTTCAATTTCCAAGTAACATATATGTTGGCTTCTTTCCAGGATTCATTTGCCCCTTTGTTCCAGTGCTGCCAGTTTGCAGCATCCTCATCAACACATATTTGTTGATAAATCTTGGGTAAGAATTATTGGATTCTGTTGTTTCGTTATTTGTCTTTTTTTTTATGAAGTTATGACACTTCACTATGAAGAATGTCTTTATCGATGTTTAACATGAGAGATAACTACATCAGGTTCATCTCTATCCTACTTTACACTGATCATATCATAGACCATGGACCATAGAACAGATCTAACGACCTAATTTAGCCTTACATTTCAAAATTAGGGCTGTAAACATACATGGCATATTGATCAACTGACCCATTTTTTACAAAACTCATCAATTTCTGTGTTTGAAGTGTTGATTTAATTTTTTTAAATTCAATTGCGAAACTGCCTCTTATTGTATTTCTTTTAATCCTTCTAAGCTTGCAACTTGCTCTGTTTCCACTCCTTTTTTTCCCAATGTTCCTTCTGAGTTATCGTCTGGATGTTGTTTCTAAAGTTGGATTTGGAATGGAAGTATGCATCATTCACTGTGTTCTTGTACCACTCATGGACGCATCTGTCTATGATATATGTCATGTTTTGTTTTGCATTGGTAACTAGATCAATGATTGGATTAATTCCTTTTCGTGCTTGATTATCAGCTATCGACAGACATTCTGATATGATTGATGTCTTTTGCAGTGCCGGCACATGGATCCGTGTCTCTGTATGGCTAGTGATGGGGGGTTTTTGTATATATATTCTACGGTAGAACACACAGTTCATTGATAGATGCAGTCTACGTCTCAGCTGCCCATGCAGACCAGATATACAGAAGTTCCTCTGAACTTTTGGCTTCAAATTCACCTTTGTAATGTTGTTTGAATTATACCCACGCATGTATCATGAGTGTCATATAGCATACATGTAATACCACGACCAAGTCACTGATCACTGTGTGTTGTACTACAGACAGATCAATCGAAGCAACTATGTTAGAAATAAAGCCATTTGTTACTGTTCTTCGCTCCCTTTAATTGGTGTTCGCTTTGCTGTATTTTGTAAGTAATTCGGACATCAGGCAGGCTATGAAGCAAAAGTACTTTATCAATCCATGATGTGAGATAGAGATAAATATGGAATTGACATATTTCACAATTCATGGTACAGCATAGACTGCATAGACTTTGTTTATGAACAAAAAGGACTACAAATCAAAGAATAGGACACAATATATATATCCAATTCATAGAACATGACACACATTTCTCAATGAAGAAATCTTGTAGACCAGAAGTATGTCAGGTGGCTGGGTTTACAAACAAGATCAATTTGGGGAGATTTTCCAGGAATAATGTGAGAGTTCCTCCAAGTAAGAAGATGAAGAGAAATGCAAGTGATATCTTTCCAATATAGTGAAGATCAACAGTCGAGCCTGACCCAGATTTTGACTTCTTGAGGGACTGGACATCAGATGTGTTTGCATCGGCAATAGGTAGCTTATTATGCAACTGCAACAGAAATAAAGAGTGCAACATAAAATAGTCTGAAATGCAGATCAACGAAGAAAGTAAGACATAAACACACTCATGAAGGCAATTATGTCACTCATAAGGCATTAAAGCTTACATATATCTGGATGCCAGAAGCTGAGGTTTTTAGAGATCCTAGACTAAAATTGTGATCTGACAAAGATTCCGGCCAAAGGGACATTGCTTAAACCACCACCAGTTAGTTCCATAATAATTATAACATCTAATCTTCCCCAAAAGTTTCAGAGTAGAACAAAATCAGTGGATTGAAATTAACAAATTCCTGGTTCAAGCCATTCAAGGGCCTTCAACCTGAGACGCAGGATGCCATTCTTTGCCCAATTTACTTGCTACTATAAGAAGAGATTCATTTGATTTACAACTTATAACGCAGAACAATAAAAAAGAGCATAAGATGCACCGTTGCTCTTGGATTTGGGTTTGATCTCTGCTCCATCTTTTTTTCTCCTTCCTCTCCTG
>OY986965.1:25557341-25642341 GCA_963920575.1 Narthecium ossifragum
TTTGGGGGGCCGGAAATTTTTTTTTCCTAAGACCTTGCAAAACAAACGATCGTTCATGTTCCACGCCCCACGGCTATCGCATACTTGCTCCTCGGCGACCCCCCGTCGAGGTACTCATTCCATTTACTCATCTTGTTCTTTGATTGTGCTTAAAATTTGAGTTATTGGTATATAGATTTCTTTGTATTGTGTTGTTTTTAGTTCCAACTCAAATTTGTTTTGAAATTTCTTACTCTAGCATGCGATGAAATACTCCATATGTTGTGACAGGGCCGCCCCTGAGGCAAGGTCTAGAAGGCATGTGTCTTGGGCTCATAATTCTGGAGGGCCCGGAAATTTTTTCCTATATATATATATAACCTAGCAAAACAAACGATTGTTCATCTCCCACGCCCCACATACTCGCTCTCGCTCCTCGGCGCCCCCATCGAGGTACTCATTCCATTTACTCATCTTGTTCTCTGATTGCGCTTAAAATTTGAGTTATTGGCATCTGGATTTCTTTGCACTATGTCGTTTCTAGTTCCAACTCGAATCTATTTTGGAATTTCTTACTCTGACATGCGATGAAGTACTCCATATGTTGTGACATCTTTTTTCAATTTCTTTTTGTCTTTATCCTTAGCATAAATTGAGTTTGTTTCCACAATGATGCGATGTTGAGAGCAAGGGTTTATTTAGCACTCATTGCATGTACACTAATGTTTCAAAACTTGACTATTTTATCGATTGAAAAGGAATTGGCTGACAAACTTGATTGCACAAGTTAGGTTGAAACTTTTGCGACCAAGAATGCAAGGAGGGTGATTTTTCAGTAGCAACAGATTTGGTTTTTATAAGTTTTATATTTTCATTTGAATCTAGTATACTATTTTGTTAAATTGTACTGAGATTATAATCCTTATATGGAGAGATGGTTATAAATTAACATTTCATTGTCCTATGTGGAGCCTACGTGGAGAGGGTTATCCTACGTGGAGGGGGAGTTAGTGGGGGAGAGAGGAGGTTAGTGATGAGTTATTGGGGAAGGTGGGGAGAGAGGGTAGTTACCCTGCCATGTGGCAGGGGGACTTACTAGTCCTTATATAGAGAGATGGTTATAAATTAACCTTTCGTTATCCAATGTGGAGCTGATGTGGAGAGGGTTATCCTACGTGGAGGGGGAGTTAGTGGGAGAGAGAGGGGGCTAGTGAGAAGTTATTGGGAAAGGTGAGCAGAGAGGGTAGTTACCCTGCCATGTAGCATGGGGGCTTACTAGTTGGATTATATTTGTCCTGACAAAGTGATTTTTCTATTTAATGAATTATAGTGCTATGATTCTTTTTTAATAATATATGTTTCTCTAAAAATTTGTTTTCGAAGTGAATTTTTTTTTATGTATTTTAGAAAATACAGACTCCGTGGGTAAAGTATGCGTTTGTACATGGGTTTTCAGGCAAATTTTTATGTGATACCCGTGTTTTCAAAAGTAAGCATTGAATACCTATGTTTCTCGAACCATTTTTAATTGATGCCTCCGTCCACCTGCCGTCTGCCGGTCTAACGGCGGCCCGAGCGAACTGATCACGTGCCTACAAATTCACATAATGATGGAGTCCACTCAGGGGCGGATTTATGAGTGGGCTACACTGGGCTGTAGCCCTGGCAGCCTAGATGAAAATTCTAAAAGGCCTATAAATTTAACCCATTTAAATTTAATATAAATACATTCAGCCCATCTGCTAAGCCCACCAATCCAGCCCACCTGCCCAGCCACCAGGCCAGCCCACCTGCCCAACCCAGTCATGCAAAGAAGTCAAAATTAAATTGAACATGCATGCTTACATCATCCAATTCGTACGAAACTCTAATTTGCTTCTGCCGCCTGCCGCCTGCCGCTGCGGGGTCTAGGGCTAGCCTGCTAGGTCTTAGGGTGCAGGGGCGGCTGAGGTATTGGGCGGCTAAAGGAAATCATTGATTTGGGTAGATGTCGGCTGAGGTATTATATATAAATCCCTAATTTTTATTTCTCTTTATCTCATCTTATTTTCTCAAATTAAATTCCTAATTTTGGATTCATTGAAATTTTGAAGATCACTGTCACATCTCTTCCATGATGCCATCAGTTCCATTTAAGGGATAGGGTAAGGTTTGATCTCTTCCTCGTCGATAGAGAGGTAAAATCATTTTTTGTATTTCTCTATTTGTGTTTTGGTGATTTTTACATATTTTTTTAGACTGGTGGATTGATTTTGTGCATTTTAATGATGGAATTGAATGCCTGTTTTGACAATTGCTTGTTTCTTGCTTTGTGGCATATGAATAAAAGTATTGATTGGTTTGGGTTGCTATACAGCTGAATTTCCATATAAATTATATAGGATTTTGGGTTGTTAATTGTGATGACAGACCAAGAAAGAAAGAGAAAAAAGACACTTTTGTTGTTCTTTAAACCAAGAGATGATACATCCACAAGTGATACACCTTCACCATCGGTTGTGAGCGACTCAAATATTGATGAATCTTCTCTGTTAGCCCTAATGACGTTTTAATGATGCCAATATGTTCTTAAATGTTTAAATATATATGTGATAAAATATATGTTGATAACAAGCTTTAACTTTCATATTTGAGCTGTTAGTGGAGTTCACGGATGATGCGCGGATGCATCTGTGGAGCTCACGGATGATGCACGGATGCATCCGTGGAATGCGACGGTCGATCCGTGGATCGACCATGAGATGCGACGGTCGACCGTGAGCCCAGAAACTAGCCGTTAAAGAGCCGTTGCAGAAACAGAAAATAGTCGTTGGAAGCTATTTTTTGAGGCCCTAAAGCTCAAGTATATATGAGAAGATGCAGCAAACTTGGGGTAAGACTAAGGGTGTAAGGACCCGTACCTCCAACCTGGTCCGACCGCGTTAGGTCGAGGGTCTGGGTTTGTGTTTTGGCTCGGTTGGTCTTGGGATGCGATCGGTTGATCGTATCGCTGTTTTTGACCCCAGTGGCATTTTGGTAAATATGCTCCCTGGCGGTCAGTTTCACACCCGCGTTGCACCCACGGCCTTGGTTTGATGTATGTGATTGTTTAGAATGGTTAGGTGGGTCTGGGATTGGAAGATCCCAGCTCGGGCGCGCTAGAGCTCGCTATCGGGCTCGTGAGCGGGCTTTCGACCCGTTAGAGGATCCGGCCCATTAGAGGGCCTGGTGAGTGGAGGGTGGTTGGAGCAGTTGGCTCCAACCCCCTACCCGCTCCCCTCTCTTCTCTCCTCTCTTCTCTCCTTCCTTTTTTCTCTTCCTTGGCTGGTTCTTCCTTCTCTTCTCCACCGACGGCTCCTCTTCCTCTCCCTTCTCCCCTTCTCCTCCGGCTGGGCTAAAGCTTGGAGGACTGAGCTTGAGTAGAGGATCTTCGTGGCAAGGTTGGCTGGACGCGTGGGGAGCTTCTTTGCTGTTGAGGTAGGTGTTTCTACCTCGATCCTTGGATCGGGTTCTACTAGGTTAGGATGTATGCTTGTGCTGTGTATACTTAGTAGAATGGTTGTGAATCTCTTTGCTTATGTACTGTAGATCCATTCTTGTATTCCGGCTTTACAAATCCGGTATTATAACGTTAATTTCTGTATTGTCGAAGTTTCATCGGTTTTTGGTTTTCCGATCTAAAATGGGATTTAACCGTCAAAAATTGGATTTCTTTGTATCATTAGATCCCTCACCTCAAGATACATTCGTTTGCAAAGTTTGATTGATTTCTAACATGTTTTGATTCTCTAAATCTTAGATTTAAGATTTCTGATATTTTGCGTCTGGAGCTCGACGGTCGATCTGTGTATCGACCGTCATGCTTTAACATGCTTTTCCTGGGCCTGACGGTCGACCGTCGCATCGACCGTCGGGCTCTGTCGAGATTTTAGCTTCTCAGGGTCGATGGATGGATCGACCGTCACCCTTGAGATTTCCTTGTTTTGGCCTCACGGTCGATCGGTGGATCGACCGTGACATCGACCGTCGGGTTTTATCGTGGCTTTGAATACCGCGGTCGATCCTCGGATCGACCGTCGCCTCGCTGGTTTTCCTTGTTTTGGCTTCACGGTCGATCGGTGGATCGACCGTGACATCGTCCGTGGTATCACGGTCGATCCCCGTGACATCGTCCGTGACTCTTTAAACCTGGTTTTCTAGTGTTTCTTGATTGGTTTTGAAGGGGGATTATTATTTAAACATGCTGGGGAGCATGTAGGGGGATTTGATGAAGTTTTCAAAGGATTTGCATCGGGTTTGAGAATTGAATCGCGGGTTTGCCCTTTTGATGGATTTGTGGATGGTTTTGCATTCAACACATGGCCGATGATATTTAAATGCTATTTTGGTTGCTTAACCATTAGCTAGCTATGAGTGCTAACTAATGAGGAATTGTGGAACTTTAGCCTCTTGCCGGCGATGCCGAGGGCTATTGTATAAATGTGGCCAGTTACCTGCGGGGTAACTGTGGAACCTTAGTCTGTCAGGTGCGAGAGTGCACTGAAGACTATTGTATATCTGTGTTGCATGATTTGCTCAGATGTTGTTTGGTTAGCATAGATTATATGTTTTGAGGCCTTTGCTATGCTTACCCTTTTGCTAGCTGGAAGCTACGCCTAGCCCTTTATGATTAGTGACATCTTGTTGCATGCTTTTACCTTATTATCTCTGTGCTTGAGCATTGCATGCATCTGTATGCATTAGAGGCATTTGAGGTTAGGCGGGCGATGTCTTGGGTCGCCAATCCGAGGCTCTCGGGTAGCTCGGATCTAGCCTTAGGACCGTGGCTGGGTAGTCAGGATTAGGGTGTGATTGTCGATCTGAATCTCGGATGATTGAGGATTGCGATAGTCGGCTTGAATCTTTGTTTGAGGTTTAGAGGTCGTGTTGTCTTCCTAGGCCAAGTGCTAGGGATGCAACCGAGGAGTTCCCGACGTGGTCCCCAGGCAGTGGTATCCCTGCTGGGTAAGGGCTAAAGCCTGCATGTTACTGTTTCCGTGGTCCTCCTGGTAACATGTTCAGGAGAGAGGTTTCATGACAGGAACCCTTGGGACATCGGTGGGTTATGGGACCCGTGGCATCCTTTAGACTTAGGCTGGGGGACAACACTGTTGTTGTTTTCCTCCCTTCAGTGTGCCGTAGAGTAGAACCCTACTGGGCTTTTTGCTCATTCCTACCCGGGCTGCGTTTGCAGGTGCAGGCGGCGGTCCTTCTTCGGTGGAGCCGACTGGTTCAGCTTTTGGCGGCGCAGGTACATCCAGAGGCGTCTGAGGTTTTGTTGGAGGATGTAACTGTTGTACTTTTTCTTTATATATAATATGTTGTAACCATTTGGAGATCTTTTGGGATTTGGTATAAATATGTATTTCGAAGCTCAGACTTGATGTTATATTATGATTAAATCACCTTAGCCTCTGGAATACTTTTGTTTAAATTGTCTACCCTTTCCGCTTGTACTGCGCCGGTTGATGATGAATAGTGTTAGGACCCTCACGCCCCGTCCTGGATGGGTTTTCTGGGTCGGGGTGTGACAAAGGGAGATATTAGTTTACATTGTAATAAGTTTTAGTTTTCTTTTGAGAGCTTTAACCTTTGTAAAACTACTTCAAGTGTGAAGTAGACTTTGAGAGAAATATCCAAGAGAGAGCTTGGAGTGATTTGTAAGGTTCTCAAGCACCCGTAAGCTTGAGGGGGAGCTCCAGCAATTGTTGGAGGATTTGTAAGGTTGCCAAGCATCCGGAAGCTTGGTGGGAATACTTGTAAGGGAATTTACAAGTAATGGAACCTCAAGGAGGACCTTGAGTGAAGTGGACGTAGACAAGGTTTGCCGAACCACTATAAATCTGGTGCAAGTCTCCTAACTCTTCCTCTCATCCTTCATTGCATGCTTTATTTATAGTTTCCATTTCTAAACAAGCTTACTAGTCTTCTAGCTTTCTATCTTGGTTTTCATCTATTGTATTTCCACAAAAAGGTCCAATCCATCCCCCCTTGGACCTTCAATTGGTATCAGAGCTAGGTCTCTATTTTAGTGGTGTAACAACCTTTAGAAGATCCTAGGTATAGATGGAAAACCTACAAGGACAATCTACCAATAGGCCTCCCTACTTTGATGGAGAAAACTATAATTATTGGAAGACTAGAATAGAAATTTTTATCCAATCCTTAGACTATGAAGCTTGGCTTACCATTGAGGATGGACCATTCATTCCTAGCAAAATGCATGAAGGAAGGAATGTACCCAAGCTTAAGAGTGAGTACACTCCATCCGACATAAGGAAATTGAAAATAAATGCTAAAGCCAAATGCTTTCTTATTTATGCATTGAGTCCAAATGAATTTAGTAGAGTTTCAAGTTGTAAATTAGCCGAGAAAATATGGGAGAAACTTGAAATTACATATGATGGAACCAACAGAATTAAGGAAACTAGGATAAGTATGCTTGTTCATGACTATGAATTGTTTAGCATGAAGGATAATGAGTCCATTAGTGAAATGTTTACACTGTTCAATGATATTTTAAATGTGCTTGAATCTCTTGGCAAATCTTATGCTAATGATGAAATTGTGAGAAAGATACTTAGGTGTTTACCTAAAGCATGGGATCCCAAGGTGACGGCGATTGAAGAAACCAAAGACCTTTCTAAGCTATCACTTGATGAGCTCATGGGTTCACTCATGACCTATGAGATGAACTTTAAGAAGAGCAACAATAAAGGAGAGAAGAAAGACAAATCAGTTGCATTCAAGTCATCATACCAAGATTCATCAATTTCAAGTGATGAAGAATCGGATTCAAGTGATGAGGAATTGGCATCAATTACAAGAAAAATCAAAAGGATGCTCAATCGCCAAGGAGTAAAGAAAAATTTCAAGAAGAAAACCTTCGAAGGTGAAAAATCAAACTCTACCTCATATAATTCAAATAACATTATATGCTATAAGTGTAGAAAGCTCGGTCACTACAAGCCCGATTGCCCTCAACTCAAGAAGTCAACCAAGAAGGGTTTCAAGAAAAAGAGAGGCATGATGGCAACTTGGAGTGAAAGCGATAAGGATTCTTCCTCCGATGAAAAAGAGCAAGAAAAGGCAAATATTTGTCTAATGGCTATCGGGGATGAGGAAGAAGATCATGAGGTAAATGATGAGCTAGCTTTTGATGAACTTTTTGAAGCTTATCATTCCTTAGCTAAAGATTTCAAGTTCCTTAAAAAGAAATATTATGCTTTATGTAAAGACTTGAAGAAGCTAGAACATGAAAAACTAGATGCCATGCATAAGATTGACTTATTAGAAAATGAAAACAAATGCATGATAAGTAAGACATCTAGTGATGATCATGCCTCACTTAGAAAAGAACTTGAGAATTGCAAATGTGAGCATGACATTTTACAAAATAACTCAAGCAACTTACAAAAGGAAATCATCATTTTGAGAGAATCAAAAAGGGATCTCACCCTTGAAAATAATGATTTGAAAATTACTCTTTCTAAGTTTATGAAGAGTAAGATCATACTTAATGAGATCCTTGATAGCCAACATAGCTCATTGAAAACAAATGGAATTGGCTATAATCCTAGGAAGATGAACAATCTTAAAAAGACAAGCTTTGTTAAAGCATGATCTCATCCTCCTAAATTTGCAAATATACCTACTTGTCACTATAGTTGTAAAAAGGGGCATATTGCTCCTAATTGCTATTTAATGAAGAATGCTAGTGCTAACACCCTTTGGATTCCAAAACATTCATCTTATATGTACATGTCAAGAGTTAACGATAATGGACCCAAAAAGATTTGGGTACCAAAAATCAAAACAAGATTTGTGTTAGGGATGCTTGAGATCCAATTGTCAAGACAAATTCAAAAGAAAACGGTGATATCTTGATGGTAGATGCTCAAGTGATGAGGTGTGGACAAGAATATGTTTCCAAGGAAAGGAAGTATGCTAAATAGTCATCAAATGATATATGATCCTTCCAATGATATGAAATCTTGTTCCTCCATCTTCATTTGTTATCTCAAATAGTGATAGTAAACTTTATTCTATGATTTATTTTCCTTATGAAGTCTTTTTGATTTAAAAATGAATCCTCGAAAAGAATTAATCTTGACTAAAATCTTGTATCTTGATTGATTTTAAAAGATGTCATATGGTCATATTTTGCATTGTAATGCTTACTGATTTGAAATGAACTTTAATCATCTCTTATGAGATATTGTGACTTGTATGCACCATAAGCCTCAAATTCTTCAAGTGTTTTCATGAAATGGAATAGTAGTATGTGAGTCCTAAATGCTCATTTTCACACACATACACTCATGTGCCATAATTTTGATTAAATGCATGAATTCCTGGAAAAATGTCTTGGTTTAGCTCAAAATATTAAATTACATGTGTATGTAAAAATTCATGAGATTTTGATTCAAAAATCATTTTAAATTAAATTTTAAAATTCATTTTCTGGAAGTGACGGTCGACCGTGAGTTCACTTGAATCGACCGTGAGTACGCAATGTTCAAATCGTGGGTGACGGTCGACCGTGAATCCTTGAAGGTCGACCGCCACTGATTGTGTCACATTTTTTTAAAAAATTTTCCATCGCATCGCATTTAAAAAAAAATTATTGTTCAATAATTTGTATATGGGGGAGATAAATGAACTTATGTTAGGGGAGTACTTTATTTGAATGGGTTTAAATTTTTTTAAAATATATTCCCTATTTCAATTGGTATCCTAAGTATTTGATATCAAGCCTCCATTAGTGATCAAAATCTTTTTCTCTAACTCCATCCCCACTTTTTGATGATGCCATAGGGGGAGAAAAAGTTGTGATGTGATCTATTGCTACCAATCAAGATATTAGTTAAAGAAGAAATTATACTAAAAGATAAATTATCTTGTCATAATATCATGGATAGAAATTTTCAATATCATATGACTAGTATGCATCCTTAGTATTCATCTTAGAACACCTTTTATTAAAGAAATGGATGCATAGATTTAGGGGGAGCAATAGATATTTTATCATCACATATAAATAAATTGTCATCATCAAAAAGGGGGAGATTGTTAGCCCTAATGACGTTTTGATTATGTTTTGATGATGCCAATATGTTCTTAAATGTTTAAATATATATGTGATAAAATATATGTTGATAACAAGCATTAACTTTCATATTTGAGCTATTAGTGGAGTTCACGGTTGATGCGTGGATGCATCCGTGGAGCTCACGGATAAAGCGCGGATGCATCCGTGGAGCTCACGGATGATGCGCGGATGCATCCGTGGGATGCGACGGTCGATCTGTGGATCGACCGTGAGATACGTTTTTCTTGACAGAGCCTGACGGACGATGTGACGGTCGATCGTGACGCTTGACGGTCGATAGGTGGATAGACCGCGGCTCAAGAAATCATGATGGACGATGCGACGGTCGACCGTGAGCCCAGAAACTAGCCGTTACAGAGCCGTTGCAGAAACAGAAAATAGCCGTTAGAAGCTATTTTTTGAGGCCCTAAAGCTCAAGTATATATGAGAAGATGCAGCAAACTTGGGGTAAGACTAAGGGAGATATTAGTTTACATTGTAACAAGTTTTAGTCTTCTTTTGAGAGCTTTAACCTTTGTAAAACTACTTTAAGTGTGAAGTAGACTTTGAGAGAAATATTCAAGAGAGAGATTGGAGTGATTTGTAAGGTTCTCAAGCACCCGTAAGCTTGAGGGGGAGCTCCAGCAGTTGTTGGAGGATTTGTAAGGTTGCCAAGCACCCGAAAGCTTGGTGGGAATACTTGTATTACAAGTAGTGGAACCTCAAGGAGGACCTTGAGTGAAGTGGACGTAGGCAAGGTTTGCCGAACCACTATAAATATGGTGCAAGTCTCCTAACTCTTCCTCTCATCCTTCATTGCATGCTTTATTTATAGTTTTCATATCTAAACAAGCTTACTAGTCTTCTAGCTTTCTGTCTTGGTTTTCATCTATTGTATTTCCGTAAAAAGGTCTAATTCACCCCCCGTTGGACCATCATTCTCCTCCTCCAATTGCTAGTGAGTCTCTTGAACGCGATCCTAGTTTGCGTATCCCGATATGGAAACATCCTCATACTGTCCGTGATGAAATCAGAGGAGCTTATATCAAATTGGGACCATATCAACCCAAATTACATGAGTACCCACGGACTGAATTTGGACGACAATATCGTCGATTTCAACACTCTTGGTTCAGCCAATTTCCTTGGTTAGAGTACTCTCCTTCTAAAGATGCAACATTTTGTTTCCCATGCTTTCTTTTTGAAAAGAATACATCTGCGTAACCCACATTTACTTTTGATGGATTTAAAAGCTGGAAAAGAGTTAATAATGGGGCAAAATGTGCACTTTTGACATATATGAGAGGCCTTACTTCTCCACACAATAATGTCGTAAAGGTTGTTGATGACTTAATGAATGTCACACGACATATTGACAAGGTTATCAATGCTCAAACTTCTGAAGAGATAAAGAAGAATAGATTGCGTCTAATGGCAACAATTGAGAGTGAGCAATGGCTAAGCTTGGAAGCTTGTGGATTACGAGGCCATCATGAATCATCAGATTCTTGTAATAGGGGTAATCTCATTGAGATGATAAAGCTTATGGCAGGATTGAATGTTAACATTGCAGATGTTGTCTTGGAGAATGCTCCAAAAAAATGCAATGTATATATAACCAATGATTCAGAAAGATATTTTACAGATTCTCTCAACCAAAATGCGGAACAAATTCGTGATGAGTTGGGCGATGCTAAGTTCTGCATTCTAGTTGATGAAGCGAAAGATGCATCTAATAAAGAGCAAATAGCTATAGTGGTTAGATTTGTTGATACTCATGGTACCATACGTGAGCGTTTCTTTGACATTGTGCATGTTTCAAATACATCATCATCAACACTTCATAAAGAAATATCTGATGTTTTGACACGATATAATTTGTATATTCATAATATGCGAGGTCAAGGGTATGATGGTGCGAGCAATATGCGTGGTGCATAGAATGATTTGCAGGCTTTGTTTCTTAGAGATTGTCCATATGCCTATTATGTGCATTACTTTGCCCATCGATTGCAGCTAACATTAGTTGGGGCTACAGAGAAGGAGCAGACAATTTGGCTTTTCTTTTCAAAGCTGACTATTATTGTGAATCTTATGAATTCTTCTTCAAAGCGTCATTCCGAGTTACAGACTGCTCAAAGCATTGAGATTGCTCGTTCTCTGTCTAGTGGAGAATGTGATATTGGTAGAGGGGCTAATCAGGTTGGTACATTACAACGAGCTGGAACTACCCGGTGGGGCTCTCATTTTGATTCTATTTGCGGTATAGTTGATATGTATAGTGCAACAATTAAAGTTCTTGAAGGCATTATGGATGATGGTTCCTCTAACTCTATACGTGGGGAAGCTGCAAGTTCTTTAATGGTAATGAAGTCATTTGATTTCTTATTTATCTTACACTTGATGCATAAGATTATGAAGATTACAAATTTACTTTGTCGGGCCTTGCAACAAAAATCACTTGACATCTTAAATGCAATATATCTAGTCTCTACTACAAAAGCATTGCTTCAAGAGTTGAGAGATGATGGCTTCGGTGTTATCCTTCAACATGTTATATCAGTTTGTGGGAATTATGACATTGATGTACCTGATATGAGTGCTTGTTATAAACAAGTCAGTCATTCTTGCCAGCAAAAAGATCCTATATCAGTTCAACATCATTATCATTATGATATATTTAATGCTGTAATTGATTTTCAGTTGGAAGAATTGAACACTAGATTCAATGACGATGCAGTTGAACTTCTAAGGCTAAGCTCTGCTTTGGAACCAAAGGACAACTTCAAATTGTTCAACATTGATCAAATTTGTAGTTTAGTGAAGAAATTTTACCCTGTTGATTTTACTGGACAAGACATGTACCATTTGAGATGCCAGCTTGAACATTATAAGCTCGATGTGTTTTCTCATGCAAAGTTTCAGAATTTGTTCACCATTTCTGAATTATGTCAACAACTAGTTGAGACAAACAAGTCATAACATTACAATATGATTGATAGGTTAATTCGTCTTTTGTTAACTCTACCTATCTCTACAACAACTACAGAACGAGCATTTTCAGCTATGAAGCTAGTTAAGACTGTTATTCGCAATAAAATGAACGATGATTTTTTTAGAGATTCTATGACTATCTACATCGAGAGAGAGCTTGCTCAAGATATTGACACAGATGAGATAATTGATGAATTCTATGCTCAAAAGAATCGTCGGGCACAACTTCCATAATATGAGTTTACGCATGTTAATTTATTCACATTTGTTTACTCATTTATCAAAATTTTTGCTAGGCATATAATTGGAACCATGTTTGCCACCTTGATTTATTTCATGAAACTAGTTAGTTCTTAAAATTTCACAATTATTCTTACTAGATGATTAAATGGATCCTGAAAAGCAAAATAGAGATTTGTCGTTTATCAAATAGTGATTTATTTGACATAAATAAGTATTTGATTCTTGCAGGACACCCATGGGTTCAAGCAGGGGCGGACCTATTAACAAACCAGGGGGGGCCCAGGCCCCCTGATAAGTCACTAAATGTTCATGATTGAACCCCTTAACTTAGCTGTCTTAGGCCTGGAGTGTTTGTATTTGATAGATTGTTAGTTGATTTCAGGTTTGATCATGCTTTGAGGAGAAATGCAAGAAATTCGGTTAATATGCTGAAATACACTGCTCTGTCGACTGTTAGCATAATATTCACCAGAAATTATGCTTATCTCCAAATATTCTGAAATTTGAAGGACAACTAATAGACATCAAGACATACAACTTTCATGTTGAATACTTTCAAAGATTCCAGATGGATTGATAGCAGTTTGGGAAAAGATGAAGATAATTAGCTGCTGGAAGACTGGTCCGTCAACACGTGGGAGAATATTCGCCAAATATTCTAGTTAAGTCCAAATATTGCAAACTCTTCGGGTGAGGACAGAGGACTTCCAGATCTACATCTTTTGCGTTGGACTCATTCTCAAATTCCGAACCGGTTGAGCCCAGTCGCGATTGGAAGAAGTTGTCAGGGTTGGACCAGGAATTCCGAGTTGTACTTGAGGTCTAACTTAACCCTAAAACCCTAATCCGGGAATTAAGATATAAAAAGGGTTTGGTGGCTGGAAAACAAGAGGCCTCGATAGGGAAAAACAGAGGAATTCAGATTGGAGAAGAAGACGGAGATGTGGTGTAGATATCAAGCTTTCTTCATCGAATACATGGCCTTCATCCCAAAGATGAGTGGCTAATCTTCTAGATCTAGGGATCTCATGAAACTCTAGTGTAACTTTCTGTATTTTCTAGTTGATTCTTGTATTCCTTTCTCATAGACATGATCTTATGGATTTGAATTTATTGATAATAGAGTTGATGGAAGTATTTCCCTTGACGTATTTTGTGTCCTACTTGATTGCTGTGCTTGATGGTAGAGTTCCATAAGATGGTTTTCATGTGGTTTTTGACATGCTTTTGAGATAATCTATGCTAAGTAAAGATAGATTGTACTCAGGTTAAGTCCGAAGACAATCTATGCTATACGAAGATAGGTTATGCCTTAGGTAGTCATCAACTTTCTTTTAGGGTTTCTTGTGAGCTTAAGAAGCCATGATACCATAATGTCTAGAGAAGAAGCAAGATGATAGCTAGAGGATACAGGAAATGAAGCTAGAGTGGATTGAGGGATCCCTAGGTTGTTTCTCTCATTGATCTATTTCGACCTCTTTAATTGCTTTCGTAATTAGTTTTAATTAATTAGTTTCCAAAATCCAAATCAACCTTTCATTGCTTTAGGATTAGAGTTTTGAGATTCAATTTCACCTTTGTTACTCAAGTCAAAGTTTTCCCTGAGGATCAACCCCGTATTTCATCATTATACTATCGTTTGAATTTAATATTGAAATAAGGGTTTATAAATTTCTAAATTGCGTTTTGCATACGATTTAACGACACCATTCGTGAGCGATCACCCCATTGAATTTTTTTTTATTCAGGCCCCCCCCGTGGGCCCCGCGCTCCACACCCCCAAGGGCCCCCACTCCAATGCCCCCCCGCCCCCTGGCCCTGCCCTGGCCCCCCTGAGCCCCACGCCCCACACCCCCCAGGGCCCCCACCCCCCCTGGGCCCCGCGCCCCCCACCCCCTGGCCCTGCCTCTTCCTTCATTGAATCCTTTCGTGCCTCTTCCTTCACCTCTTCCTTCATTGAATCCTTCCCTCCCAAATCCCCTTCTCCACCGCCTCCGACGAGTCCGACCCCACGCCGCCGTCGGCCGCCTCCTGGCGTTCCACGGTTCATCGGTTCCCTCCCTCTCTTGCGATCTGCCCTAATTTCTAACCCTAGACTCCCAAGTCCCAAATCCCATCCTCCAATCCTCCGTCGCCTTCGACCACCGGGCCACCCCATCGCCGGCCACCTCCTGGTGCTCCACAGTTCCATCTGTGACCTGCCCCCTTCCATACTAGACATTTATATCCTCATCCCAAGTCCCAATCCCATCCATCCGAAAAGGACCATTGGGCACTGATCTACTATGACTTTGGGATGATGATTGATGGGTGAAATAAAATCCTTTACAAGGGAGAGATTGCTTGGGGTGTTCTACGCAGTCTATGAAAAGGATGCAAATAAGGTATCATCTTCCTATTTAGTTTAAACTAGACTAGTTGGTAAATTTATAATATGAGGAGTATTGCAGTCGAATATCCACAATGGTTTCCTCTAAATCTGAGAATGGGTATAGTGGTTTGTATGATTGTATCATTCAGTGCTGCAAGTTTACACCTTTATAGTTTTCCTTCAATCAGCTATCATCAAGAAGATATTACCTGGCAGCCTGTTCTCTTTGAGTTACTAAATAGCAATTGCTTTACCTTCTATACATAAAGTCGCGTACTTTAAGTCAAACCCTTGGCTTTTTAGATATAGGTATTTTGAATTACTTTATATGTTTGAGGATTATAGGTTTCAGAATTACTTTATATGCTTCAAAGTTCAAACAAACCCTTGGCTTTTTAGGAATAGGTATTTTGAACATGTTTTGATCAATCTCTTTTGGTGTGACATGATGCTTGAATGCAGGTTATCAAGAATCTTATTGACCTTGAAGGCTTGAAGTGATTCTACCAACAGTTGACTTGTCATCGGTCCGTATTACCTCCTATTCACCTTACAAATCAAAGGCTAAAACCCCATTCCTTTGATCTCATAAGATAAGGTATGAAGATGATATCATAATATAAGATTTCTTCTGCTGATTTTGTTCACAATTGTTCTTATTCTTATTTAATCAGTATTTGGACTAAAATTTAGCAAGAATTTATTTCTTTTGCTTGATGTTTCAATTCTGATTTGAATTATAGCCAAATTATCAGAATTTCTTTTTTTTACGAGTTACTGTAGCATTTTGTTTATTGGTTGGATTTTAATATACTCAATTTTTGTGACTTTGGCTAGGTTTTACTTGAATTATTATATGGATAGATATTTTAAGAGAAAGGCAGTAGGTGATTCATCTCAAAATCTTGAGGCACAATCTTCTAACTTTAAAAAGACTTGTGAGAAACTAAAAGTTGATGCTGCAAATTTTCCTTCTGATCCTGGACTTTGACCTCCAATTTGGAGTTATAATGTGAACGATAGGGATGAATATCGAAGGGTTTATTTACAAAAGGGTCCTTGTCAACCTCAGACTCATGACTTTCCATATTCATCTTTTGGGGATCATCGTCGAAGGTTCAATCCAGAATGGTTCAATGATTTCTCATCTTGGTTGGAGTATAGTGTGGATAAAGATGCAACATTTTGCTTATTTTGTTATCTCTTCAAACGAGAATCAGATTGTTCTTCTGATCAAGGCGATGGTGATTCTTTTGTGGGGAAAGGTTTTCGGACTTGGAAAAAGAAGGAAAAGTTGAGGGCTCATGAGGGAAGCTCATGAGTGAAGACATGATAGTCTTCACAATGAAGCAAGGAAAGAATGTGAAGATCTAATGAAGCAATCGCAAGGTATTCAACACATGTTCATGAGCAAGACAGACAAGGATAAAAAGGAATATTAAGCCTTAGTAACTGCAGCTGTTGATTGTGTTCGATTTCTTTTACGGCAAGGACTTTCATGTCGTGGTCACGACGAAGATGAAAGTTCACTAAATCAAGGAAATTATTTGGGACTTTTTCATTTTCTTGCTGCGCACAATGA
The DNA here is from genome assembly GCA_963920575.1 of Narthecium ossifragum. Lineage (NCBI taxonomy): Eukaryota > Viridiplantae > Streptophyta > Magnoliopsida > Dioscoreales > Nartheciaceae > Narthecium > Narthecium ossifragum. The sequence continues at coordinate 25,573,620 of OY986965.1, forward strand.
AGAAGTAAAAAATGTGTCATTTTCTAATGCTTCAGCAATTTTGCAAATGACTTCACCGAAAGTGCAAAAAGATATATGCCGGGCAGCTGCTGTGGAGACATTGAATATTATCATGAAAGAGATAGGTGATTCTTATTTTTCTGTCCTAGTTGACAAGTCTCGTGATGTTTCAATAAAAAAAACAGATTGTTGTTGCATTGAGATATGTTGACAAGAATGGGCATGTCATCGAGCGCTTTGTGGGTCTTAAGCATGTCACCTCCACCACTGCCGTTTCACTTAAAGCTGGTCTAGAGGATTTGCTTGCTCAACATAAGTTAAGCATATCAAGAATCTGTGGTCAAGGTTATGATGGAGCAAGTAATGTGCAGGGAGAGTTTAATGGGTTGAAATCACTTATTTTAAGGGATAATCCATATGCTTTTTATGTGCATTGTTTTGCTCATCAACTACAATTAGCATTAGTGGCGGTTGCAAAAAAACACTTTCAAGTGAAGGCACTATTTGAATTTGTTTCTATGATTGTTAATACTGTTGGAGCATCTTGTAAACGGAGCGATGCTCTTAAAGCAATCCAACATGAGGAGATTTTTAAAGAACTCAAAGATGGAAACTTATTTAGTGGAGAAGGATTGAATCAAGAAACTAATTTACAGCATTCTGGTGACACTCGTTGGGGTTCTCTTTATACTACATTGATCAGTCTTCGACATATGTACTCTTCGGTGCTAAAAGTACTTGAAATTGTTATGGAAGATGGGATTCATGATCCAAAATCAATTGAAGCTAGTGTCTTGTTGGATCAGATGCATTCTTTTGACTTCATATTCAGTATGCATTTAATGATAAATATTTTTGGAGTTACTAATGAATTGTCACTGGCATTACAAAGGAGAGACCAGGATATTGACAATGCAATGAGATTGGTCAGCATATCTAAGTTGCTTTTGCAAAAGATGAGAGGTGAAGGATGGCATTCTTTATTAGCTAATGCTTCTTCTTTTTGTAACAAATTTGAGGTTGATGTGCCAAACATGGAGGATAAGTTTAAGACTCGTGGGCGTCCGAAACGGGGAGTTGAAGAAATGACAAACAAGGAGCATTATCGTATTGGGGTATTCTATACTATAGTGGATTGGCAGATTCAAGAGCTTGATAATTGATTTTCTGAAGCAAGTACAGAGTTACTTTGTTGTGTTGGAGCTCTCAATCCGAGTGACTCATTCTCTGCTTTCATTAAGGATAAGTTGCTTCATCTTGCTCAATTGTATTGAGATGATTTCTCCCCGATTGATCTTGTGGTTCTTGAGAACCAACTTGAAGTTTATATTACCGATATGCGAACTACCAATATATTTCTAGAAGTACATGGCATTACAGGACTTGCTGAAAAATTGGTGCAAACAAAAAAACATTTGGTATATCCTTTGGTATATAGACTGATTACCTTGGCATTGACTTTACATGTTGCGACAACGACTGTTGAAAGAGCATTTTCAGCAATGAAGACTGTCAGGGGCGGACCTATTCACAAATCAGGGGGGGCCATGCCCCACCTGAAGATTTTTTTGTTACCTTAACTCTCGTGGACCCCGCGCCCCTACACCCCCCACCCAAGATGCCCTGGACCCCCCTGAGGCCCTGCACACTGACCCTTCCTCCCTAGGCCCCCCCTTACTAGAGAGGCTGGGTCCGCCCGTGAAGACTGTGAAACATCGATTGCGCAATCGAATGGGAGATGAATGGCTCAATGATTGCTTGATTCCATACATTGAGAAAGAAATTTTTGATCAAGTTCCCAATGAAGTTATCATTCAGTATTACCAAAATATGAAGACTCGAAAAAAAACAGTTGTAATTATTGGTTGTAAACTGAGTTAGATGAAATTATTCGATATTTTTGTAGTATTTAATACTTTATTTCCGTTGGAAGTCCTCCCTCGGCCCCCCTCACTCGAGAGGCTGGGTCCGCCCCTAGGTTCAAGGCCTCAAGTTAATATCGTGGCTCCTGATAGCTCCTTGATTTTGTTATTTTGTCTCTCTTAAAAGCAATTTTCTACAACATACAAGCTAAAAAAAATGACCCTGAAAGGTTAGTAGTTGCATAATTGAGAAATTAGACCCCACTTGCAAATTTTTGTTTTCAGAATTATTTTATGAATTATTTTACTGTTCAGAAAAGAATGTGCTTTGAATATTGAGAACACTACTTGAGCATTTACTGTTTAGATATAGTCTCTTGTTCTTATGTAGAGTAACATTAACTAAAACATAGGAGTAGGCTTTTTGAAATCCATTAGAGATATTACATTAAAATATGATCTTGTTATTAGTATAGTTTCCATCAAACAAGCCATTAGGATAGTGTTAGCCCGGGTGGACTTTAAATCCTGGATCCGCCCCTGAGTCTACCTCGTAGGGAATCATCTCCTTGATGACTCCCTTGCCGTCGTCGTCACAGTCCACTGTGTCCTCCACCACCATCTGCACCAACACCTTCTCCAGCTTGCCGGCGGTCTAGAGGACCCGGAGGGAGTCGTGCGTCAGGCAGTGACCTTGGACAGGTACTGCTTTAGCACGACGGTGAAGCAGTTGTGGAGGCTGGCCACCGCCACTGTGGTCGGGAGAGGGTGCCATCGCTTCAAGATGGGGCTGAAGTTCTCCCTCTCTATCAAGGCCAGGTCTTCCGTCTCCTTCGCTAGCTGGATCAAAATGTCGCTCGGCTCTTCGTCCACCTCCACCACCATGTTGTCCACCTTCCCGTTCCCATTCTCCAGTATCTGCTCATGATGATGACAAACAATGGTCTTTAGCAACAGTAGTAGTTCATCTATCTATACTATACTATGTGATCTAATGTACTGATCCACCCGATTTCCTGACAAGCTGTCCATTAAACCGGTCTCACATCCAATGAATGCCACTACACTCCCTATGTTATGGACATCTTCGCTGATAATTTTGGCCGTGGAGAGGGCCAAGCACAGGACATTCTCCATCATCCCCACCGTGGCTTTGTCGAACCCCTCATGGTAATCCAACAACTTCTTCTCTGCCCAGCCATGAATCGAAGCCAGCGTCGAAGACAACACCTTGGTGTAGCAGGACTCACGCTCCCCTCTCTTGGCATCGTTGGCTACTTCCACAGGCGTCGCCAATGTCGGGCTGATCAAGTCCGGCTCGACTTGCTCGATAACAAACTACTGCTCGAAGAGGACCCAAGTGAAGCACACATTGTGTATCAGCTGGTGGAGGACTTCAACGTGCTGGCGTGTCAGGCCACCGCCCTCGGCGCAGGGGAAATGCAAGAGGCCGCCTGGCTAGGCCCGCAGAGGATGCCCATGCCGCCGACCACCGGAAGGTGGAGCCGGATGGACCCCAACACGGTGTTGAGAGTGTTGTGCCACCGCAACGACGACGCAACGAGCAAGTTCTTGAAGAAGACCTTCCAGTTGCCCAAGAGATGGTGAAGCTCGTCTCCATCCATGAGATTATATATATAGAGAGAGAGCTACATTAATATTCTTAATTAGAAGGGTTCACATATCTTTTACGTACATATCTGATCATGTATCTATAAAAGTAGTTCAAGATGAGGATCAGGGAAGATGATCAGAGAGTTGGGTGTCTTTTTGTAGGCACGTGACCGATTCGCTCGGTCTGCCGTTAGATTGGTAGACGGCTGGTGGACTGAGGCATCAATTAAAAATGATTCGAGAAACATAGGTATTCAATATTTACTTTTGAAAACACGAGTATCACATAAAAATTTATCTGAAAACCCAGATACCAAACACATACTTTACCCTTTTTATCTTTTGCTTGAGCTAGAAAAACTCAGGGCGCTGGTATTTGGAATCACCCTTAGCCCCAACCCTCTAATGTAATGGCGTCGAATTCAAGCTTAACCATGCCTGGTTCATCATCGATTTTGACACGCTATCACCGATCTCTAATCGCATCCAACGGTCGTGCTCTCACACAGCGGAAGCCTGATCTCATAAGGGCAATGTGGTAAATCCCAATACCTCGCCTCCGCTATATAAAGTCCACCATAAGCCCTAGCCGCTGCCGACCACTACCACCAAGAACTAGGGTTTCCTCGAGGAGCCGCAGCCATGGCGCCCACCAAGAAGACGGTACCCTTCTCGATCTATATGTCCTTCCTCTCTCTAAGTCAAGATCTCTCATTCTTCTCATCGCATGCTAGATGTTTGCTTCTTGGGGGAATTTTTTTCTCTTTTTTCGTTACATTTCACCCTTTTTTTTGCTTTTCAATTCAGAAAAAGACCCACGAGAGCATAAACAACAGGCTCGCCCTGGTGATGAAGAGCGGCAAGTATACATTGGGGTACAAGACCGTCCTCAGATCCCTTAGGAGCTCCAAAGGTATTACATTCGGATTTAAATCCTTATATCCGTTTCGTGTCTCTTGCCCTTCTTATCTGTTTTGTGAACAGTGAGTCGATGACAAGATCGGGTTACTCGAAGTATAGCTTGATTGTGAGTTAAAGATCAGGATGTTGTATTTGTTGGGATTGTGGATTGGGACTGGAGTTTGGCTCTTTGGCTAATTAATACTGCCTTAGAGATGAATGCAGCGCCCTAGATTGATTTCGCCCTCCTTCCCTATCATTAAATTCGCCTAGATGCTTCTCTATCCATCTAGTTGGATTCTTAGGGTGCGGAACATCGTGTTTGTGGATTGTACCTATATTTTTTATGCTCAGTGTTATTTTCATAGCTAAATGCGGTGTTAAGGGTTGAGTTTTGTTGTTGTCAGTAATTTTGTTGGCGATAGTTTCTCAATATTGAATGCATTTTTGAAGGTTTCTGCCTGATTATGTATATTGATACCTTGCTGATTCAATTTCATTGAATTCCTGGCATCGTGCTGGGTTAGATTGTTACCATATGCAGATCGTTTATCTGAGGTTGTCTGGTCTAGTCTTTTTGAATTGAAACAGCTTCCTGAAAAATGTTGGCGATTTCCCCCCTTTCAGCAGACTTTATATTATTATTTGGTTGATATGGATACAGTTTTTAGGTACATGATTGGTAAATCTTGGCGGACAATGCTATCTAGTATTTCTTATAGGTGCATGGGCGACTAATAATTGCCCCATTCGATACTTTATTAGGTGAAAGTCTTTCAGATATTTGCATATTGTTGATTATCTTTACATCTTCAGGGAAGTTGATTATCATTGCAAACAACTGCCCTCCTCTCCGAAAATCAGAAATTGAATACTATGCAATGTTGGCAAAGATTGGTGTCCATCATTTCAATGGAAGTAAGTCCCTTAAACCTTTCAACTTCTTTTTTGTGCACCTTAATTTGAATCATATCTAGTTGTGGACAATGTCAGTCGATAAACCATGGTAAGCGTCACAGGGCTGCACGAGAGTAAAATTTTTTGCCCTGCACGGCACCAAGGAACCGCTCCTTAGTCAGCCTTCTCACAAAGAACTAGCAAGATGAGGCTAAAGGGCCTGACGTCCCAACTTCTATTGATGAAGAAACCTTTAAAAGAGACTTCATCGAGGCCTTTACAACCCACCAAGGGCAAAGGTCCTGCGATTGCACCCTCAAGCTCTCTTTCCTCACCCTTACCAAGTTGCCTCACTCTAAAACCCTAGCTCTCAATGCCAATTGCCAAAGATGCCCAACGTCCGTCTTTAATGTCTTTTTATAGCTATCTCGCCACCCCAAAGAGTCCTCTTTGTGTTAAACTAAGATTCCGAGTCTCCACACATCGATCAAGAGTCCAACTCTGCCTAGAGTCCGAGTCTTGCTCAGTCTTGGACTCTGCTTGCTCGGACACCGCGTTTGTGATAAGTCTGTGACACGCGAAACTGAGTCCTACTCGGTCTGGGACTCGGCCCGCACGGACACCGTGTCTACAACGTGTTTTCGTGCACCAAGCAGTTCTAGTCCGACTAGGACTGGCGCGCGCCACATCACTTGCCCAACAAGGACTCTGCTCCGCGTAAACTGCTGGCCCAGTCCGCCTGGGACTCTACCAGCAGTAGAACTTTGCAACATTTTGCAGATATCGTGTCGCTGCAGTCTTGATTCGTTCAGGTCTCCGACTTGCTTGTGCGCCAAGCAATAACCAATGTTCGCCTGGCATTGTGTTACTGCTTGATGTGTGCCACGCCCGTTGTGTGGCCGTGTCATGTAGAAGGTTGGCACGACGTGTCACTGCTTTATTGTAAATGCCACGCCGCGCCATAACTCTGCATGGCATGCTCTGCCGCCCGTGTCGTGTCTTGGCTAGTTGATCGCGTCCCGTTGCGCCTTGATCTTTTGTGCCGCCATGTGCCATGCTCTGCACCATGGCATGAGGACTTGCCCCACAACACCAAGTGCTAAGTCCTCTGGGTGAAACCTATTACCTGTTGGGCCATTTTTGGGTTCAACAATTATGGTCTTATACGGTTTTAAGGCAAGGGAACTTGCAAGTTTCACTAATATTCTTATTCTGTTGAGATTGACTTGTTTCTTTTTTTTGTTTCATTTGAAGTGAAGGACACATCATTATGTTGTGAGATTTGATAGTGGGTGTCAGTGTCAAAAGGGAAGACCTAGTTCACTTGTTTTATTGTTTTTTGCACTGGAGTGCCACTGGCTAGTATTAGTTATCTTGTTCTGTTCTGCTAAGTTTTCTTCTGATACTGTAAGCGCATCAGCAGATCAGCTTGAGATGCAGAAGTTATATGACACAAAAAGATATGGCTCTTTTTTAGGTTTTGTCTTCATGCGAATGAATAACTATGGTGATGTGGTTTTCTGGTCAAATACCTTTGTTTTTATAGTGTCTACCTTGTAGATTGCATATAAGATTCTTTAATGAAATCTTCTGACAGTGAGCAGATGCCTTGACATTTTAGGTAGTCCTTTGAAGTTGGTTGTGTTAACATTGTCAAAAGGTTATTTTGAATATGGGGATCTATATGCTTGACTAGACTGGACTTTATTTGTAAAATATAGGACATCTTATCTGGGATTTTACTCACTTACATTCTTGCTTTTTTTAAAAAAAAATTTACCCACTTGGATTGGCTTCTTTGAATTTCTTCTTTTCCCCCTTGCTTTTGGAGTATTCAGTTTGGATGGAGTTGTGCTTAAACTCATCAAGATGGCAAGCACTAATTGTTTGATGTTTTTACTAAGATTGGTCTGTCTGGCTGGTCTAGATGCCAGTATTTAGTAGATCTTTGATTGGAGATACGTGAAGGTAATTCTAGACGAGTTTCCCGTTTTAATTTGTCTTGTACGTTTGGATTGTTTGGTTAGTTCTCTTCTTATTTTGACTTTATGCTGTCTTTGTGCTTTGCTTGTTTAGTCAAAATTTTTAATTCTGAATAGGGTAATCTCTTTGCCTGACTTGACATGGTTCATTTATTTCTATGGTTTGCTGGATTCTAGACAATGTTGATCTGGGAACAGCATGCGGGAAATACTTCCGTGTATGTTGCCTTAGCATTATTGATCCAGGTGTGTTTCCTATAAACAATCCATTACTTACTATTTTTTTGTTCTTTTCTTCATGCCCAGATATTGACTGTTGAATGAATTATGTTTCAGGTGATTCTGACATTATCAAGAACCTCCCTGGTGAGCAGTGAGAAACTAAGGAGAGGATTTAGCTGTACTCTGCTTTTAGGAGGGTCAATGTGCTTCCTGCAAAATATGTATTCATTGACTCATTGTGGTAATTCATACAAGGTGGACCATTCTGTCAGATGTTTCTACTTGATGTGCTCAAATTTTGATTTAACTGGTGCAATTGACTCTGACTCAAGAGATGTTATTCAGTTTTTGGATGTGCTATGCAGGCCAGTTCTCTACTGCATAATCTGTATTATGGTTGTAAAACTCGTTATCAGGCCCTTGTGTTGTTAGCATAGGAAAAGTTTTGCCATTCTGTTTATCCACTGTGGGAAATCTGTGGTCAGTACTGTTTTCTGTACCTTTTGCAATTATACACTGTGATTACCCCACCCTTGACATTGTCATGTTCAGATGATGCTGTGCCCTATAAAATTTCTTGGGAAATCTGTCCTGCAATACTTGTTCCATGTTTAACGTCGTCAATGAGTTATGCAGCAATCGCGCATGCTGTTGTTGCACATTGTAGATATTATTTGTCAATTAGCTACATTTCAATAGCGTTTGATTTCGGTTGAGAATATCGTTTGGCATCTATGCTTCTCAGTGATTTGAATAGCTACATTACTAAGATCAGTACTAGATACTGATTTTCTTCATTTATGTTACCATGTATCTCATCTTGTGACGCCCAAACCTTCTCCAACCTCAGCTACCCTCTCTCCATCGCTATCAAGCTTGCTGCCGTCCATCTCCTGCGACGCCCAAACCCCTCCAACCTCAGCTACCCCTCTCCGATGACCCTTCCTTCCACCCAATCCAGACCCCTCTCATCTGTCAAACCCACAGCTCCAATCGTCGTCAAGCCGGACCCGATGTCAACGGTCGTCAAGCCGGACCCGATGTCAACGGAGGCATCAAACTGGATTATCCGAACACCCCTCCTCCGTTCACCAACTCCTTCATCAGAGAAGATAAGGCTATTCCTATCCTTCCATACAACCCAAGCTCCAATCGCTAGGAAAGAGTTCAACCGTTTAACATCACCTCCCCCACCTGAACTCACCATAAAACTCACCAAGTTTTTTGGTTCTCATCTTGACAGTGATAAATCCTCATTCTCCGCAACTACCCTGAAAGCCTCTCGAACAAATCGATAGCCAAATATGGCATGTTTAATAGATTCAACCGTCTCCCCACATCTTAGACAATTCCTATCCAAAGATAGACATATTCTCCACGAGAATTCACGAACAAGCAGCTTTCCTCTTAGTATTCTCTACACAAAGTGATGAATCCTTGGCCCGATCTACAACCTCCAGATGTTAGACCGCCATTCCTCATTCACCAATGCTTTACTTCCATATTTTTCATGGATTAGAAACAAATATGTTGAAGCAAAAGAAATCTTCCCAACACTATTAAAGGCCCAACGAGGCCCATCTCCCCCTCCATTCAACTGGATTGAGAGTATGCATATAGTAGATAAGTCATCTACTATATGCAGATGATTGCTTGTTTTTCACTAGAGCAACCTCCTTGGAAGCTCAGAAGTTGCTGACAATATTACGGTGGTTCAGGAACCTTTCAGGATTGGAGGTGAACCCAAAAAAATATAGTATTAAATTTTCCAAGGCAACATCCAGTAGGAGGGCCTGAATAACTCGGAAATTGGGAATGACAGAAAAGTAAGGGCCATGGAGATACTTACCTTGTTTGGTTGGGGGATAAGGATTCCTTATCCCGGGTTAAGCCCACTTTATCCCTGCATTACAACCAAACACCATCAAATCTCCACTTTTATCCCTACTTTTATCCCCATCCCTATCCTCACTTTATCCCTATTTTATCCCTACTTTTCAACCAATCATTACTACATTTTCTCTTCTTTTCAACCAATCACATCAACTTTATCCCTACTTTTTCACTTTTCAACCAATCATTATCTCATTATCCCTACTTTTTAACCAATCACATCAACTTTATCCATACTTTTTCAACCAAACATTACTAATTTATCACTACTTTTTAACAAAATACCATACATATCCCACTACTTATCCCAGGATACCAATCCCCATTTCCTCTAATCCCAGGATAACCTATCCCCCAACCAAACGAGGCCGGGATTCCGCTGGATACTGAGCGAATCCTTAAGCATGGCTACAATTTTGTGGTAGAGGCAATTCAGGATAAGGTCCTTCATGGGACAGTGAGCCGATTGTTTGGGGCTGGACGGGCAGTCATGGCACAGACGGTGCTCAAAGCAATTCACGTATTCCAAATGATGGTGAGGCCTTTACCCGTTTGTATCCTCAAGAAAATTGATATGGATGTGAGAGCTTTCTTATGGAGGGGGAAGAAGGAGGCATGTTGGTGATTCCGTGGGAGAGAGTATGCACTCACAAGATTCTTGGTGGGCTTGGCCTGAAGGATCTTCGCTTATGGCAATCAGCTTTGAGGATGAAGCGAGTAGCAGACCTGCTGGAAGACAAATGAACTACTTTGACACTTGTTGCGTGAGGGAAGTATAGTTGGGAGGGGAGATTGCCCTTGGCTGCCGCGCCTAGCACAACTTCACCGTTATGGAGATTGGTGTGTAGAGAAGCGCGCCTACTAAATCAAGGTATTCATTGGTCACCATGTGTAGGCAGTAGGCTAAATTGGATGGAAAATTGGTGGTTTGGAGATTCAGCTTTACAGCAAATCCCTTGCCTTATGCTCATGAGGGATGAGTTGCTAAATTTGCAGGTTGGGGATTTGCTGGATTCGAGTGGGAACTGGCGACGGGATGTGCGGGAGAGGAGTTTGTCGGCGGATATGGTAGATCAGGTGGCCGCCACCCCTGTTGATTGTTTTGCAACTGCTGATGGGTTCCGTTGGACTGGGAGTGTAGATGGCCATATAACTATGGTGCCATGCTATAGGTATATGGAAGCATATCAACCATCTGGTTTGGTGGTGGGTGAGATCCATAAGTGGTGGTGGGGGGTTTGGCGTGCTCCGACCGGCCCCCGTTTTCGGCATTTCTTATGGAGGCTTGCACATAGGAAGCTCCCAACATCGACGGTGCTATGGAGTGTGGGCGTAGCTAGCGAGAAGTTCTGTCGTCGTTGCCATGGAACTGATGAAACCATGGATCATCTCCTCTTTGAGTGTCCATTCGCCAAGCATACATGGGAGGGAGTGCTTCAAGGTTGCAGGCTGGTGGATTTTTCTTGTTGGGGAGTTGATGAATGTTTCCAGTTGCTAGGAAGGAGCAATAAAGATGTTGTAATCAAGAGGGTGAAATCAGTGATTGCTTATACCTTGTGGTGCCTCTGGAAGTCTAGGTGTGTATTGATCTATGAGGAGGAGCCAGATAAGGTGGAAAATATTTGTCTCTGGATTTGTTGGCTGGCTCATGGGTTCTTGTTGGTGCATGGTGAATTTTCCCCATAATAGTACAACTGCCCGGAAATCCTGGCATGGCGTAAGGTTGCAGGTTGATGCATCTGTAGGTGACGATGGGCGGGCTGCAGGACTAGGAGTGGTTTGTGTGGATAATGATGACAATATTTGCTGGACGACATCTGATGTGGTGGAATTTGAAGAAGAAGTTGTGCTTCATGGTAAGTTGGCGGCAATTCAGCTAGCAATGCAAGCGGGTATGGACAGAGACTATACTTTTGTGATGGTGGAGAATGATTCATTGGAAGATGTTAATGTAGTTCATGGGAGGTTCCCTGAGTTGGGGAGTGTCTTTTTGCCTGTGCGTGAGATTTGGTGGCGTGCGAATAGGTTTAAGAATTTTTGTGTTTTGTATATCCCCCGTGAGAATAATCAACGGACGGACTTTGTGGCTAGACAAGCCCATGAGGTGGTAGATATCATGTCTGGTGATCCCACTTATGGGAATGGTCCAAGTGGGTCGGAGTTGGTAGTTTGATGTAACAACCCGGTCTTCAGGCTTTATCTCTTCAAAAAAAAAACCCAAAGTTAAGCACACATCTCAATAATGCCATTAACGGACTCCATGTCAAATCGAATCGATTCTAAAACGCTCATCCTTTCTCAAATCAAGAACAATGTGTCTCACCCAAAAGACGTGTTATCAAACATCCTAATATTGACGTTTTCAGAACCCACATAAATGTGTCATTAGCATTCGGATGGATAGTGCGTTCATTGCAAGTCTGAAACGTGGAACCAATTCCAATTTGATGCAAAGTGGAATAAAATGCCAAAATCCATCCAACATCCACTCATTTTTGTTGAAAGAGTTGATAGCACCTCACCGTATGGATTTTGTTTCTTATATATTAATGTTTGTCTGACTTAATTAGATTTGTGAAATGTGCAGTTTTTAAGCGGTTGACTTTTGTTTCAATAGTGCTAAGCTCTGATAAATATCGTATCCATATTTTATTTGAGATTCTTCAAATGAAATTTCAACCTATGCTCCGATACTAGGTTATTTTTAATTATCTCATAATTAAGCTAATAGCAAGGGTGAGTTTATGTATTTGCAAGTTTTTACTAAATAACTCATCCAACGAGATTTTTAAGCTCGACGAGATACGCAAGTCAACATACTAAGGATATTGCAATATAATATATCTAATTAGAAAATGCTCTCCAAGCTAAAATAAAAGAGGTTTCTTGGTGTCCTATACAATATATGGAATAAGCATACGGGGTGAATTGAAACAATTAGCACGTGGAATAAATATAGTGGGGTGAATTGAAACAATTAGGAGGTGTTTGGTTGACGTGAATCAAGGTGCACCCTTAATGCATGATCTCATATTTGCTTTGCCACATGTATGTGTTGATGCATGCACCACATGATGCAAAAGGCATCTAATACCGTGTATGGCATGAAACGATCAAAATCATGCGATGTATCCTTCTGCGGTGCATCTGTTGTGCACCCGTGAACATATTAAAATATATTCAATAAAATTATGTGAATAATGACCCCCAACATTTGTGCTAACCTTGTCGCTATGATGCGTGAAAAGTGTTTCTTAGAAGGTCGGATTGGAAGTGCTCTAATCATCTGTCTCCTCTTGTGTGGAAGCTACGTACCCAATGTTAATATTCAAATAATTGTGGAGGACAGCTTTGAAATATACAGAGGAATTGATATGATGAATGAAGAGGAGCCTCTATCGAACTATAGCCAAATGGATTATTTGTACCTAAACCTCATCAGCCGTTACATTATCACACATATATATTCAATAAAGTTATATGAATATTAAAATATAACATATATGTGTCTAACTTTATTGTGTCATTATGTGAACATTAAAGTTATATGAATATTAAAAAGAAACATTAAAATATATATATTAGATATGCAAATGTGAACATTGAATATATATATATATATATATATATATATATATATATATATATATATATATATATGATTAGGGTGATCGGCTGATCCAAAAGACCAACCAAACTTCAACGATGCATGTATCCCTTGGTCCATGCTTTAAATAAATGAAGGAACCAAGCAAGTGCATCTACTGTCCGATGCATGTACCATCTAATGCATGCATTCCACGATCTCATTGAATTAACGGTTCCAACGTACCAAACAACCTCTTAAAAATCGAGGAAAAGCAACTGGTATCAGAGCAACCACTAAGACTTCACTTTGCACTATCAAAGATTCAAATCATAAACAAAGATTTCATATAGTACCTTGTATTGTTGGAGCATGGCAAACTCACTGCACTTTATTTTTAATTTTACAACCGATTGTCGTTTTATACTTTCACTACAAAACACACTATTTTGACTAGAAATCCTCATTCATAAGTCTCGAATTTCGACTTATTCATGATGGTTTCACATGCAAACATTATCTTTTATAACAAAAACACGGAACGGCCTTGAATTATAAAATCGAAGATGAAGTAGATTTAATATGTAATATTTTAAAGCAGAAACCAGGTGAGAGAGTTTTTAATCTAGCAATTCAGGAGTGGTATTAATTTTTGACGTGACTAGACATTGTATCAAAAATTATTTTAATAGCAAGCAAATTCTATTGTATTTGAACCTGGCCCTGTCCGACCCGACCTAAATCGAAATTTTATTGGGGGCGGGGCGCAAATGACCTGTGCTGGTGTGCACTAAACAACTATTGTGAGTCCGACCCGGGTCTAATTGCTGACCTGTTTCCGAACGTTGCCGAGAGCCAAAGGCCGTAGTTGGTTTCGAAATCTTGGCGGGAATCTCTACTAAAATTTACCGCCCGTTCGAACCGCACGATGCCTTCCAGAATGCATCCTAACCCTTCAAAGCTTTACACTTGTGCTAAATAAGTTAAACAGACCACCCTCCTCTCTCTCTCCGTGGAGCTCCCGAGCTCGCTTTTAGTAGCATGGCGAGGACGAAGCACGTCTTCAGTAGGCCTCCCCGCCGAACCAAGAAGAGGCTCCATTGGGATCAGCAAGAAGCCGGTGCCATTTCTCTCTTTCTTTTCTCCTCTCTCTCCATTGTTGTTTCTCATGTAAAGATGTTGCCTTTGAAACCCTAATCCCTAATATTCTTGTAGGAAATGCCGGACCGACTACCTCGACCCCTCCATCGAGCGCTGCCCCCGTGAGCCCCAATTTTCCGATACCTTTTCTGATTTTTCTGCGTTTTCCGCGATTTATTGATGACAATCTGGATTTTGATGTGAAATATTAGCAAGGAGGCGAAGGGAATCCGAACCAAGGTGTTGCTTCTTGATTTCTTTGCGTCTAATTGTGTGGCTTGTGTTGGTTTTGCTTCTCTAGCAGTTAAGCGGCGTTTTTGGAATTATTTGGTTGGTTTTACACAGCGAGACGGACGTCAACACCGGGAGGACGCAAGCGGCGGTTCCGGCCGGGGACAGTGGCGCTGCGCGAGATAAGAAAGCTTCAGAAATCGGTCAATCTGTTGATTCCCCATGCTCCCTTCTTCAGATTGGTGAGGACTATCTACCAGTTAATTACCATGTATGCTTCGGTTTGAGGTTGGATTGTATAAACTTAAGAGTAATTGTGAGAGAGGAAGATTGGATGTGAGGTTTTGGTTGCTTGAATGGTGGGCTGAGAATGAGATTCTGTACTAATGTGTGTTGCCTGCTTTTGTGTTTATTGTGTTGTTTTCCGCTTGAAAGTTGCTTTAGATGATTGTGATTGTTGCTGGTTCGGATATAGGTCAAGGAAATTACACATTTCTACTCTAGAGATGTTAGTCGATGGACAGCAGAGGCATTGATGGCGATACAAGAGGTATGCATATCTTGTTTTGATGGAAAGATGTATTTAGTATGGTTAATTGACATTTGTGTTCATCGATGAGCAGAGCAAATTCCATCCTCCTAATTCATTTAATAGTTCAAGTTATGACTTCCTGAGCCTTGAACAATAATATTCTGCACTCTAAGCATCTATTGATGATATTAAGTAGCCAATGAAATGGACCACGAGGTGTCGGACGCTTGTGATTATATTAATCTGCAAGACATTTATAGAAGTTTAAGATTGAATATATCATGCCGTTATCTTATTCTCGAGGCCTATTGCTCTGTATTCTTGTCATGAGATGAGAACTGCTTTGTGAGGTTTAACTGTCATTCCACCCAACTATCTTTCTATGTAGTTCTATGGGTTTTATCTTCCAAGTCATGGTCCTAATTGGCTTATGTTGGCTCAATGTAGATAGATTTTGAGGATCACGGAATATATATGCGTCAGAAAATGTGTCAACGGTAATAAATATGAGTTAGGGCATTCCACCTTATGGTGTTTACACTACTATGAATTTTTCACTTATTTTAACTTGCAAAGAAGTGTTCTTATGGCCTAGTAGCAGAAATAGTCTCAATTTTCCCCCCCTTTCTTGTTGCTTTGTTTTGTACCCGAAGCCAACTGTATTGATCCTTCATAAGTGATCTCTGAGAGGAATCTTCATCATAAATGTTTCCTCTTGAAAATGAATTCCTTCACTCCCCTTCTTCCACTTTATATGTATGTAGTTCTTCTGCTTGATTCTATTGCATTAGTATACCATGCAAGTAGCACTTGACTCTTTATGACATTACTCATCACTTGTGAGAATTTTAGAATCTTTTTATATTCATGCAGGCAACTGAGTATTTCATACAAGAAATGTTTTCTGATGCATATCTATGTACATTGCATGCGAAACGAGTTACATTAAGTAAGTTACAAACTTCAAACCGTTACATTTACTTTCTTTAGTCCCTTAATTGTTGTTGTTTGGTGTTTATTCTTTCATCCGCTCATGTAATATGCATCAAAAGAAATCCCCATGCTGGGCTTTATTATTTCTTTTTTATATCTAGTCTCAGACTCAATTATACTGATAGGGTACTTCTAAACACTTCTGATTCCACTTTGTTGACTCACTATGCAGGCATATACCAAGTTTGATTCTTATCTCTTAATGGGGTTGAGGTTCATCTGATCTTATCGAATGCTGTCTACCAGCTGCTTCAGAATGAGCTCCCTCTGCACATAAATAAGTGTAGGATTAATACCACCAAGTAATATGTCCCGTGGAATAATCCCACCATGCTTGTTGCATACATTTAGTCATTGTTTGCACAGGAAAATATAGGGCTTGCAACTAGATTCTTGTTATTGATCGTTAGTGTCATGGTCAATATCTAGCAAACAATGTACGTGCTTGTGTGGAGTACATATGGCATAGTGCTTTACACCTTAGATTCTGAGTGACATGAGCAGCACATCAAACGTTCATATTTGACAGTCACAACATTTCTTAAAACCTATTAGAGCACATGGCATACATGACCTCTCCAGAAAAGGTCAGAGAACATACATTACCTATAGAGTCACTAAACTACAGAAACTCAGTGTCTTTGCATGTTCCCTAGAGGCCTCTACAAACAAAATTGGATTTCATAGATTGCAATTGAATTTCTTTGCGTGCTTTTCTTTAGCTGATTTCTGCCTTTGTTTTATGTTCTTTTGTTGTATGTGTATATAATGCTACTATCATGGACAAACATCTCATTCATCTGGTTTAGAAACAAGACTTGCAATGGATATAGCTGAGCAGTTAATGCATTATATCTTCGGTTTTTTCCTAGGTATGAACAAGACCTGTTGGTATATCACCTTTTCTCGTGAAACCAGCAAAATTCACCCCTCTTTCTAAACATTGTTCATGTAGAACTTATGATTTCATTGAGATCAACCAAATCGCGGAACATTTTTTGTTTTCTATGATGTAGATACGTGAGCTGCTTGTCTTCAATCCTTGTGAATGCTTATGACTGCAGATGGCCCTCTACATTTCCTTTAGGCTGAAAAAGATTCTTGATGAAGAGGAAAGTTGATAATAGGGATGCTGGGACATATCAAAGAATACAGCACAAGCCAAAAGTTCTCAAACATAGATTGCTGGTTTTTTTGTCTACAAAAAAAAAAAAAAAAAATCTTCACATACAGCAACTCACTGTCTTTCTAGAGGACATAATCTTCCTCTTTGAAGGATAACATTTTAGATTACTCGCATGTTAATGGAACCACAAAATTTGAAATATGAGGGACAAACCAATGACCAAACTCCATCATACATGTCTCAATGAAATTTGCTTCCTTAATCTGCAGTTCTTTATTGAAATTTTTCTTGATGTTTGTTTGAGTGGTGCAGTGCAAAAGGATTTACAGCTGGCACGGCGGATTGGTGGCCGCAGACATTGGTGAGAAACAATACTGCTACATTCTCTCTGCTGGCTTTGGAGTTATGCTTCTGGTATAGCAATATTGACTTCTAACAGTTAACTCAAGTGATGTATGCTTCTCATTTGACGCTCTCAACTGAAATGGTTTTCGCCTTCCTAGTAAAAATGACAGTAACTTGGGCTACAGAGCTGTAGTTCGATAGGCAGCATATTTTATTTCCTGTGGGAGTTAATACTGGAGCCAATTAAACTGACTGATATTCAAATTTTTGGATTTTTGATTGGTCTCTGACCAGCACAGTGAAATGGAGGCATCCTGTGTCTCTTCACTTTTTTCTTTCTTGATTGAAATGTATTAATCTTTCTACTTGCGTCTAGGTTCCCTGTAATAATGCAGGGAGCATGTGCGTTAGTTCATAGGGGTGTAGCAAGCCCAGCTTGATTCAGGTTCAGTCAACACAAGACTTGGCCAGCCACCACTTGATTAAAATAGTCAAACAGAATCCTAATCAAGCTTGAAATCATGATTCGCTCAAATGTTATTTGTTAAAGCTGAACACAATATAGCTTGATTCTCTGGTTTGCATTGAAATTAATTTAGGTACAGTGATGCTACCTGAAGATTTAAATGAATGGCCATTGCTGTTTAGAAACTGTGGTCCGTTTGCCTTGGTTCATGCACATGAACATAAACCCTTGGTGCTTTCACTTCGGCATGCTTTTCTGATTGCTGTTTGTGTGTGTGAGAGCTTGCCCCTAAAATTCCTGAGCTTGATCGTGCCATTCTCCATTCGAGTGTTTACTCAAAATCAATTTTGAGCTGTAGAGTCCATTATCAACTTTTGCTGATTCAGGTTGAGCTAGGCTTGGTTGAGCCTAACAATGGAGTCGAGCTGGAGTTTGATTATTTTGACTGCCCTTTTAGTTCTTTTCGTGCTGTTCTATGCTGGCGATAGCCTTATACTGTCTGTGCACTAAAAACACATTTCTTTTGTATGTTATATGGCTTTTTGTTGATAGTGGTGGTGGGTAACTTAAATGATAGAATGAAATAAGCATTTCCTTTAAAATGGTGGGAACATTTGGATCTTATTAGCCTTTGATAGCACCAATTAGGTGATGTTCATGAGTTAGTGTTCTAGTTTCATCGTTCACATGATTTTACCTCGTGGAAGAGATAAAACCCTCGAACACTGCTTTCCACTTGCATTAGTTGAACCATGTAACTTGGTGAAGTAGATCTCTGATGGCTAAATTAACAATTGCTAGATTAATAGCCAGGATGATGCGTATGGAATTCATCTTGACTTGAAGTTTTTCTTTTGAGTCGTGATTTGTGTATATAGTCACGTGGCATGTGTATTGCACGTGTTTCCAATTGAGAGTGAGATACTGATATGTTGATTAGTCAATTGGTAGAACAATACCAATTGACTGGATCAATTGATCGGTTTATACTTACCGATATCTACCGATTCGGTAGGTATATACCGATCAATTGATCTAATTCATCGATATTGTTTTATCGATGAATTAGATTAATCAATTGGTATCTTAGTATTGATCGGAGACATGTGCATCATATGCCACTTGACCATGAATATAAAATTTTTATTCTTTTTGTTATTATTGAGCCTGCAATCTTGAGTTTAAAGCCTAGTCCATATACTGACGTGGCACCTGAGTGAATGTTCACCTATAGCTTAAAGATGTATAATAATTTTTTTTTGATTAATTGAGCCCAAGTGCTAAGAACCTCAAAGGAGGTTAATTACAAAGACTACCCGACATTAGGAAAAACCTCAGTCCCCTCCGTGTTACCAAACACGTGCCAAAGCCCAAGTGCTCCTCTCGCTAGCTGATTTGCCCGCAGGTTCTGCTCCCGCGGGATATGTGTGACGTGAAAATATGTGAAGCTCCGACTTGCCCACCAAATGTCTTGGACCATCTCCTTGCAATTCTCCACTAGAGGGAGCCTCCCCTCCACCATGTGCGCGGCGTGCAACGAATCACTCTCGATAGTCACGCACTTGACACCATATTCGGCTGCTTTGTCGACCGCTGTCCAAATAGCATGGAGTTCTCCAAGAAGGACACTGTCCGTCCTGTAGAATTTACTATCAGACCAAAGAACAGTATCCTCCTTATCGATGCACACTACCCCAACTCCAGCGATACCGGCTGCACCGTCAAAGGAAGCATCCGTCTGAAGGGTGATACTATGTGTTTGGATCTCCCCTGTTTCGCACCCTCGATGCCTGGTTAGCATCCTATATTCTCTGGCCTGCCACCTAACAAGGCGAGCCAGCTCTTCGATATCCATGCTCTCCTCCCCTGCAACCAGCTTGCAACGGTCCTTCCAGAGCCACCACGCCCCGTATGCCAGTAAGGAGCTTCTTCTCTTGGCGTCCTTCGTCTTCCGGGGCTGGCGAAGCAGGCTTAGGTAGCCCTCCATGGTGAGGACGGGTAATACCCCGCCGGAGTCCTGCCAAACTTTGCTCCACACCTCGCGAGCATACCTGCACTCGAAGAGAAGGTGGTCAATGGTCTCCTGCGCCAACCCGCAGCGGGGGCAGCTTGGGTCCGTGGTAAGCCGGATGGACCACAGGGCCGCCTTGGTTGGCAACCTCCCATGCACGAGCTTCCAGAGGAACATCTTGGGTCGCGGCCCCGCAGTAGCCCGCCATACACTTCTTCACACCTGATATTGGTCTTCGTTCCTCCGTTTCCCATCTATGTACTCCAGCAGCTGATAGGCTGAAGCAGAGGTTACCTCTCCCACCTTGTTCCATGTCCATCGGGGGGCTTGTGGCACTGTGTGGATGGACAGCGGCGAAGAAATAATGAGCTCAACCATGCTCGGGTGAAAGATAGACCTAAGCTTACTTAGATCCCAGCTCCCGTCCTCAGAGAAGAGATCCTGGACGCTCATACGAAGCAGAGCATCGTCCATCCTCAACGGGCACGGCTGGAGAACCAGAGGACCCTCCCCTATCCACCAGTCATGGAGGATATTAGCTTGACATCGAGCGGTTGGCTCCCATCGCATGTGTTTCCTCAAGATATCAGCAGCTCTGCAAATGGGTCGCCAAAGCGAAGAGACAGAAGCAGAGCCTTGCATCAGAGGAAGGCGTCCGACGAACTTGTACTTGGCACGGCAAATTGAGGCCCAGACGCTGTCATGCTCGTGGAGAAAGGATGCCGCTCGTCTCATCTTCAAGGCTAACTGCCATCTTTTCAGGTCCCTAAGACCAAGACCTCCCTCCATTTTATGTTGGCAAACTGTGTCCCAAGCCACCGTCGACAATGCTCCCTTCTTCCCCTGCCAGAGAAAATTCCGAGCCAGCGCGGACATTTTGTCAAGAACGGTGATCGGAATGTGGATGGAGGACATGCCGTGCACCGGCATAGCCTGAAGCACCGCTTGCACAAGTACAACTCTGCCAGCCTCCGCCTTGGTTGGGCTTCTCCAGCTCGCCAGGTTCCTTTGGACAGCATCAATAAGGTAGGAGAAATCCTTAATCTGGATCCGACGCGAGTCCAACGGGACCCCAAGGTACCTCCATGGCTCCAGCTGAACTGAGAAGCCTAGGGTCTGGGCTAGCGCCTGTTTCCTACGTGGTGACGCGGAAGGAGAGAACTTGACACTGGATTTATCAGTGTTAACCTCTAAACCTGACAGCCTCCTGTATCTGCGCAGGATGGTGGTGAGCTTCTTTGCCTCCTCCCGCCTTGCCCTGGTCACGAATAGGCAATCGTCGGCATACAGAAGATGGCTTACCCGCACCGTGGAGCCCGGGAAGGTTACACCTTTCAGAGCTATCAGCGGAATCCGGACTAGTCTCGAGAGGATCTCCTGCGCGAGTATGAAGATATAAGCAGATAAAGGGTCCCCCTGTCGAAGACCCCGCGCTGATGAGAAGAAGCCACATACTCTCCCATTGATGAGCAGCGAGAACTTGGTGGTGGTGATACATTCCATGACCAAGCCAATCCAGGTTGCGGGAAAACCCATCTGGGACATGATCCTTTCTATGAATCTCCAGCTCACTGAATCATAGGCAGCTTTGACGTCCACCTTGATTGCCATGAGTGCCTCCTTCCGTAGAGCCTTCTGAAGCGAGTGAAGGAGTTCGTGCGCAGCGCCGATGTTGTCCTGTATAGCCCAACCCTCTATGAAAGCCGACTGCTCTGGACTGATAATCTCTTGGATAGCTGGCTTCATCCTGTTAGCTATGATTGAGGAGATGACCTTATAGCATACATTACATAGGCTTACCGGCCTGAAATCCTTAACTCGCCTAGGATTGGCGCACTTGGGGATGAACGCGATGTAAGTATTGTTCCACCCACTAGGCAGCTTGCAACTCCTAAAAAAGCCTTTAACCAGGGACACGAAATCATGCCCAATGGTGCTCCAATGCTCAGTGAAGAACTCTGCTGTTAAACCATCAGGGCCTGGGCATCTGTTCGAACCCATGGCCTTGAGGGTAAGCAGCACTTCCTCTGTTGTAACTTCCTGCAACAGGGCCTCCTTGGCTGCAGTGGAGATGAGTGGCAGAGGGGGTAGGGTCGTGGTTGCACTGTCTTTGTCTATGGCCCAGAGGTCCTTATAGTGGCACAGGAATTCCTCAGCAATACGATCCTGCGACTGAGTCACCGTCCCATCCTCCAGTTTGAGTTCCTTGATCCTGGAACAGTGAGTGCCCCTGCGGACACCTTGATGAAAGGAATGTGAATTCCGATCACCCTCTATGACCCATGCTCTCCGCCGATGTTGGGCCACGTACAAATCTTGCTGGACATCTAAAGCAAGCAGCTGCTGTTCAAGGCTCCTCATCCTCTGCTCCTGGGGATGAGTTAGGGGGCCTTGATCTTCCTGAAGATACAGACTGTGTAGATATTGCTCTAGGTGCATTCTGGAGTTAGTGATATCCCCGTCGTCGTACCGATTCCAGGTCTTTACCAACTTCCGGATCTCCTTAATGCGCCCATGGAACACATACTGCTCCGATCCCCGGCGCTTCCTCAACCATGCTCTGGTGACCCCTTGCTTGAAGGATGGATGGGAGTTCCAGATATGTTGAAGCCTGAACGGAGAAGGACCTGGGAAATGATACTCAGGTGCCAAGTCCAAGAGGATTGGTCTATGATCGGAGCGGCAGCGGGAGAGGTGCGTTAGCTTCGCCTGAGGGAACCAACTCCGCCACAGAGGATTTGCCAAGGCCCTGTCCAGCCTTTCTAGAATTCTTGCTCTGCCAAACTGCTGGTTTGACCAAGTGAAGGAGGGGCCTTTGAAACCCAGATCAAGAAGACTGTCTTGAGTGATGAAGGATAAGAAATCGGTAACAGAGGTGGTGTACCTGAAACCTTTTCCTCCACACTTCTCCTCCGAGCTCGCCAGGACGTTGAAGTCGCCCAACATAAGGTGAGGCCACTTCGAGCTGTTGAGCTTCTCTAGCGTCTCCCAAAGAATCCGACGATCCCTACCACGACGCGCAGCATACACCACCGACACGAACCATTGTCCAAGCCCCCTTGTGGTGATGACACCATGAATGGCCTGGTCAGTGAAATGTTCAAAAGTGACCTTCCCAACACTAGCTCTCCAAACAGCCAGGATCCCTCCATGCCGTCCCTATGAGGGGAGGAGGAAGGTGCACCAATGAGGACCCAGCTTGCGAGATATTAACGCCATGTTGGTGTCCACAACTACCGTTTCAAGAAGGAACAGGAAGTCCAACTTGTGTTTTTTGAGCATACTTCGGCAGGCGCTTACCGCCCTTACTGGCCCAAGGCCATGGCAATTCCAGGCCAAGACCTTCATTGGATAACCTCGGACCCAAGGGAATGCTCGTCCCCTGTAACATCAAGCTTGCAACGCTTGGGCTGGCTTTCTACCGGGTATGGCGCTGCATCTTCTTCTCCTCTCCGAGGAGTGAAGCCCGGGGGAGTAGCCCTGTCCTCCGCTATATCCATGCCTTGGCTGGCGAGTAGCTCATCCTCTTGCTCCAGTTGGCGCATGGCAACGACCGCCCGCTGCGAGCCACTCCCCTGTAGAGCCTTGACCAGAGCCAAGTGCCCGTCATGATGCGCCTCCTCCATGGCTTCATCGTCTAACTCCAGATGCTCCGGCTCCTCGATGGTGATAGATTCAAACGTTTTGTAGCCGCGCGGAATAACCAGGGGACCTGGCCTATTGCCCTTGTTGCGTTCCCGCGCATACCAGCCCACTTCCTGCAAGGTCAGTGTCGCGAGTTCATCGTCGTCCATATCCGCCATGGTCTTCTCTATCGGGCTGAAGCGGTTGGACATGGGCCAGCGTTTGCCGCCTGAACTTGCGACCTGAGCCCAAGTTCTATTGGGCTTTCCATGCTGGGGCCTGCTAGCTTCCACCTTATAATGGGCAGCGGAAACCCTAGGACCCTTAGAGCCCTCGCGTGCGCCGCCACCAGCCATCCTGGATCCCGTGCACTCGGCGCCGCCACCGCTCCCCTCTCCTGGTTGGGCCCTCCGGTGCACGTCCTTTGTCCTATTGTCCGGTACGGGACCAGGTCTGCTGTCGTCAGTGTGTGTTGGTGCGCTGTCAGGTGCTGTCGCCTCACTATGCTGAGCTGTCTGCTGAGGTGGCATGAGCGGCCGTACATCGTCTTCCCCAGGGACGCCTCTCCTGCGCGGTTGCACAGTTGCCGCCGGTGCCGGAGCCTCAGGGGTTCCCCATCTCGGGTTCCTCGCCCCTCGACGGCGGTTCTGCACAGTGTGCCATGCTCCAGGTATGCATCTCTCCTCCGGTTTACTCATGTTGTCTTGGTCGATGCTCATATGTTCCACGGGATTAACGGCATCGAGGTTGTGAACTGGTGTTTGGTCTCCCTCCCTTACCTGCTCCTTCCCTTTGTTACTTGCTGGAGTTTGGGGCTTGAACGACTCCTTCTCCGGGCATCCGCTCTCCCTATGGCCAAGTAGGCCGCACCCGTCGCAAATATGAATGTTCTCATACACAAAAGGCTGGAGGAAAAAGTCCGTCTCTCCACCTATGCCCTCCCGCGGTAGGTAGGTTCCGATACACGCCGGAATAGTGAGATCAGCTTCGACACAGACCCGAGCGTACTTGCACCGGTCCGTGAATTTGGTGACAACGTCGATGGCAAGAACACTCCAACGTCAGCAACCATGTCAAAGATGGCTTGCCTATCAAAAAACTCCGGAGGGAGGTCGGGGATGCGAATCCATATCGGAGCTTTTGTGAACGCCTCAGCGGTGGGACGAAAGCAGTTCCTCCACCTAATGAGCGCCAGCGGCAATCCATCGACCATCCATGGGCCTCCGGTGAGAACACGGAGCAAGTCCTCTTCCGATTCAAACTTGAAGGCGAACACCCCCTTCGCCATATCCGTGACCAGGAATGGAGCATCGGTGCGCCAGAGCCCAGCTAAACGTCGCCGGAGGAATTCAATGCCGACCCTCCCTCCGACGAACTTCCCAAAAAGGGTGTGGCTCCATCTGCTCCTGAGGCGGTGAAGGAACTCAGGCGACATCTCAGTTTTCCCAAGGCGGAACTTGCCCGGACCATTCTGTGCTATTTCCTCCGCGAGCTCAGCTCCGCTCATCATCTCTGAGAAGCTGAGAGCTGTGGCGGAAAAGCGGGGTCTCTGGTTGGCGGTTGGGGTCTTCGTTGATCTGGGAACCGGCGGAGCGTTGAGACGGTCCAGGTCCGGCGGGCGGGGCTCTCGTACTCCTCCCATACGGCTGGTTCCTTCCTGCGTGAAAGATGGTGGTCAAAGATGTATAATAATTGGACTTGCACCTTGCAACCCATTGCACCCAGAGATCTGTATCCACCAGCCACCGTGCTCTGTGATGGACTCATCCCATATTCCAGCAAGCAAGTCTTCAGAACCGATCTGATGCAAAATGACGAATCGCTGGCAACATACAGAAGTCTTGTTGAGCCCTTGGCCTTGGAGAAATAATGCAACGTTTAAAAACCGTCTATATTTAGATTCAAACCACGTATTTCGAAGACAAAAAAGAGAGAAACACATAGATCCCAGTAGGATGATAGGGACGTGATAACATATGGCAACCGGTAGAGAAGATGCTTCTGCGATGATGAAATCATTACGGTAATGTACAAATGCTTGTAGTGAACTTGAAATCCTTGAGTTGAAAAGGAAGAACAAGAGAATAAAGAAGACTGTTTTCAGTACTACAAAAGCGTACTGCCTTTAGATAATTGGCATAACACCTTGCCAAAGATTCTGAACCAAATCGTAAGCTCCTCCTCCAGATAGATCCGTGTATTCTTTGATGTCAAGAGTTCTACTTCTCTAGCATATGACACATTCCTCGAGCCTGTATATTTTCTAGCTCACAAGAAGTCGCAAAGTTTAGACGTCTTGTATTCCATAGTGTTCAAAGGAGTTTGAGCCGCTTAGTGCCCATAAAAAAAGAGAGGCTATAGTTGAAGATGTGCCGTTGTGACATTGCAAAATGTCCCTCTTAATTCAGCCCTATGGGCTACGAGGCCCACCAGCTTGTTGATCAAGATGACTGATGGTTATGCTGCTAACAAACGTAACCTTAGCCAGCTTGAGATGGCTTGAACTGATCTACTGCTTCTGCTTCTTCGATGATGGTTCAGATGCTTGCTCCACCTACCAATCAGTTAAGTGGTCAGATTATATCTTCAAGGAGGATTTCCCCATAACACCTAAGATCATAGTGATACCAGAAAAAGAGAAGTGACTTACCTCCAAGATGTACTGCACTCTACATTACCGTATACTGGCATATGCAAAAACCAACAAATGCAAACTCAAAATGCAAGATGTTATGATCAGTGTATTCTGCTTCAAGAAAACTAACAATCACATTCATTTCTGAAGGGCTATAACTAACATACAACTTCTGCATGTCCATCCTTCTATGCCCCAATGTAACAGTTAGTCATCCCTTGGCCATCTAAACCCTAGGATCAACATCTATCTCTTGGAAGATTTGTTCAAGCAACAAAAAGGCTGCTGGTGAACTACGCAAGTGGAGTATACTGTGGTCCTTCTTATTTCAATACCCATAAAAAGAAAAATGAAATATTTTCAGCTCAAAACTGGCATGGCCCTGTCACTTTGTTCCACACCTTTAAGTCGGTTTAGAGTTTCCCACAGTTTTCCACAGCCTCCCTCATCAAAAGCATATAGATCTCATGCTCGGTTGCTTAACTTGCGATGTAACCGCCCTCTTTAGTCCAAGGTCCTGACGAACCAATTCAAGTATCTGTTCCTTATCAAAATCGGTGGAAATTAAGATGCTTAACCTCTCCAACTTAAATCCTACTCAGTCTATCAACGTAGAGGTTGTTATTTACCTCTTCTCAATCATCATCTCAGATATTTGCATCATGAAATCAAGACTTAACCATCTTCAATCTTCTTCAAATCCTATTTGCTTAAGGTAGGTGCCCTAACCATGTTAACTTTCTTTTGGGCTGACACTTAGGTACTTCAGTAGTTTTTGTCGTTAGCACAAAGGTGGTGCTGCTGCTCTGTCTAAAGATAAATACTAATACCAATATATCCTTTAATCTAGAAAAGAAAAGGGAAAAAAAATGGAGGGGGAAAAATGTATAACGGCCTTCTAGCGAGATGGAAATCAGAAAGAATTAAGTTATTTACCGAGTTTGTTACAGGGCTTGCAAGCTGTTCGCTGATATAGGTCATTGATCTCAACATGGCTTCCAATGTGTCTTTAGATAGCTGAAACTTCACCTCAATTTCCCCGGAAGGAGATTTTGTATAATCTTGAAGCTGCAAGTGCAAAGACAAGTAACTTCTACATAACTGTCTATCAAAACAAAAGTCAGTCATAGTGAGCAACTGAATACAATGACCAAAAAAGAAAAAGTTGAGAAAGTCAAATATAGTGCATTTTTTCCATGCCAGGAGATATGTACAGAAAAACAGGCTTTACATAATCACCAAAGGCACATTATCTCTCTGCTTCATTACAAGCATAACAAGTAAGGCCTTATATTGATACTTCTTATGACTGAAATCTTTAGAACAGAATATTATTTCGCATCAAACTCTCAAATTACCAGAAGCTTGGGGAAATTATAGACTTATGGCTTCATAAAAAATTAGAGAGAAATTGCAGTTGAAAAGATAAAAAATACAATAGCTTACTAAGATTTGCAGTTCAAAAACGTTTTGATTTGAGAGAAATTGCCTTTAGAGTGATAATAGCCACACGATTAGCTGATGTTGAAATTCGATTCTCCATGGTCCATGTCATTGACTTCAGATGTGGAAGGATTGCCTATAATTGAACAGAGGCAATTAAACTCATCTGATACCAAAATATAATTATTCAAATCAGCAGCGAGAAAATTTGCTTTTACAGGGTTTCATACACTGGCTATATCAATAAGTTTTGATCTTAAAATGATTTGTAACATGTCAAGGTTAAAGAGAATAAGGATAAATACTCTTTGTCCAATAGCTGATTAGTATTTTCCATGTATGTCGATTATTGTGAGAAAACAAAATTCAAATTTTTTGCTCTCTATCGCACCATTTGATAACATACACCAATAGGTTTCTAGCTCTGGAAATGGTGGCTGGAAGCTATTTAAACATGAACCAGACTTAAAAAGGAGACTTGAGATTTTTCATACCATATCGAGTCCTTCAGAACTTTGCCATACATCACATACTATAATCTAAACCATGCAAAATTAATGAAATGCTCACAAAGCATTTAGTGTATCTAATGGCTTTCTTGAGCATATTATGTACAATCCTTAACTCCGAAAAAGCTAAAGACATTAATATTTCTCAGATCAACTGAAGAACACCAATACAGCACATGATCCATTAATCTCACAGCTACATGCTCATTTTAGCCGACAAACAGCATGCTTAGGATCCCATAATCCTATGCCACAGACTACAAAGCTCACATTACAAATGCTATCTCATAGACAACTAAAGTTATGCAAGAAAGCTTCAATTAGAGTCAATCTGACATACCATACTGTCAAGAGAGCTACTGTCCCCATTACGAGCAACAGGAGTCATGTGCGGAAGATTCAGACCATAATAGTTTGGAACCGATCCTACAAGACTGCCGCTATTAGGATAGACGTTTGAATCATCTTGCAGTGGGCACAAAGACGATGAGAATTCTGAAGCTCCACTAGATGTAATGGCAAGTGGTGCATTGACTCTAACCTCATACGAGACCCTCGGTCGTTGCAGCGGCGCCTAATACAACAATGGCCAAAATAAAATTAATTCGCTGTCAGAAATCAGAAAAATGAATAGAACACATTAAACAAGTCAACATGCTATTCAATTCTAGATTTTTCTAACAGCTCCGTATTTATGCTATTCTTGTATAACAAAACATTGCATTGGATCTAAGTTCGTCCGAAACCATTTCACCAGGTACTAAGAATACAACATAGGATGAACAATCCCAACTTTCAGCTACATAGTTCTCAAGTACAAGTATCACCTGATCACTAGATGCTTCCTCCGTCCACTGATCCCGATACTTCTCGATAAGCAACGCAAGAAGACTCCGGATCTCGACAGAGAGATCGACCGGCAATAGCTTTTGGACGTCATCCCCAGCGAGCTTCTCGTGCACGCTCTTCCTGATGAGCAAACGAAGGCACGCCAGAACCTATCACAATCCCCCGCCGCATAAGAATAAATAAGAACATTGAGGAGGAATGGGGAGGGGATTCTTACGAGGTCGAGGTCTTGGATGGAGGGGAGAGCGAGGAGGGACTGGACGTAGGGCTTCTGATGGGAAGCGAGACCGGTCCTTCTCGTGCTCCATAGGGTTTCGAGGGCGCGGCCTAGGGTTTCCTCCGAGAGCGATGGCGAGAGCTTGCGGAGATGGAGGAAGAGGTGACCCCCTTCCATGCTTCTGGTGTTGGCGCTGCTGCTTCGGTGACTATAGAACCAGGCCCTGTGAATTGGGCGTAGTAGTGATGGACTTCTTGGTGGTTTCCGTTGGGCTCAAAGATTGGGCCTCAGAGTATGATGTCGATCGGTCTTGTGTTCGGCCCAAATTTCCAAAGCGAGACATAAAAATATAAAATGAATCGAAGATATAGTTTGATCAGCTTTTCTAATTTCAAAAAGATCGAGAAATTGGGGAGAGCATTTGTTTGGGGTGGGCGACAGTCCAGTATGTCCAACGTTCGTTAGGAGATCATGTGTTCCCCGAAGGAAGATGGGGGTGCAGCGTTTCGGAGCCTTTCTATATGGCAGCAAGCTTTTCGGAGCATGAGAGCAGCTAAGCTTTGTTCGCAAGAGTCCCTCTGGCAGCGTGTTGTTCGGGCTAAGTACAGATGGCGAGGGGTTCTTCCTTCAGAAAAACCTCCCGTGGGCTCCTCTCCGTGTGGCGTTCTGTGTGTAGGTCTCTTCATTATCTTAGGCTAGGCCTATGATGGTCTCCATCTTTAGAAAGTAGGCTTAGCGTCATGAAGGACTGGTGGGTTCTCGATCTTCCTCTGGATCGCAAGCATACGTTCTTTGATATCAACTTGATGTAAGATCAGATGAGCGTTGGTAAACTCATCAACAGTGAAGGACAATGGCGCCCCAGGAAGGTTAGGAAGCTCTTCTCTCCGCTGGTTGCAGATCAGATTCTAGCTCTACCTATTGAAGGAACAGAGGAAGGGGAGAGGCCAACATGGACTCGGGGAGTGGCTGATAAGGTTACATTCAGTTCTTCGTATATGATGTTGTATGAACTACGCAAAGGTACCCGGGGGGGTTGAGGGACCTATCAGATGGAATTTAATTTGGAAAGGACCTTTTGGCCCTCGTGTTCGAGCTTTTTTATGAAAATTGGGTCATGGTAAGGTTTCGATGAAAGCCACGCTGCTTCGGGTAGGCGCCGTTGAAGATGCTTTGTGCTCGCGGTGTGGGGTTGCAGAGGAAACCATCCATCACCTGTTCTTTGATTGCCATGAGTCCAAGGAGGTATGGAGGAGAGTCTTTGCGACTGATATGGAGTTTAAATCCCGGGAGGGCTGGGCCAGATGGGCGGAGGTGATTGGAAGTCCACTAAATCGGCTTTATGGACTGAAAGGAAGGCGAGAATTGGTTATGGTATTTGGATGCTTTGGAAGAATCGTAACAGAGTCGTGTTTGATGGGGTTGGAGACTTTGTGCAGAACCTGGTGAAATTGGTTATTTGGCAAGCTAAAGAATGGGTGCTCAGAGGGAGAGGATGCAAGAGACATACAGTAGAGAGGAGGCACTTGTTTAGGTCAGAATTTTTTTTGTTGAGGACCGATGCCTCGTACTGCAGTAACAGTGGGCGTGCAGGATTTGGAGCTGCTTGTTGGAATGGTCACGAAGAACAAGTCTGGGTTTTGTCGGAAGGAGGGACTGCTAATAATGCTATGTGTGCGGAGCTGGGTGCGCTGGAAAGATCAATTATTTTGGCTAAGCTTCACGGCATTAATCGGATGTTTGTGGAGATGGATGCTTGGGATCTTGTGGAGTGTCTTAATGGCCACCATGTTTGCCCAAAGCCACTCAAGCAAAGACTTCAGCATGTATGCTGGTTGGCCTTCTAGTTTGCAGAAATTCATATCAATTTCATTCCGAGGGAGGAGAACGGTGCCGCCGATGCCCTGGGGAGGTTTGGAGGAGGTTTTACTCATCCCATATAGGAGGGTATTTAAGCTTGTTTCCTTTTTGGCTTTTTAGTACCACGTTTTGTCTTTATTTTCACCAGCCTTTGGGCTCAAGTTGTCAAAAAAAAAAACCTATTATACACACATATGCCTTATTATTAATTTGTTATAGCAATAATTTGTGGTATAAGTAGTTCCGTGATTTCATTGTAGATGTTTTTTCATGGGATTTGACTAGTTACAAATCAAGCATAAATAACTAATAAATAAGCCAATCTTTAAAGGAACTTATTAGCAAAATGAACGTCTAATTTTATTTTGTACACTTGCTTGCATATCATTTAGTTTGGATTGTTTGGCTATGGGTCATTTTGGATGTGTGTTGTGCTTTTCAATTTTCATGATTATGGTGAACTGTGACGCCTTTGTAAAATCATGGCAATTCAATTTAAGATGGTAATTAAAAAAGTATTTGGTATGTCACATTAATAATAGTAATAGAAAAGTGTATTTATATAGTTTATTATTTGGGTGTATGTTTAGTTTCAAATGCGATATAATACAAACTATCAGCTTTATATTCAAAAAAATCACATAAAGTTTCATCTTTGTTTTTTTTTTTGCTGAGACAAGGTGTGGCCAGATCAAATTATTAAATAGTAAAAACTTATTCGTTTCTTACGCGGTTTGGCGTGTGGTCCTCACTGATATGCAATTACTCCTCATACACGGATTATTTGCAGACACGGATGTGTTCGGTCCAACAAAAAATGCATTTGGACAGCAAAAACACACAACCAAAGGGACACTAAAGAGTCAAATATTCTAAGTTCCAGCTCAACCTTGCTCAAAATTAAATCTTACTTAATATAGACTATCTATTCTTAACTTAGAGCTGAGAATTCCCAACTCAAACATTTGAGACATTATCCTTTTTCACAACTTGGTATTAATTGACAAAATAAAAGCGAAAACATCATGTTTTTTTCAATTAAGTGGCTTCACACCACATTATCACACACAACCTATTTCTTTTTGTCATTTATCTATTTTTATTAAAATAGAGGATAAATTGATGGGCTGGATTCGGAGCACAAGTGCGCAAAACTTTCCCGACCCGACCCGTTTCGTCCATCAGAGCCTTGAGAGGCTCTCTATTGGTATTACTCCATTACTAAGCGGATCCGATAACTCGTTTGGGAATTAGCGTCCCCCAAATCTCCAACAGCGGGGTTTTTCGACCCTTCCCTGGAACCGAAAGCCCCCCGCTTTCCATCTAAAGCAGCCGCACGGCGTCTTTTCTCCGCTCCGCACAGCACCCCACTCGCCGTCGCCGAAGCCCTCCGGCCTCTCGGTCTCCGCTCTCCTCCCCGCCGTCGCCCCGGCCGCTCTCCACCCCTCGGTATGACCTATCATCCCCTCAGTTTCGCATTATCACTTCTTCTTGGTAGGTTTCTTGAATTTTAACGGGAAGATCGAACCTAATCTGATTGTCTGGGTCACTCGGATTCTTTGTAAATTGGACAAAATGTGTTCTTCATCGCAACTAATCCTTCGCGCGGAGAAGAAGAAAGCTAATAGGGGAATTTTTGGTGAGGGTCACGGGGAAACCGTCGCTGGATGGTTTGATTTGGAATCTTTAGGGTTGGCTGGGTTGGAGTTGAATGCAGTGCAATGACGACCGATTTGATGCCGATTGGATTGGATCCGTGAAATTATATTCCGTATAGGAATCACGAGACTCGTCATCCATAGCAGCTATAGCTTATGATCGACGAGGTCAGGGTTGGATTTGTTGGTTGAGGTTCCTTTGCGATCTTCATACATGCTTCAGTGACCTGGAACTTTGGAGAATAGAAATGGTACTCTGCTCAGCAGTATTTATTTGGATGATAAAAATCTGTTTGGTTCTGATATTCTTGTTCTTGAGATTCTTCAGGGCGGAGTCTTTTATTTGTTTATCGTGTTTTATGATCCATGACAACGTTCACAAAAGCACTAGGAAAGCTGGACATTAGTGTGCAATGGAGGATATGGCAAAAACCTAACCAAGTCGCTGCCGCCATTGTCCCCATTGCTGTCTGACATTGATTTGTTATGGTGCTTTCAAGCTAGTGGCCCCCAAAATCAAGAATAATATACTCATTCCTCTAGTCATTCTTTCATTCCTACAGATACATCCACCGTTAAGCAGTCAATTTTTCTATGGAGTTTTTCATTGCATTGATCGTCTCTGTCTTTCTCTTTTCATATCTCTCTGGTGGTCTCCTCTAGCTCTATACACTCCCCCAATGCATCAAAAGTATGCAAACTTACCTTGCAGAATAAATTTGAGTCATGTATAGCTGTACACCACGCATCAATAAAACTCGTTTCGTAAAACACGTCGATACTGCATGATCTTGTTGTTGGCGCTTATTTATTTGTTTCTTTTTAGACATTATGTAGCTTCATTTAAGGGTTGATGGTTCAAATATTCCGTAACATGAATTGGTGGCATTATTACAAACTTCTCACTTTGGAACTGATCCTACAATACTATTTAGTGATGTTATCGCGTCCATGGGAACACATGTAGCCTCTAAACATCACCCACTCTGCATCATTACGAAATTGATTCAAATTTGTTGGATCAGGTGCCCTTTAAAAGCCTTGTATGAATGCACTAGTTTCGAGATGCAAGTATTTCATATTTCTGTACCAACTCTTCCTCTTTTTCTCATACCCAGTTGTGTCAGACATTCCTTCTAGTGATTTTATTATTGGTTCCCTTGCACTCTTAGTTATTTTTGTTTTGTGGAATAACAAAAAATTTATATGTTTGTCAATTAAGGAATTTTCTTGGCATCATTGCCTTCCTTGCAATAAACCTTCATATGCTGGCCTGCATCCTGGTCAGATTGGATTATCTGTTGCATGATTTTTACCCTACTCCCTATTGAATTTAAGAAACTTTAATTGGAATTAACTGGGTGTTAAAGGATCAGAAGTATATTGGATGCAGGTTGTTTTGATACAGTTGCAGCCCTAATGGTATGCAAAGTGAACAATTCATGTCTTCGTAACGGTTGATTGAATATCCAGGAACTTAGGCAATTAGTCACAACCTGTATATTGCAAATCAGAAACAAACAAGGTTCATTTGGAGGCAGTACGCAATATAATTTATTGTACCTGGTTGGTTGCCATGTTCTTCAATTGGAAGATTCTACTTCTTTCATAATCATGAATGATTTACTCACAGCAGCCTTGATCATGTCTTATAATTTTATTTTTTTAGTTTTATATTTGTAAGCATAGTCTACATTTTGCTCATGACTATGACTGAATATTCATTGTATATTGGCATAGGAATATAATGCTTAGATGAGCACATTATCATAAGAGTGGAAAATGAGCAGCGCTTTCAGCAACCAGACATTAGCTGAGAAGCTAGCCAAGCTCAACAGCTCTCAGCAAAGTATTGAAAGTATCCTTATTTGGATTGCTTAATATGTGCTTATTTCTATGTATTTAAGTTGTTAGCTCGTCTCCTAATTTTGGCATTACTTTAACATCGTTCTGTAAGCTAATCTCCTCATTTAGGAATTATTTCTCCGTACAAAGGTTTTATTTCTCTGTACAACTATGTTATCAACTTGGAGTTTGATTTTAGATATACATTTGTATTTCTCATAGTGGATTATAGTTTTGCTGCATGATATATAGATATTTTGATGTTGGTGCGATTACCAGCTGCAATGATTTTTAGCATTTTATCTTTGTAAAGGAGGGTATGGACTGTAAGTCACGGACCAGATTTAAGCACACTGATAAGTAAATATTTAAAAGCTAGCGTCATTTAACAACTTCATCTGTGCTTTATTTCGCTTTATAGCATTTTGCTCAGTGTTTTATTTGGTAGAGTGATATGACAAATCTACAAACCCAGCGAATATCCAGAGTCCCTGTACGGCGATGGCATATAAAGTTATAAATAGTCAAACTCATCTCTAAGTAAACTTTTTTCATTTATCAGTAATGTATTAATGTTGCAATGCCAGAGCCTAAATGATTTTGCTGTAAGGATAAACCAATACTGAGTAATTATACTTCCATTTTTCAGTCAAATCATATATTCTAGAATAAAGCATCCAACTTGTAAGCGGCACTCTTGCGTTCTTTTGTAAAAGTTTGCTTGTGTTTACTAACTTTCACAAGACATGCATGTGCGATGGTTCATATAAATCATTTTCATTCATATATGGAAGTGGCTGGACTTAATGGCAAGTGGTACACACTACACACTTAAGAATATTTATTCTTTTGCCTTAAAGTCAGGATTTTGCAAGTTAAAAGATGATGGGATGGAATATAATCAGAAAATAGGGAACCAACAAAAACAAATTCGAAAAGCTTGCAAAGGGAGATCTTAATTTGTGCAACTTATTCTCTGAATATCTAAATTTTAGGCACGCACTTATTCCCTTAAACACCTGACTTCCTTAGCACTCACTTTCACTGTTTCTGTTTTTGGTGCAAAGAATGTGACACAAAGATAGTCATATGTTTTGTTTTGTAGAAGTACATAGACTTGGAATCACTCAATTTTTTTATATATTAACATATATTTTGTTTTGTAGAGGTACATAGTCATATATTTTGTTTTGTAGAAGTACATAGTCTTGGAATCACTAAATTTTTTTAATCTTAACATTAATATTGGAAAGAGAGAAACTTTCCAAATACAAAGTTTTGTACCGCATCACATATTTCATCCCTACACATTGTGTGTCATTCTTGTCTCTCTTTTCTCCTCAACTCATTTCAATCTTTGAACTGGCAAAAGTTCATTTGTAGGAAAAACGAAAGATTCTTGCCTTCCTATTACCTCAATTTTTTGACACGCTTTACACAGTGGTGTTAGATTTAGAGGTTATTCGTTTAGGATCTACACTTCCTCCCACTTTAGGATATAAGGTGGTATATGTGTTTTAATTTCACTAGTATAGTTGTTTCCCCCGTGACCTGGATGATACTCCGTATCCGTTTCTTGATAAAGGTAGTAGCCTTTCTAATCGAGGTATGCAATCAACAAAGTGTGAGATGACCTATAAGTGGCATTTACCAGAATCACTTCAAAGGGATGATTCTGAAGATATCATCACTAGAAAAGCTGCAAGTAGCAAATACTAGGCAAATGCATAGTATCTGATTCCTATTATTTCTTTATTCACCTTACCTATGTGAATGGAAATTTCCAGATGGACAGATGGAGTACAATCAGTGACAAATTTGGAGAAGCAAAGTTGGCTGCTTAATTGAAGGTTTGTTTAATTGTACAGTTAGTGCTCCATGCCACTGGCTTCTTCTCTCACTTTCTCTTAGTGTTTGAAGAATCAAGCGTCGTAGTCTTAAGTAACCTAATTGTAATGCAAAATGTACAATACTAGATCCAAGGTGAAGAATTCTAAGAACAATTTAGAAACCGGCGATTTTGGTTGGGATTTTTATTGATGCCCTCCTTGTCCTAGTTCCGAGGATGAAAAGAAATGATGTTGGATCTTGATGGAATCTTTTATGTCATGTCATACTTTATATTGCAGCTTGTGGTGGTTTGCAGTGTTTGTAAGATGAAACGATACCTTCAGAAAATGAAGAAGTCATTTATCTGTAGAATATAAGAGATACTGGTCCTACACTCCTACATGCTACTTGCTATGCTTTGGTGCTTTCTTGGAGCAAGGGAATGACTGCAACATAATCTTAAATCATGAAGGTACAATCGAGTGTCATCCCTTCTTACAACCTTCTTATGCCGGTTTTCTACAAGGAGTGCTTACAAGTTGATTTAGAGCATTGCTAGCAACTTCTATCCACGCTGTTAGGGTCATTCTTGTCCTCTTTTGTGCTCGAAGATAAACAAATTTTCTTCTCCTCACTTGAGGCTTAAGTTGTCCTTGTTATGTATGGAGAAACCTTATATTCTTGTAAGCCAAACTTCATGGATGCCACTATTTTAGGGTTTTGTAGTTCCTTCTAGAAGGGTCCTGTTCAGAAACTTTCTCTAGCTATTTTCTTTAGGGGGTGTTTGAACGTAGTAAGTTAGAGGAAGAATGTAATAGCAAGAAAGTGGGAGTTTCTAGAGAATCTAGAAAGTGGATCTCGCTTTTCTTGTGTTGTTGATGACAGGGTTGAAGAAAGTCTTGTCACAATCTCCTCGTGAGAAGAAACCTGGACAGGAAAGTGCGACCCTGTACATAAGCCATGGTAGTTGTTTGCAATGACTCTTCTGTTTGAATGGTAGCTGAAACTTAAGTTTTGATTGAAGTCTACTTTCTCAGTTT
Organism: Narthecium ossifragum; assembly: GCA_963920575.1. Lineage (NCBI taxonomy): Eukaryota > Viridiplantae > Streptophyta > Magnoliopsida > Dioscoreales > Nartheciaceae > Narthecium > Narthecium ossifragum. Next base: position 25,610,930 of record OY986965.1, read on the forward strand.
CTCCCCGAGAAAGATTGTAAAATATAGATGCTGCATGATAGGTTAGGGGCAATGATACTCTCTAAAGGATGTCAATGCACCAAGTTATGGCTTGCAGTGCATCTCATGTGCAATACATAATTGTAGCTCGTGGTTTTGGAGTCAATGTGGATCTCGTGTGATATAATTTGCTTAAAATACTGACAGATAGCTAATGGAGCTATTCAAACTATGCAAGGATTTGGGGAGTGGTTTGCCATCCAATGGCGACCATCTCTTTACATCTGGTATGGCAGTCCCTGATATGTGCTGAAACACTTTTTTGGGTAAAAATAGTGGTGACAGCAGAGAGATTGAAAGAGAGGGAGAAAGAATGAGAGTGTGAAATAGAGGGAGAAAGAAGAAGACATAAGGCTAGAGAATGAGAGAGAGGAGGCAGTGGAGAGGCAATGGATCAGTAGTGGCGTCCTAAGAGGGGAGGAGAGGACGTGGCTTGAGAGAGGCCATGAGGGGTAAAGGAGGAGAGGCGATTGGATAAAAGGTGGTGAGGAGGATATGTAATTGACAAAAAAAGGTGTTTAAACGCTAAGGCTATGGGCTTTGATATCTAAACTTTCTGTTATGAAGTTATGCTTTTATCAGGTTTCGGGTGAAACAATATGTTTCAGTTGGGTTTTTGGTCTGAGGGATTCAGACCTGTTTCAGGCGAAATTAAACATCTCTCCCTTGTGTCCCTGCACATGGGTTGTTCTGTGATGCAATGCTGCTGATACAGCTATGTTGGCTGAAATGGCAATCCTGGAAGCTACATAATGCTTGCTGGTTGTTCTAACCTAATGGCTAGAATATCTCAACTGGTCATTGATGGTACTAATTTGTTAATTGAGACCCAGACTCTGAAAGGTAAGATTTAGCCCAGCCAGGATCACACCTCAATCACCTGAATATAGTTGTTAGAAAAACTTCTTTTTATCCTTGAGTTGCAAAGCATTGGGGTTGAAATTTTTGCTCCCTGCTTGGAATATCACTAAACCAATAATGATTAGTGTACCATAAATCTGCTGGTTCTCATGTTCTACTCATATTTTTGAGAGCTCCTTAAGGTGGCTCAATTTGATCGAGGGTTCTTTGAAAGAGTTTAGAATATTTCCAGCTGTGTATACCAGTCCTACAGCGGCCAAGTTTGGTTTTCTGTCAAAAATATGACAATGTAAGCCACCATTGTGCAATTTGAAGGTCTTGTTAACGACAATCAACACTGGGGAGGATGCGAAAGAAAGAAACTGGCCCTCAAGTTTGGCACTGCAAGTCATTTAGGTTCAATTTGTGTGTATTCTGATTGAGTATTATGTCCATCATTTTGTATAGATCTGCTAAGTTCCATGCCTTTTATGCTGACTGCACCCTAGCCAAAAAACAAGCATATGTCTTACGTGCTGTATCATTTGCTTCATGCTGATTGTTTGTTTGAAAGCTCAACATGAACTGAATGTGATATGTAACTTTTACCTACTATCTTATCCTAATGTTCCACATTCATCTGCTTGTACTTTATGTCATACAGAGTACAGACAAATGTACATCTCTCACCGAGCTTAGTGTTGCTTTATTAGTTGCAAACTGATTAAAAAGAGACCAGAACTTGCCTAAACTGATATAAATATCTTGACCTGTTAAGTCATGTTCTGAAAGATCAGGATAGATGGTCCCAGAAACATCATTTGACATTCAAAACTCAATACCGGTGATTTTGTATATGGTGATTACTCTTATATGTTATGTAGAAATTAAGATTCATGTCCTTTAGCATCCTGAAACTGTATCTCATCACAAATGTCTCTTGTATTTTATATTTGAGAGTTTTATTATTATCAATTTTGGTTTGTGCAAACAAATTTTTAGGGTCTTGTACATTTAGCTCCAATGTGAATCAGATTTTCTATAGCTTCCGAGATTGCCATTATTTGGGGCATGTCCTGACAACATCTAGGTCAATTTTAGTTATTAGATGTGGTGCATGTTCTATATTTGCTGTTTTTCATTAGTGGACATATTCCTGGTGTTTCCTGGTTAAATTTGCTTTCTCAATGTGCCGATGAAGCTTTCTTTGTTTTCTAAACCTCGATGGTCATGATCATGTAATTGCTATTCTCTCACTCTTTTGTTTTTCAGCAACTGGATATTATACTTTCAGCTTTCTGAGTTTTAACTGTTTAGTTCAGTGGCACATTCTTTGTGTTTCTTAACCCTGAACCAGCACTGTCGCATTGGTGTATATTTCATCGGAAGAAAGCTAGACATGTTGTCGAGACATGGGAAAAACTATTCGACAGCGCACCTAAAGAACAAAAGGTTTCTTTTCTTTATCTGGCAAATGACATCTTGCAGAATAGTAGGCGCAAGGGGAGTGAATTCGTAAACGAGTTCTGGAAAGTTCTCCCTGGAGCTCTGAAGAATGTGTATGAGCATGGAGATGACCAGGGGAAGAGTGTTGTCATGAGATTAGTATGTCCCTTTCTCTTATTTTTCTATTGGTGTTGAAAATCTCATAACACAGAGTTTATCCGTGTCTTCATATTGTTATCCTGTGTTTTTATTATTCTATTTGCAAGCTCTTTGTTTGCCGTTTGCTTTCCCCCCCCCCCCTCTTGCGTGTCGAGATTGCTCTCAGGCCTAGTATTTGGTTATTTTCCTTTTTCATTCATAGGTTGACTGCTGTTGCACACCTGTTTATCTTTGGTTTCACATTTTTGTTGGCAAAATGGAATGTAAATCCATCTTGTGTTGAAAATTTGCACCTTTATTCCTTTTTTAAATTCCGGCATAGCTTCAATGAGTTTAATAATCAAGATTGCCGTGATGGTGCCACGTCGTGCTCGTCTCTGGCCTGTATGATACTTGCTAGTTGGCACAAGACATGTCGATACGTTGTATGAACCTCATGCTGGCAGCACAAAGCTCTTCTGAGCACGCACATGTATTGGTACGTGGTTCATGCTGATACATGCATTGTGCTGTTAAGTTAGTGGCACGTGTGGTGACCAGCGCAACTTTCACTGGCTTTTGTAACACAATCTATGCTCTATGCTTTTGTCTGATGCTAAAGAGTTCCCTGTTTTGGCAGGCTTGACTAGCTCTTTGTCAGGCATAGCCTTAAATCCTGCCCTATGAAATTTACAAGCACTGCAAAGGTTCTATCTTCTTTTATGTTTTTAGCTGGACATAACCTGACTGACTTGGCTTTTAATTGCTATTTTCAAATTGCCATGTGTGAGTCATTTGAAGAATCCTTTTTTTTTTCTTTCTTTATTCAGCATCTACTTACCGGATCTGTCCTACTCCAAATGATCGATGCTGATGCCACATATATTTGGGCTAAGATAGTTTTTTCAAGAATTTTTATGAAACTGTGGTTGGTGTAAGGAAAGAAATGAAAAGTTCTGACTTCTGACAGCATGGAAGATTTTTAGTTTTTGCTTATTATGATTTTCTACTGAAGGAGAGGGAATTCTAATCAAAGTCTTGTATATTTTTCCAACTGTCAATCACATTGAATCGTGTCCCTGTTCGGTTGTATTGGAATTTCTAGGTAGACATATGGGATGAAAGGAAGGTCTTTGGATCCCGTGGGCAAGGTCTTAAAGATGATATCCTGGGCAAAAGTCCACCCCCACCCCCGGTACTGGAGAATAATGGGAAGAGTTTAACTCCAATAAAGTTAGTGCGGAAGGATGCTCATTCCATAAGAATAGTGAGTCATCAAATTCCACTCAATGGCCGCTGTTTCATTTTTTGGGGCTTGATTTTAGTAACATTAATCTTTTTCTAATATATTTTTTGTGTGGATGTTTGGTCAAAGTGTAGAAATTGACTGTTGGAGGAATGCCTGAAAAGATAATCACTGCTTATCAATCGGTCCTTGATGAGCATTTTAATGAAGACACTGCATTGAATAAATGCAAGGCAGCTGTCAATAGCGTGGAGAAGATTGAAACTAGCATTGATGATGCTGTTAATCAAGGTAAGAAGTGCCCATGTTTATGTTTTGGGTTAAGCTATGCATTATTTTGTTCGCGGGTCATGTGTCACATTTCTGATTTTATGGGTTATGACTCAGATGCCACGTCATAACCCACCTTACTTTATATAGTAGATTTGATTGGTCTAAAAGAATCACGAGATAACATATGTTTTGCCATCGGTTATCTGTTATAGAATGATAGAGCGGGAATATGAGTGAAAGATGGTATTCCGCAATGGAAAGCCTAAATCCAAGCAAGCTTGTTGGCCCCTTGAAACTTAGTCCTGGAAGTCGTGTGGGTATTGTTTTCTGTTCTTTTTGCTTTTAGATAATAATAGTCTTTTCTCTCAAACATCTTGTTTTCAGTTCTAGGAATAATCTTACTCCTTGTAATCTCCTCGAACTGCTAGTTCCAATTCAAATTTTTTTAATGAAAGTGAATTTTTAACTATCTATTAACAGTTTTAACATTACTTTGGGTTCTATTTAAGGATGACCATAAGTTTAGTTGTGTTCTGTACCAACTATTTCTGGTTTTCTTCTGTGGCTTCAATTTCTATCATTGTGCTAGAAAATGATTGGTATGATGTTTCTGCATCATCTGCTTGAGGAAACTGCTCCTTAAACGATCCTTTGTGGAGTTTCTTTCAGCAAGATAGCTGTGGATAATGGGGATGACAGGACTTCATGAGCTTTATTGTATCTAATGCTCGATCACAGATCACCTACTAATTTTATTTTCTGGATACAATAAATTCATGTGAGTAGAGGGCCTTTAATCTAAAGTTCTATTGAAAGACGATTGTCCATTGTCTTGGGAAACCTAGCCAGAAGTGTCAGATCAATTGTAGTGGACTAGAACTTTGCTGAATGCAGAACCGCTTCCATGAACTTTGGTAAAGTTGTGTTGAATGCCATTATGAGTACTACTTTACCCACCCCTGCTCCCCCAGATAGTCCCTTTTTTTCTGGTCATTCATTTCTCCATGTCAATCATTTACATAAACTTTCATCTGCTTGTTATGATAACTCTTTGGTGGATTTCTAAAGTCAAAGGTATCTTATAAGTTGGATGCTCTATCTACAGTAGTAACAACTCCAAAATGCTATGAATCTGTTGTTATTAGTATTGAGTTTCTTTTGTTCATCCTCGGATTTACTTGCCTCAAAATTTCATAGAATCCATCTCCTGATGACTTCAGTATCAAATTTATTCGGAATCCTTAAATGGTAAATCAGGCCTACCTGATACATTTTGGCTATGTATTGAAGTTGGCTTTTAGTTTGTCAGTGAACTCTGTATCATGTCGAACAATTAGTTGCAAATATCATAAAATAGCCGCCCCATTACAGTTTTGTGCTTCAGTTCATTTGTCTGACTAAACAAAGATGTTTCTTTGAACTACATCCTCTTGAGCATGGGTTAGATAATTGTAATGTGTTCTTGATCAGGTAATTTTCAAGGATCAGCATTTCTGAATGAACTTCAGGAGCATGAAACTAATCTGATGCAATGCATTCACCAACTTGAAAGCGTGGAAACATCCAGAGCAGTCCTAATTACTCAACTGAAGGAAGCCCTAGAAGAGCAGGTGTCTTCTCATTTTAATGATGCTAGAATAATTTTCTTCGTGAAAATCTGTTAATTTTTAAAATTTTAATTTGCTGTATCAGGGATCAAAGGTGGAGCTTATTCACTCCCAGTTGCAAGTAAGAATCAGATTTCCTTAGTTAAATTTCTAAAAATTCATTTCGTGATTTTTAAATACGCCTTATTCATATTGATGCCTGCATACTTATCTCGAGAAGAAAACCTTACATGGAATGTATTACTACTGCGGGTTGCGAGCTTCTCTTAATTCCTATCATCTCTTGCAACTTTTACCTTTTGACATTTTAGCAACATGGAATGATAGTTAAATCATTCTTGATGATTTGTTGTTAGTAACAGCTTTTATTTTGTTATTTTGTCATTTCCAAGTAAATCCTTACCTTTCTTCTATTGTTCCAAGACTTGCTGATTGATCCGGATGACCTTTGTACTTGCTTCTGAGACTAGAATATTGCTTAGATTTTGTTTAATTCTGGACAAATGAAATCCCTGTATATTGAGAAAATGTTGGACTGGTTCTTGATTAGAGCAGCCATAATTCATACTGTTGGACTGTGTGACAAATAAGAGCAAGTGGATAGCTAACATGGAGCAATTACATATTCCTACTTCTAAGTTTCCTCGTTGTCCTTTTTCCTTGTTGAATCTCTTTGGTATTATTGTAAGAGAAATTCAAGTGACATCGGCATATGATTTCTGAAATTTCACTTCTGACAGTTTAAGATTGTGCCATAGTACATCATACGTCCGCAATAGGAACCTTACAACAGCCTAGCTTATATAGTACTACCACCGAGAAATAGTGTATCAGAGCATGGCAAATACACTTTTTTTATGGTTGGTTACCTTTGATCTATTCCACGTATGTGTGTTGGTGATGTTAGAGGGAGAAAATATAGGTGGTTTCATTTGTAAGATATAGGCGGACATTCTATGCGAATACAAGCGAACTAACAAGGATAATTCTAATAATTATGCTCATTATAAGACAAAATGAGTTCAGAAAGTTATTTGTTATTTATAAGATGAGATTGACAAGCCTCTAAAATCACCGACCCAGTAGAGAACAAGCCTAACCCAATAGGCCAATAAGTAACAAGATTGGCTGCATCTCAATACGTTTCTGTAATGTAACAGAACTCAAAAAAATATTCAAGGAAAAAAATAGGACAAGCTGTGAGTGTGCGTACGTCTCTGTGTCTCATATGTTTCTGACTCTGGTATGTTAACCTCATAGTCGAGTCTGTCCTTTCTAGATGTATAATGGCGGAGGCAGAGTAGGCGCATTTACTCATAAGATTACCTGAGATTCATTTTTCTGGAAAGCTTGCATTCATAAGATCACGCAAGATCATTTTTCTAGAAAGCTATTCGGGCTGCTAGCTAGTGCCACCTAGGTACATCTGGCCACCATATGTGTCTAAAGGATGCCGTCGATCTGTCGGGATTATCTCGAGGCTTTCATGTGCTCGCATATGCAAGTTGCATAGCATATTGGAGCAACTATTAGAGTGTGTCGAGTAGGGTTGTGCATGGGTTTGGGGATTTGGGTGATTCCTGATGGTGTTTTGCAAAATGACAAAACTATAGATGTTGAAATGTGCATACGTGTTGTATGTATATGAATGTAGAGGTACATTTATAGTGTACAGAGAGAGAAAGAGAGTCCAGGTGGGGGATGCAGAGGTGGCCTCCACTGGTGCCGCAAACTCTCAAAGAGCATATGGGAGCGAATTTGGTTTTTTTCCCTTCATTGTCTTGTCCCCTTTTCTTCCCTCTTTTTTTTCCCACTGCTGAAGAAATCTGCCGCGCACCCATCGCCTCTTCTTCTACCACCTCACCACCGTCTGCCCTGTCTGTGTGTCGTCACAGGCCTCACCACCATCATAGCCTCCACAAACCCGTAAAGCCCTCTGCTACCTTTGCTGCTACCTGTCAGAACCCCCACCATCAGCTATCATCACATTCACTATACCCAATCACTACCTCCAATTCAACAACCTTTATCCCTACCTATGATATATTTTGCTATTGTTTCTAATAGCGAGAGCTTGGATGGTCGCTAACTCTGTGCTATTCTAACCTCTTTGCAGGTTGCTAAATCCAAGGTGGAAGGCACCAACAGTTTAAGGCAGAAAATCATGTCAGCAACTAGCTCTGGTCTGGGCCTCAATAGTTTTTCAAGCGCACCGATTATCACTGCGATGTCTGCAGAAACCACCGTTGCTGTCGTACACAATCTACCTCACCAAGCAATGCCACCTCTCCAAACATCCAGTGCTCCTCCACTTCAACCACCACAACCTGTTACTTCTTTCACAAGTTCCGTGACCAGTGCAGAAGATCAGCACAAGAAAGCAGCGGCTGCTGTTGCTGCAAAGCTCGCCGCCTCGACGTCCTCAGCACAAATGCTGACCTCTGTTCTGTCATCTCTGGTTGCTGAGGAAGCTGCCGCAATGAATGGTGTTACAAGCTCTGGAGTTATCAACAGTAATCCACGGCTTTTTCCGGTGGATAAAAGGCCAAAACTTGAGAAGCCTATGTCCGTTTCAGATATAAGCAGTTCTTTTTCCGCGCAATTGCAACAGCAGCAACTGTCATCTATGCCCTTGGGGCTTCCACAATCCTCAGCAGGAAGTTTGCAGCCAGTGTCTCAGACCAACCAACAAGCCCTAACTTTTCCGCTACCACCGCCTCCGCTGCCACCAGTACCGCCACCAGCTCACCAGTATGTGCAAACCAGTGGAGTTATGGTTGGCGGTGTACCGTACGGATATGGAGGTTCTACTCTACCCCCTCCACCTCCTCTACCTTCAAATGTGATGATGGGATTGGCTAGACCAGGAGCTCCGCAGCCGCCCACAACACCACCACCACAACAGAATCAGCAGCAACAACAGCAGATCCAGCAACAGCAACCTCAACAGCAGCCGCACTCCGTGAACACAGGGTTTTTCCAGTCTCCTGGTATGGGTTTCTATGGGCAACCTCAGACAGCTCCACCGGTCCCGCGTCAATGAAACCCAGCTTTTAGGAACTCAGCAGATGGTTGAGGTCTTCTGCATGACTATAAACCAGTGTTGATGTGTAAATTATTAGTCTCATAATTGTTTCACTTTTGACTTAATAGCAGATAGGCTCAAGGCAAAGGACAGGACCACTATATTCGAGAGGTCTTGGCCACAAAAGTTTGGTTTTTCTGTGAAGAAAACCAATACTTCTAATCATGTATTAGTACTGTTTAGTTGTAAAATTTGAGTGAGATAGCTAATATCTAGATTTTTATAACTCGCAGTTCTTCAATTATGTCCACAAGTTGGTGGGCTTCTTCTGCCCTTCAGTTTACGAGCAGTCATAAGTTCTTGAGCTTGATTACAGAAGGCTCAGTGGCTTAGTGGCCTGCCGTGCTTTTGTTTTTCATCTTTCAACTGTATAACGCAAGCAGCTGAGATATCTCTAATGGCCGCAGATGCAGCATAGAGGTAGGTGTATGACCACCAGTATGTAGTGCTGCTTGTTATGCATGGAGCTTGTATCAATATCATGGATTTGATCAGGTGGTCTGAATCTCATGCATTCGATCAAAGTGATCGCGATGAATGTACTTGGCTTCCAATCAAACTATAGGAGCAGTCTACGGAAGTGCTCAGAAACTTGGCAGCACCGGTGCAATCACTGCGACTTCCATTGTCTGCAGGGATCACTCACACAGCTCCACAGCTCCACAGCAGCCTCCCGTCGTTGCATTGCACAGCCTGTTAGCTAGCAACAACTCCAGCAGGTACAAGTGCCTCAGAGAGATGGAAATGAAACTAAAACGAGTACGAACGAAAAGTTTTAAGGAATTGTTGTTCCAGGCCAAACTTTTTGTCTTGACTGAGATGATGAAGCCGCTCTAGCAAGTAGCAATGTGCTAAGATCTCAAGCTGAGATGGGGTTGTCAAAAGAAACAAAAGGCATGTGCACCTCTTGTACGAAATATATGCATATATTGGGAGGAGGAGGAAACCAGATCTTTGGATCTAAGATAGATGCTTCATGATCTATAACCTGTAAAGCTAGTTCGGCATTTGCCGACGACTCACGTAAAGTGTCTTAGCTGGGCTTAATCCCTAACAAGGAGTTTTTGGTGATCTTTCATACTGATATGCACCTTTAAAACCTTAGAGTATTTAGAGTATCCAAGTTATATATTGCTTGGACTTAATATTGAATTTCAACTAATTCGCTTTACTATCATATATATTTGAATTTGTCATTACATTGTTAACGTATATGTAGTATCTAAACTTCATCGGCAGATCATTACAAGTGTGACTTCTGACTTCTCCCCCAAACAAAAAAAAAACGTGACCATTATAAATTGTTTCTCAAACTTAGGTAATTAAGAAGCGGTAATCTCATTAAATGATCCAAATATAACTGTATATTAAGAGATACGTACATCAACCATATTACTTGTCTGATCTAGGCATTACAACCGATCTCAATTTCACCCATCTATCCTACCATAGATTCTAGGAACCACAACTGCAACTGATATACTGATCACCAACCTCCTCTCCTCTGTCTCTAGAAATGAAGTGGGAAAAAAAAGAGACTACAAAACTCTAGGAAAAGAAATAGTTTCTTCTCTTTCCTGCTCAGATCTCTTCCCTACTTGTTCTGTATTGGATTTGAATTGCTCGGTGGCCTCCTCCGTAAGCTCGCATTGATGGCTTTCCCAGCAACTTGCATGGGCATGGATACTACATGAAATCCTTCATTGAGGGTTGCAGAGCTTGATGCCAATGGCTGTAGCAGCTTTCTCAGATGGTGTCTTTCCTTGAGGAGCTTTCTTTCAGGAGGAGAGGGAGATGGAGCACAAAGAAAGAGATGAAGGAGAAGCAAAGAGAAGAAGATGAACAGAGCTTTTGAGATGGCTTTCATGGTGGTCTGGTGGAAGGAAAGAGATGGCATGGCACGGTGAAAAGAAGGTAAGGGAGAGCTTATTTATATTAGATCCTTTAGGAGCCCACTGCTTCTAATACCTTTCTTGTGAAGTACTAGTTTGTATCATACAAATAGTATCATGATGACACTAAGCTTAATCAGGTGAACAATTGAGAGAAAGAAAGACATGAGTGATAAATACTTGGAGAAACTTACAGCATTTTTGCGCATATAACCCTCGAAATACTCTTAATTGTAGAGATACCCTTGTAAAATCATAAATCGTATTCCTATCCCACAAATGTTTCTAATACAAGATGTAAAACCATAAAACGAAACAAAAGTAATAGCTAGAAATGACAACGAATGTATATGACGAAATTAACATTTAATTTGTGAGTATTTTGAGATAATTTATTCTCAACAATTACTTGGCATATATGCCCTCAACAAATTGAAAGGGGTATTTAATTTGGTTTAGTTTCACTCAACTGATCTCAACGACCATATCTAGTGAAGAGTCAAAGTGCTTGTACACATTAAAAGAAAATTCGAAGTATTTGTATGCAATTTATAGCTCGACAACGCTGCATACACAAAATGAAGTATATGTCTTGGAAAAAAAAAACAAATCTTATACTAGTATCTAGGCGATTAGATCTTTGTCGCAGGGTATATATAAAAACAAAAGTTTAAACCTATATAAGCTGGCCTTTGATCTCTCCTAAAGATCACATAGGATGGATTGTTTTTTTTTTTTTTTGATGAGTTGAATCAAAGGCTGAGAGCATGGGACTACATCAGACCATTCAAAAACTCCATCCCATCGTCACGAGTCCAAGGCAAACAAGACTCGGAGCAACGACAAAACCGAGCTTGATCATTACAATCCCTTGGGATGTGCAAAAATGAAACAGAGACAAACTGTAAAGAATTAGAGTCGAGCCGTCTTGGATCTGAGATATACCTTGACTGTCATGATAACACCCAATTGATCATTTTATCTAAAACCTCCAAAAAGTCAGCTACTTTTGCCCTTCCAGTGCCAATAAGGGCGCCCAAATAGATCCATACTTTATAGTCCTTCAAGAGCCCAAGTATGTGACATATATTACCTTTCCTCTCCTCTCCAACAGTTGGCGAGAACCGCACACTAGATTTAGTACTATTCATCTCCAGACCAGCAAGCTCCTTATACTTTAACAATATCATCTTGATCTTTCTCGCTTCTATGCATCGTGCCTTAGTGAAAACCAAACAGTCGTCTGCATAAAATAAACGTAAAAGTGAAAAGTCTGATCCTCTAAAGTGCAGGCCTTCAATTCCGGAGACCGGAGCCTTGAGCCTTGAGGAGCCTCGAGAACACCTCTTGAATAACAAGGAAAAGGTAAGGGGAGAGAGGGTCCCCCTGCCTAATCCCGCAATGTGCATCTATCCGCCCGTGAACCTTTCCATTGATGATGAAAGAAAAACACGCCCCTTCTACACATCATAACCCATCGTATCTACCTCGGGGAAACTTCATCGCCTCAAGCACCCTTCTGAGAAAACCCCACTTCACCCGATCATACGCCACACGTAGATCAACCTTCATCACCATTAAGCTTTTAGTCTTCGGGGCAATATGCATAGAGTATAGGACCTCCTTTGCAGCATCAATGTTGTCATGGATGCATCTCCCCGCAAGAAAGACCGGATGCTCGCAACCAATAAAGCTACATAATACAGCCTTCATCCTCTTTGACAGAATCATAGTCACCACATTATATCTAACATTATAAAGGCTAATATGTATAAAATCTTTGACCATGTTTGAAAACTTGCACTTTGGAATGAACGAAATGAATGTTTCATTTCAAATAGGAAGTAAGCGTCCCACACGAAAGACATCTCGAATGATCTCCATAAAATCAGGACCAACTACATCCCAAAACTTAAGGTAGAATTTCATTGAAATGTCATCCGACCCTGGGCATTTATTGCTTCCCATACTAACCAAGGCCTCTTTAATTTCTCCCTATGCCAATATGATCACAAATAGGCTGTCCATTCTCCCTCAAAACCTCCCGGACTCTTGATTTGCAAGATCTCTTTGGTAGAAAGAGAAGAGTTACGGTCCCAGATCGGAGCCATAGCTTTGTAACTCTTTGAGCTGCCATTGCTTGCTGTTTCTCTGGGCTCTGAGTCATTCCTAGATAGGACCATATGGATCAACTGTTAATGCAAGCTGTACGTACTAACAAAAGCCTTCCATGCTCCTCCCTCCTCATGATATCAATCAATCAACTTAAATAAATCATCTTGTTTTCTTTTGTAGTACAAGTTGGGCTTACTGGGAGTGGCTGATCATGTGATGCTCAATTGACTATTCCATTCTTCTGATCACCTCCCCAGTCCCCAAAATTCTCTTTTGGGGCTCAATCCGATCTGGAGTCATGTGATTGTTTATTAGTACCTTGATATCTGACTGTACCATCAACCGAGTCATTGGCCATTGATGTGTATTTTGATAAAGAACTTAGTTGGGCATGCCGGCCAGCTTTACAAAGGTCACCAGGATAGTATAGTATCAGCTTTGAAAGTACAACGTGTCCTGGATTCCTTTAGCACATAGATTCCAGATCCAAATGTCTTCAAGTTGGTGAGAAGCTAACACACACACAGATATATATATATATAAATTTTCGAGTGGAAACTAGTTCCTTAAGTGTTATGTAGGGAACCCTGATCCTGGCCGAGAGAGAGAAATTTTCGAGTGGGAACTGGTTCCTTAAGTGTTATGTAGGGAACCTCTAAAGTAGTTAGTTAGTAGTTTAATTATAAATTTGTAATTTTGAGTAGACTTGTTAAGCCACCCTAGTCTGGTTGGCTAACCAACCGACAGCGAACACCGACGAGCATCGCGCAAGGGAGGACGGCTAGACAGAAAGAAAAACAGAGCACGGTTGGAATGGACAGGAAAAATAGAGTAGCGACGGCGAGGGGAGGGAAGAAAAGAAGAGAGAAGGACAGGAAGGTGAGCGCCGGCCTTGGTCGCCGGCGTCATTGGTCAAGACTCATGGCGAAAGCCATGGGTGTCGCCGGTGGCTAAGAAACAGAGGAAGCACGGATAGGAGTGAAGGAAGGGACGGAAGGGCACTTACCGGACAGGAACGGGAATGATGGCATTGGAGGCCACACCCGGAGGAGCTTGAAGACGACGCCAGATCTCCACACTAGAAACGGCGATGGGGCGGATAAACACCGGAGATGAAGGGGAACAGGTGTGACGAAGGAGAGGATCGGTGATGTCGGAGGACACAGGGGAAGCTTATCGGCATCGGAGGAGGTGGTTTCGATGGTGGTAGCGGCCGGAGAAGGTTAGTTGCTCAAATTAGAGTTTGAGTCCAACGTGGGGACGACGACGATAATGGTGGTCTAATCATATTTGTTTCCAAAAGATTCAAGAAGGATTGATCGGCCTAGACCGACTGGATCAATCCATCGTCACGTGGATGCCTCAGATGCGATCAGATGATATAGTGAATAAATAGGCCCGATCGATCTAACTCATTTAAAAGGATCGATCCTACTTACTCAACTAGACTCCATGGGAAGGACGGATAGAAGGATCGATTGGAAGGTAACTCGCCCAAAACACCACGTTTTGTCACCAATAAATAACCACATAGGATCGATCAGCCACGATAGGAGGGATCGATCCTACTCTCGCAACTAGTTTCTACTTATTGAAGGAGAGATAGAAGGATCGATCGAAAGGTGTAGTGTAAAATACACTACGTTCTGTCAAAATTAAATAACCAACTAGGATCGATTCGACGCACGTGAAAGGATCGATCTTAGTCGTCAAAACGCCAGAGGTTGTATTAAAATATGGAAATTAAGCTCTAACCACCTATGCATGAATATTAACCTCCCCAGGGCAACTAAACTGAATCAAGCACACCCCAGTCCATCTATCAACACGAAAATTCAGCAACGACAATCACGACATCACAATCAATCAATCAACGAGCAATTGAAAAAAAAACACACCAAAATCAAACATGCAACTAATTGGAAAACACAAGCAAGCATGCAAAGAAGTCATTTCAAACAACTAGTTAAAAATCAAAGCAAAGATGGGTTGCCTCCCACAAGGCATTTGATTTAACGTCTCGAGCTCGACACTATGCAAGCTCAACTAAAATTGAATTTGGGTGGTCGGTGGTTCCATGTAAAGAAGTACATGGATTGAAGAATGAAGAAGACATGCAGACATGATTCATCAAAGATGAAAGACAGGTCCCAAGTAATGAAATCATTAAAAATTTTAGTCAGTGGCCAATCATCATCCTGCAAATCATATGTTTCAATAACTCTATCCATCATTAGATAGGCTTTTGGTGGCCTATGGTTTAAAGTATAGAAATACATGCATTGAAGGATGGAGATGAGGTGCAAACATGCTTAATCAAAGAAGAAAGGAGAACTCATGGCAAATAACTCATTATAAGCTTTAGGTGGTGGCCAATTGTCGTTCTCCAAGCCATTGATTTCAATAAATGGAGTTATCATCAAGTGGTCTTTCGGCGGCCGATGATTTAAAGTAAAGAAATACATGGTCCGAATAAAAGTAAAGCCATGTAAACATGCTTCATCAAAGAAGAAGGGAATGTCCGTAACAAACAAAATACGTGAAAGACAAGAAGTCTTGCATAAATCTTCGATGAAGCTACAATCAAATTCAGCATGATCTAAGAAATTTGGAAAAACAAGGTTTGGTACCTCATAATGTTCAACAAGCGTGGATGAAGTAAATGGTAGAGGCTAAAAGTGAGGTTTCCTAAAGGAGGTTTCACAATGATCATCCAAGTCATCACAGACATCATCCATCACATCAAATACTGACATGTGATTTTTACATGAAACTTCATCAATATATGCATCAAGATTAGGTAAGTCATCATAAAAAACTTCATGAACCGACAAATTAATATCATGATAATCATCCTCCTCAAGATTAGATATATTCTTAGAAAAACCTTTATAGACCGGCGAAACAATATCACATGAATCATTATCAAAATAAGGTATCTCCTCATGAAAAGCCTCATAAATTGGCAAGTTGAAATCAAATGATTCATCCTCAATATTAGGTATGTGCTTGTGGACAGCTTCATAAACCGGCATAATAACATCATCATGACTCATGGGAGGTATCAAATCATGCATGCATCCATCAATACCATTATTCTCAAGAAACACCAGAGGTACCGATTCATTCACATCACAAGGCATATTATCATCGACAATATCACGAACCGGTAATACCTCAAAAGGAATCTCATCATTGCATGCATCATAAGCATTGTCATCAACATTAGGAGGCACTACCTCATTTACACAACCATCAGCCTCATCATAATATGGATCCATCAAAGAAGCTATTTGTCCAATTCGGGCTTCTATATTGGCTATTAACTGTGAATGAGAATGTATAATTGGTGTTAGTTCCTCAAAAGTCTCACGAACCGGTAAAACCCCAAAAGAAATTTCATCGTTGCTTGCATCATAAACATTGGTAAACTGAGCATCACAAGCCTTGTCATTAGAACTAAGGAGCACCGGCTCATTTCCACAATCATCCATCTCATCATCATATGAGTCTATCAAAGAAGCTATTTGTCCAATTCGGGCTTTTATATTAGCTATTAATTGTGATTGAGAATGAACAATTGGTGTTAGTGCCTCAATAGTCTCTACATCATTAAGAGTCCTTTCATCTACAAATGGATCTACATGCGCTTGTAGTTCAAAGGGTCTGAGAGGGTCATTCCAATGTTGGGGTGGTGGGTATTGTGTTTGAGGAAGATAAGATGGTTCAAAACTAGGTGCAAAGTATTAGTCCAGTATGCTTGAATCTTGTGGTTGAACATTATGAGGATAGTAACCTTGGAATTGCCAATAAGAGTATGAATGATCACTCAAATCCGGATCATAGGTGTATGAATGCGAATCATATGTCAGGTTTGAGAAATCATATGTATCATTAACATAAGCGGGTGCATAATTAGATGGTAAAACATAATTGTTCAATGCGGCACCCGGTGGCATATACTCATCGGCCATGTATAAACAATCAAATAAATAAGGACCAAGTCAAAAAGTTAGAAATACGTTACAAGGGCTGGTCCAAGCACGAGACGTCCGTCGTCTACCGTAGACCATTGATTCTCCTCATGTTAGCGTCTCCTAACTACAAGAAGATATAGCAATGTAAGTATGAATTTCTTTATCTTTTTCCTTTTTTTTTGTTTTTTCCGTTTTTTTAAAGATATGAAACAAAATTTTAAACTAACGATATTTATAAGGAATATTAGACTAAGCAAAGCAATTCAATCATCTCCTATAGCAATCCCCGGCAACATCGCCAAAATTTTGATACTACTTGAAAAGTGTCGTGGCTTAACAAGTCTACTCGAAATTACAAATTTATAATCAAATTACTAACTAACTACTTTAGGGGTAGTGAGCAGTAAGTCCGAGTCGAATTCATAGGGAATGCGAAGGAAAATAATTAAACTACTAAACCCAATCTAAGTATTCCTACCAACAAGTTGAGAAAAGATTCAGAATTGAAACTTAACTAACTTCATACTAAGGATTGATAAATACGAGAAAAAGGTACCATGGACTTCTTAATCAATAACCAGGATTCTACCAGGTCTTCCTAAGATCAGGGCACATTAATCACGCTGAATGGCTTTTCTAATAGTTGATAAGTGAATGGTTAGTTCTCCTTATCACTCAACAAGTTCTGGTTAGGATTTTTTGTTGGCAAGAACAATTATCTAAATGTCAGTGACCGAATGATTAGTTACGTTCACTGCTAATGAACCCTCTTATCAGGATGAATTCATCGCAAATATTAGTACTGATATGGATTTAGGTGTAAGATCAAGCTGGGTTAGCATCTCGATGGCCAAATCTAAAAAAATAGGATGCATGAAGGATTAAGGATAGAACATAGTGAGACTAGCACTACTATAGTGGGAATACAATCCCTAATCACGAAGAAGATTTCATTCGAGATACCATGGGACTAGCATGATCCTCTTATTTGGATGAATCCAATCCAAGCTCTAGCATACACAAGCTCCGGAATCAAGTGCAAACGAGAACAATCCATACATCCAGCAAGCAATCGACACCAATGTATAAAAAAAATAGAAATCAATCCATATAAGCCAATCAATAATGTAAACAAACCCTAGATCTAAGAAATCACTAATAGAAACCCTAGTTACATCATAAGAATCCCATGATAAACAATTTAGCTACTCATCTTTAGGGCTTGATCCATAGATGAAGGTTGATGAAGCTTTTCCACCATGGATTTCCTCCCAAAGATCTCTAAAGAAAAGTTAAAAAGAGGAAAGAAACTGTTCTTCCCCTCCAAGGGAGAAGAGGACCCCCAAAAACCCTAAAAGATGCCTATTTATAGCCTAGGTATCACCCTTAACTCGGATTAGATCTGGACCTTTGATTTTCTTCACTGCGAAGGTAGGATCGATCTTCCTAGGGGTGTAGGATCGATCATTTGCATCAAAATTTTCAATTTCTGACTACGCCCGAGTCGGATCGATCCTTCCAGGGGTGTAGGATCGATCCTACTCAGTAGGAGGGATAGTAGGATCGATCCTACTATGATCCTCTGAAAAATATGCGCTTTGTCAGTCTGCTGCATAGTCGGATCGATCCTACTAGGGAGACGGATCGATCTGTCTTTTCTGAGTATTTACTGTTTTGCCATCCAGACTGCGACATTGGTACTAAAAATGTCATAACTTCTTCTAGGAAACTCAGAATCACGAACCGTAAACTTCCCCTGAAACTAGACTTCAAGAGCTTTCCAACCATATATGGCACATCATCTGGTTCATCTTGAGCAAGTACAGTTTAATCTTCAAAGTTACTCCATCTTCATTCATTTTCTCCTAGTAGGTCTTTATTTGTTTGTTTTAGCACCAAACATGATCTAATCGTCATTGAAGGCTCTTATACCTTAAATACATCATAGACTATCAAATTAGCATTACTCAGAGACTAACAATACCTCGTTAAAAGGGTGATTTGTGCACTTTTCACGTCTTATCAGTGGACGGTCCTCGAGGCGTCGTCGGGGCGAGGAGATGGGAGGACGGGGCGAGGCGTCGTCGTAGGGGAGAGAGGTGGGCATGTAGAGGTAGGTCGCGATCGTCGGGGAGAGAGGTGGCGGTGGACCGTGCACGGGGGAGAGGGTGGCGATCGTTGGGAGAGAGAGCTAGGGCACGAAGGGGGGGCTTAGAAGGTGATCGGGGGGCTGGGGTGGGGTGTTAGTTGCCGATCGCGATCCTGGCCGTCCTCAGGGTTCCCTACATAACACTTAGGGAATCAGTTCCCACTCGAAAATTTCTCTCTCTCTATATATATACTAGTTATGCCCCCTGTCACATGATAGGGTAATCACCAATCCCACATCAATAACCAGCCAATAACTCCCTTCCACTAAACCCCCCTCAATCTATGATTATTATGCCACATAGGCGTGACATAAGCTCCACCTAGAATATTCTCCCACCACATAAGACAACAAAAGTTTCACTTATAATCATAACCTCTTATAAAAATGATATATATATATATATATTAGATTTCTACTTTCACGTGGCGTTATATGACGACTCTAAAATGATTTATACAGCCATGCATAGCTAATTCATAGAATTTTTTGCCATATGATACCCCTAAGGTTTCGTTTTGGCAATCTGATACCCATGTGATGTTTTTTTGCAGTATGATACCCACTGAGCAGTAAATTTCCGGTGCTGCCCTCGCCAATCCCCCGGCCGAGCATACATACATGCCATGCCACATGACGTGGCATGGTACGGCTAATAAATTATCATATCTATTGATTCGAAACCCCAGGTAGCATTAAATACCGCCACCGATGGGCCAGTCGGTGGCGGCGATGCTGCTCTCTTTGAGCGATGCCACCTCCCATGCCTCTCACCATGCTCCCAACTCCAAGAAAGTCTCTTGTCAACGTATCAGATGGTCCCATGCTCCTTGCAAACCACTAGCAGAAAGTGCAAGACGTAGGATGTATGGTTGTCAAGCACTCCTTAAACTCTGTCTTGTGAGCTTTATGGACACCTCCTTCCATAGCTTTTGACAAATGCACACCAGAGTTCCCTGCATGATAAAATGGCAGAGATCTGTGTAAGCAAAACCAAGCATTTGAATACAAGTAACTAAAAGAAAGCTTTTTCTAGGTATTTTTCATACACTTAACTGCGCATAAAAACACCTTAACTACGCATGAAAATACCTTAATAACGCATACAAACAACAAATACGCATAAAAACACATTAACTGCTCACGATAGAAAACATGCATGGAAAATACGTTAACAACACATACAAACAACAAGTACGCATAAAAACACCTTAACTGCTCAGGATAGAAAACACGCATGGAAAATACCTTAACAATGCATACAAACAATAAATACGCATAAAACACATTAACTGCTCAGGATAGAAAACATGCATGGAAAATACCTTAACAACGCATACAAACAACAAATACGCATAAAAACACATTAACTGCTCACGATAGAAAACACGCATGGAAAATACCTTAACAACGCATACAAACAACAAGTACGCATAAAAACACCTTAATTATGCCATACACGTGGCAAGCACCCATTAGCCAACCGGTACGGCGGTGTCAGCCGACGTCACTTCGAAACGTCGCATCGGATAAATACGCGTAAAAGCGATTCGCATGCGGCTTTTCAAATCCGCATAGACTCAGTTTCAAATCCGCATTCGAGAAAGGGGTTTCCGAGATCGAGAGGTCGCGAGATCGAAATATCGCAGTAGAGAAAAGGGGTTTCCGAGTTCCTCCCCTTCCATTTCCATCGATGGAGAAAAAATCCTCGATAGCAAAGGGTAAAGGAAGACAAGCGGAGGGTTCAAAGCGGAGGAGAAAAGAGGCCGCGGTAGATTCTGGTGATATTGACTCCGGTATGCCCTGGTTCACCCCTATGTGGATCACGATCACAATCACATTGTTTCCCTTTTTTCTTATTTGCCCTAGGCGGTGTGATTATACGCGTACTTTTCCATATTGTGCACATCTACGCGCGTACTTTTGCACCGTGCGCTCATTGATCTCTTTGTACGCGTAGTTTTCCATATTTTCTCATCTATTTCTTTCTATGAGAAGTCTCGCAACAAATACGCGTACTTTCTGTTGTTTTACGCGTCATTAAGGTGTGTATATGCGCATTTGAACTTCATTCTGTATGTGCGCACAGTTAATTATTTATACGCGTACTTTCTGTTGTATTACGCGTCGTTAAGGTATGTATGTGCGCATTTAAACTTCATTCTGTATGTGCGCACAGTTAATTGTTTATACGCGTACTTTCTGTTGTTTTACGCGTCGTTAAGGTGTGTATATGCGCATTTGAACTTCATTATGTATGTGCGCACAGTTAATTGTTTATACGCGTACTTTTCTACCGTGCGCACATTTCTCATTTTATACGCGTTGTGATGGTTTTATTACGCATTGTTAAGGTGTTGTCTATGCGCTATTTAACTAAGAGTATATTGCATTATGTTGTGTGTCTTTCAGTAAATACTTGTGTTAACTCCAACTCATATCTCCTGTTAGCCGCAGAGACTAGCAGCGGTGAAAAAGGATTGCTGGAGGCCGGCTGCACTCCGTTCGCAAGCCGCTGCTTCGCGCAGAAGATAGCTGAGGCCGCCGGCGAATATATGACTGAAGAACATGCACGCATCATTCGCCAGACTCCCTTCAGCCATCTACTCCAATTACCAAAGATTAAACAAGACAATGTCCTCATCGATCACATTATGCAGCATAACCAGGGAGGTTTACGGTTCGTGGTCCAAACCAGCAACGTCGAACTAAGATCAGAAGACGTTGCAGTTATCGTCGGCCTACCTATGGGCGGTTCACGCCTAAAGCGGAAAAAGATGCGGCGGCAGCTGTTAAGTATTCCTTTCTACCGCAGACGCTGTGAGGACCTGCCCCTCTTTTCCCTTGGCTTGTTGTTGACCCCAAGGGCAATTTGGGAAATTGCGCATTGGCGGTCGTTCCACACTGGGTGTGCACACACAGACCTTGCTTGGTGCTTGTGTTTGTTAGAAAGGTTAGGTGGACCCGGGATCGGAAGTCCTGGGCTTGGGCTTGTGTCTTAGCCCAAGGTTGCCGTTCTGGGCAAGGGAGATCGATCTCCATGGCAATGAAGATCGATCTCTCTGTGCCTGGAGGTTGCCGTTCTGGGCAAAAGAGATCGATCTTCAGGGCATGGAGATCGATCTCTCTGTGCCTGGAAGTCGTTGGCGGTGGCTTTCGAAGGACGGCCACGGCGATGGCCGTCGCTTCCCCTGTCAGGGGAGGGAAGACTTTCCCTCCCCTCCCCCAGC
The DNA here is from genome assembly GCA_963920575.1 of Narthecium ossifragum. Lineage (NCBI taxonomy): Eukaryota > Viridiplantae > Streptophyta > Magnoliopsida > Dioscoreales > Nartheciaceae > Narthecium > Narthecium ossifragum. Next base: position 25,632,967 of record OY986965.1, read on the forward strand.
TTTTCCCCGCCCTCTCCGGCTTTCCCCGGCCTTATCCCCTTCCCCTCCTCCTTCCTTTCCCTCTCTTCTTCCTTCTTCTTCTCCCGGCACTGTTCTTTTTCTTCCCCTGTTCCGGCAGCCCCTTTCCTCCTCCGTTCTCCCTCCTCCGGCCACCGTTCTCGGAGCTTGAAGGCTCGTTGGAACCGTGACGGCGTGAGGAAGATCCTAGGCTAGCCTTCGTGGATCGAAGCAGCTCTGTGGAGGTAGGGTTCTCTATCAAAACTCCGGCTTGTGTAAGGGTTTTGAAATCCGGTTTTGATTTCAATGTATCTTCTTGTGGGGTTGATGTTTTCCGGTTTTGAAGCCTTGAGTAGCTTCGTGATGCTTAGATCTACCAGCCCACCTAGTTTGGTGAGGTATGGTGGAGGTTTCCGGCGATATCCCTCGCCGTCCGGCCGCCGGTGAACCCAAATCCAGATCGATCTCATGGGATGAGATCGATCTTGGTCGGGGTGGCCCAGCCTGCCCGAGCGAGAGCGATCTCCCTGGGAGGGAGATCGATCTCTTGGCGGCTGGCGTCGGTACGTCAAGGGTCGCATACAAGATCGATCTTCATATGGGTGGAGATCGATCTCGTTGGGGTGACCAGGACGGGTGCTTCTAGCCTCGAGGAAGATCAATCTCGCTGCTATAGGAGATCGATCTCCTTCGGTCCAGAGAGGGTTTTTACTTGCTTTAAGTGCTGTTTTGCCCGCGGGGCTTCGCCTGCAAGTGGTTTTTGATGGTTTTGCCCTCGGGGCTTAACATGTTGCCTATCCTGCTTATTGTTTACTGCTTTGTGGTTAACCGAGGGAGTAATGAACCATTGGGAATGCTTAGTATAAGTGGGCCATGGGTTATGCCCTTACCGCTTTGTGGTGAACCGAAGGAGTCATGACCCTCGGGAGTGATAGTGTAAATGGGCCGAAGGTGTGCCTTTGTTATGTTGTTGTTACTACTTTCCTTATTTCGTATCCTGCCCTGTTTCCTGTGCATTAGACATGCTAGGTTTTATGGGTGGGGTTGACCCGTGAACTCTGGTGATCAAAGGCTAAGTGGTGGATGCTGTTACCCGACTTGTGTCCCTGTGCTGGTGGCCAGCACGGGTAAGGGTGTCCTACAGGTATCGTCTGGCCCACCCTGTGTCAAGGACCGTCGGAGGTAGTCCAGTCCTCGAGCAGTGGCTATCGGAGAGACGTACGTTGGACAGGAAACCTTGGGAAGGGAAGCATCGATGGGATCGATGGACACCTTGGCTAGACTTAGTCCTTGGTCAGGAGTTAGGGGTCTTGTTGGCTCTGTGGCTTGGAGTACTGAGTGATGGTAGTCTTAACCTCGGTCGTTCCGTCGAGTGTGGAGGTCCCGCTTGGAGAAGGGTGTCCTACTAGTAGCGCCACGTCCACCCTGTGTCAGGAATTGTCGGAGTTGCCCACCCCTGAGCAGTGGTTGTCGGAGGGGCGTACTTGGGACAGGAACCCCTTCGGGTTATTGACGGGATTTATGGGATCCTTGGCAAGCCTCAGTAGTTGGCTTAAGAGCTGGTTCGTTTGGGTTTGCCCTCTTAGCGAGTGTGGTAGAGTAGGACCCTGCTGAGCTGTTGCTCATGCCTACCTGGACTGTGTTTGTTGCAGGTGCAGGTGGCCGCTCTGTCCCCGTGTTGCCCCCTTGGTCGTCCCGTGGCAGTGCGCCGGATCCTGACCATGTCTGAGGGTCAGGATGGTTTTGTTTGCGCCTTCGAGTAGACTCCGGTGGGTGCTGTAGCTTCTTTTTGGGGACTGTTGATCCCTTGTAGCTTGTTGTACTAGAACTCTGTTTAACTCTTTAATATATGTTTTGTAATAGATATTAATAGATGTTAATAGATGTTGTAGTAGTTCGCTTCCGCCTTGTGCTTGCAGTCAGCTGTTTCCGCCAGCTGTGCATTAGTCTCAGCTGTTTCCGCCAGTTGAGGCTAGTAGATGTAGGTTTCCCCCTCGTGGTCCCGGCCCGGGTGCGCTCTGCGGGTCGGGGCGCGACAGACGCACCGTTGAGCTGGACTTGACATCTATTCGTGTCGAGGACATCTTGGAAGATCTCAAGGGCAAGGGCGAAGAGGAGGACGTTTATGATTTCTGCCGCTTCTTCATTCTATACATGTTCGCTGTGTTCTTGTTCCCGAGGTCCAACTACACCGCCCCCGCGGACCTAGTGCCTCTTTTAGATGATCTCCACTCACTGCACAAACTTGACTGGGCCAGTATCGTTTACGAGCACCTTAACACGGAGGTCGGCAAGGCTCACAGACGGTGGAGGGTGCCGTCGAAGACGGAGAGATCTGGCAGAGCATGTACATATGTTTTCGGCTGCACTGCTGTTCTACTCATATGATATTATGAGATTACCGATAATAGGGCACCAACCATCGTGGGCACCATCCCACGCATTATGAGGTGGGGAGATGTAAAGCTATTGAGGAGGGCGAACCTCACCGACACTGTTACACAAGGAACTACAACACAGGTAATGTCGTTGTACAACTTGTTTTGTTTTCTTGTTAGTCGTATTTTTTGGAATGTATACTAACTGTTGGTTTTCAAGTTTGTAGATGGTGTACACCGACGAGGAATGTAACTTGTACCTTATAGAATCCAGGCGACCCGAGCCTTCACGAAGTATGATGACGGTGGCTGGGACTTCTGATGCACTGCCCGAGAACCAAGACGAGCCCACTAGGCGCATTGAGTTCATGTCCATGCCGGGTTCGACCACGAGCGCCCATGCCGCAGCTCACAAGGCAAGCCCAAGTATTGAGTCTAAGCTGGATCAGGTACTCATCATGATGATCGATTTTACTCGTCGTTGTTATTTGTTTTACGCGTTGTGATCTATCTTACTCGTTATTAATTTCTTTAATGCGCGTGTTTTTTGAATTGTTTGTGCGCACTTAACCATGTTTCGCACACTTGTGTCCAGCTGAGATCGGCCGTGGATACATTGGCTCGGAGGACTGTCGATCAGGATAATGCTATCAGGAAGTTGAACATCGAGAATAACAAATTAACCATCAAATTGGTGGGGTCGGATGGGCGCCTCGCTCAAGCCGAAAAGAAATTGCTTGGCTAAAAGCGAAGTTGGCGGCACCTCCAATCCTGAAGACCACGTGGAGTGTGTCTTTCCAAGAGGATGCTATCAGGCAGGAGAAACTACCATCTTCATTTGAGGAACCAGCCGCAAGGAGAACACCTCCAAGTGTGTCCTTCCTAGAGGAAGGTATCAGGCCAGATGATACCAGGCCGGATGATATTGGGCCAGATGATACCAGGCCGGGCATTCCGTCAGATGATGCACCCGTTGCTGAAGAGGTTGTTGAAGAACAAGCTGGGCCTACTAAGGAAGGAGACAAAGTTCTGAAGAAAGGACGTGAGAAGCACGTAGTAACTCGTAGTCCATATGGGCTGAGATCGAAAAAGGATAAGCCAACGTCGGCGGTGCGTAAGAAGCGGCGCACGGGCAAGACCCGTAGGCGTGGCCCAGACGATGTAGTGACAGATGAGTACAATGCTGTGTCGGGATTATAATGGACACAGTGAATGCGTATGCGGGCGTCGAAGGGGGTGGTAGAGACTCTCCCTTGGAGCCATTGCAAGACGACTGCGCGCCAATGGAGCCAGTGCAAGACGACTGCAAGCCAATGGATCCAGTGCAAGACGACTGCGCGCCAATTGATCCAGTGCAAGACGACTGCGCGCCAATGGAGCCAGTGGAAGACGACTGCGCGCCAATGGAGCCACTGGGGGAGACGTCATTGGTGATGTCATCTGACAGTTATGCTATGGAAGCAGACCTTACGGATGCGGTGCAGAGCGAGGGCGTGCAGTATTTTCCACTCCATGAACTTCCCATCACCGATGCTATGGAACCAGACCCTACGGATGCGGTGCAGAGCGAGTCTCCACGTTCTTGGTCATCTGAAAGGTCGTCCGACTTCATATCGGAGGAATCTGTGCATGTCCACGAAGACTCAACCGCCGATGCTTCAATCCAAGAACACGACAGCTGGATCGACGTAAGAGAGCTACATGCCAATCCTGGTGCTCTCGCGGAGATGATAAAGTCTGCCGATAATCAGTACGAGAGAGCGGCCGACTTAGATCATGCAAGGCTCAAAAATTCGATGCCCGCGGTGATTCGGAATCAATCAGGTTACCTCCAAGACTTGAAGGCCATTATGAAAACCCTAAGAGAAGAGGAGAAGGATGAACTACGCTACATTGACCGGTTGGACGACGAGTGAGTTTTATTATTCCATGCGTACTTAATCTTATTTATACGCGTGTTTAACCTTATTTATACGCGTATAATTGGAAGGACAACGAGTATTGTAGTTAATATGCGTAGATAACACAAATGCTTAGCTAATAAAAAAAAATATGAGCAGCCTTTGGTTGTGTTATCTACGCATATTAACTATAATACTCGTTGTTGTTCAAATTATACGCGTGGTGAACCGTTTTCTTATCCTTTTATATGCAGAGCTCCAATACTCTCGCATACTATGGGCTACTATACGCGAGGGCAATTGATAGCCATCATCAACGAACAAGAGATAGAAGGCGACATCATTGACGCCATCCAGGAAATATTTTCCGCCCGTCCGCTGCCAGCCGAGGGGGGTCGACGCTATTTATTCTCAAGCACTCGCCTCCATGTAAGTGTATTTAATCAGTTTTGAACGACACTGACTGAAGTCTTTGACACTTGTCGTGATTAACTATTGTTACTACAGCCCGCAGTTGTTCATGCCCGACATTTCCTTCGTGACTCACTCCTGCATGGATACAAGACCTTTTCTTCAATGCCGAGTGTTGATGTGTGGTTTATCCCACTGCACACATCCTTTCACTGGCATTTGCTTGCAGTTGACCTGAAAGAAGGTATTTGTAGGCATTACACCTCATCGTCGGCGCCCCAATACATAGACGCAGCGGAGGACATGACAAAATGGGTCGGCCAGACATTGCAGACTTGGGTACCAGAGTTGTATGCTGTAGGGCTGTAAGGATCCGGGTGGTCTTCCACACGGGAGGAAGTCATACCCACTCAACGTGGATCGTAAGCACTATTCGCATCTAAAATTCTTTTGTTCACATCACCACACATACTCTACTAAATACACACACCTGGATCAATTTTGTCATCAGCCTCGACTGCGGCGTCTTTGTCTTGAAGTATGAAGAGCAGCTACAACTTTCAACCAGCTGGGAAATACGCGGCTTCGGTCAGGGGGACATGCCTGCGCTTCGAGGACAATTTGTTGTTCTCTTGGTGAGGCAAGGAAGACGACAATTGGGATTACCCACTGGTACGAGCACATCGCATGGACCACCCAAGGACAAAGAGACCGCCCGGAAGCGCGGAAGGAAACTCAAATAACTATTGTAACTACAGATTCTCTCCCATGCGTGGTTAAGCGCGTTAATATGCGTTTTTATGAGAGTTATGTGCGTGTTTCAATGTGCGGTGAAGTGAGTGCCTACACGAATGTCTATGGGTAGTTAGATGAGTTCCTATGCGTCTTTATGAGAGTTATGTGTGTGTTTCTATGTGCGGTGAAGTGAGTGCCTACGCGAGTGTCTATGCGTAGTTCGGTGAGTTCCTATGCGTCTTTATGAGAGTCATGTGTGTGTTTCTATGTGCAGTGAAGTGAGTGCAAAAATTTACTATGCCATGATAGTCGAGTACAAAAATTTACTCGTTGTTGCTCAAGCCAGAATAGTCGAGTACAAAAATTTACTATGCCATGATTTTCAGAACAGTCGCAGTTCCTTTGGCGAAATAGGAACTGCTTTTGTTCTACACGTCCTCTTGTTATGCCCTAGAACCCGACAGAGACTACATCTTTGTGCTAGCCGCGATTGTGCCTTACCTTGCGACGGCAGCCTTCGTTTTTTTCTCTTTCCTTTCTTGACCACACAGTGCGGTGGATAGACAATCGGGTCTTCTTCAATACCTTTCGGCCAGAATTCTTTGGATGCAGTTGGGTATATACAGCTGTAATATGTAGATCTATATTTTTCAGTTGTGAACCACGGCTCGCAATAGTCATATTCTGACAAACCTTTGAACATTAATGCAGCACAAGCGTGTTGGCATGGTATGCCGAGCACGTCCCATTTCCTGCACGAACACCTTTTTAGGGCAATGTTGACGGCGTAGTAGGACTCACCATATTGAACTTGGAAGTCATCGTGACTCAACTGCTCGACCGTCATGTGCCGTCCTTTCTCCTTGGCTATGTTAAGCTCCTTCTCAACCCATGGTGTAAGAGTAGTTTCAAGACGGATAGCTTCCCGTTTTCTCATCCAAAAATAAGAACCTACCTTCCGACGCGTGGTCTCCATCATATATTGGATAGGAAATGCCTTGGCATCCTTCAAAACCCCGTTGAAACTCTCAACCATGTTCGTTGATAACATTTTGTATCTCCGACCTGGGAAGCAATGGGTTGCCCATTTTTCTTTGGGGATGTCCGTGACGTACTTGTAATGCTCCGGATACAACTCCACCATTCTGTCCATGGCCCATGTGAAACCCACCTCAGTATACGCTCTCGCAGCCGCCCAGAACAGGTTGTATGGTTGTGATCTCCTCGGTGCATTCACCAGATTACGCGACAAGTGCACCATGCAAAAACCATGCATTGCTTCCGGGAACACATCCTCCACGGCCTTCAGTATCCCTTTGTGCCGGTCGGATATTATAGTCAACGTCTCGAACGGACTAATACATGTGCGGAGACGTGTGAGAAACCATGTCCACGACTCCGCCGACTCTTTGTCCGCAACTCCAAATGCCACAGGGATGATGTGATTGTTGCCGTCTACCCCAATTGTAGTAAAAATTGTCCCCGGATACTTACCAGTGATAAATGTGCCATCTATACCAAGAATTGGCCGCATGTAGTTCTTGTAGGCATAGATGCATGTGCCGTAGGCCCAATATATTAGTAGGAAACGGTTCTCTGAGTCTACCTGAAGTGCCGTCACAGTGGTCGGGTCCCTCATCATCAACTCCCGCATGTAGGGTCTTAACAAAGAATACGAACCCTCGTATGTTCCATGGACCTGTTTGCATGAGAAACATGATTAGAGAAAAATTCATGTGCATTAAGAAAACGTACAATGAATGGGTTCCGTTCTAACCAGCTTGAGAACTGACTGCTTGGCACGATACGCCTTCCAGTAGGACACCTTCACGCCATACCTCTTCAAAATATCGGTTACAATCATCTTCACAGTGTATTTCTCACTTTATGCCACCTGCTCTTTCACCTCTTCAGCGATAAAAGAACACGTCAATTGCTTGTGACCATGACCGATCATTGTCCTCTTGCACGTGTGGTCGTTGACACATTTCCTTATCCGAAAAGCGTGATTTCCGAACACCTTCCTACCAATCACCTTCCATGTACAGTTACTTTCTACACAACGCACAAGAACCTTCTGTTCACTACACTTTTTCGTGATATACTCGAACCGGCGCGTGATTTCGTATCTTGCGAGCGCAAGTCTCAGTTGCTTACTATCCGGAAAGGACTGTCCGACAAATGGTTCCGGTGCGCTTAGAAAGAAAACCTCTCGAGCTTCGGGTGTTTCGAAGTCGAGGATGTACTCGTCTTTTCCGTCTTCCACGGGCTCACAAATAGGCAATTCATGTTCTTCACAATCAGGATCCCAATCATCGCCGAAATAAATTTCATCGTGCATGTCCACATCGGGTCGACTGTCTAGCCTGTGAACGCCAAAGAAATAATACTCATAAAAATTGACGAACTCACACGCGCGGTGATCACTATGCGTGCGCAAGAACCACAATAAAGACGTGCAGGAAATATATTAAAGACGCACAAAAAAATACTCGCGTTTCTCAAATGTGAACAAGTGAAAATATTTACACGCATCTTTAAGTACGCGCGCACGTCGTTCTATGTGCGGTGAAAAAATAAAGACGCACAATAAAAGACGCACAATAAAGACGCGCACGAAATATATTAAAGCCGCACAAAAAAATACTCGCGTTTATCAAATGTGGACAAGTGAAAATATTTACACACGTCTTTAAGTACGCGCATAAATTCGCTCGCGTCGTTCACAAACGCGCATAAAATACTAACTACATGCACATCTATGACCGATGAATTTCCCCGCGTGGTTATTACTATACGCGCGTAGAAAGTATCAAGCATTAACTACGCGCGCAAATGTGTGCACGTATTTATCATGCTCGCTTAAACTGCGCACGCCAGTAAACTTGTTTACCCTTCCGCCTTCGGTGTGAGGGCATTGAGCGATATCTCCTCCACCACGTCGGGAAAAATTTCGACCTCGTCCGGTGCTGGCACCAAGGGTACGTTCAGATCAATGTCGCCCAAACCACGTGCCGTCTCAAGAAACATAGTATCGCTGTCACAACTGAGCCATTGTAGGGAAGCGTTAGAAAGCATCACGAAGCCATTAGTATTGAGTAAAAGATTTTCCCCTGCCATACCTTGTGTTGTCTGCTTCTTCCGGGAGGCGAACACTCTGATGGGTGGGCAAGATGGCCGGCCGAGGAGAACGAAGAGCCGGGACAAGCCTATGTCGTTTTCTAGTCGTATGAATGGACTAAATGGATTGTTGGGCTTCTCGAAGCTGATGAACAACTCGTCATCGGTTGGAGATAGCTCACAAAGCATATAGAAGCGAGTCTTCAGTTGAGTATATGATAGGTCCGAAGAAAACTCGTCGAGCCGACGTGACCCACCACGATAATATGGAAGACCTTCGTCGTATACAACATCTCCATTGAAATGACAAAGAAGCTGAACGCTCCACATAGTAGACCATACGATGAAAATCCACCGTCCCGGGTCTGGATGCAAAGTGGACTAAGAACGGGAGGTATCTCGTCGGTCTTGGCTTTAGGAGATAGGGAGAAAGAGGCGATAGGGAGGAAGAGATGGTGGCGGAAAAAACCAATGCAATGGCGGGAGAGCAATCCTATGGTGGTTGAAAGAACTCAGGTGAGCCCCGTCGGGATGATTGAGGTCTTCTCACTCTTCCGTCGCATTAAATGCAGGCCATGCCACGTACACTGATAACACATACTTTCTACGCGCGTTTAGTGATAACCACGCGTGGAAAATGAAAAATGTGTGATGTTATTGTTTTATGCGTGTTTGTTAACTACGCGCGGTAAGTTCTGCGTGTAGTCAACGACTGGCGGCCGGTCTTCTCACGGGCTGACAGCGCCGTATGCGTGGCCAACCGTTTCGTGCCACGTGGCGGGTATTTAATGCTACATGGGGTTGCACGGCATCAGATATCTTATTTAATTAGC